>JANZLQ010000002.1:7030918-7044580 GCA_026212715.1 Elanus axillaris
CGCCGCCCCCGCCTAGCGCGGCGCGGGGGGCGTCCGCAGGCCTCGCCCCGCCGCCGGGCTCCCCCGCGCGATGGTCGGGGCGGGCGGGCACCGGGCGGCAGCCGGCCCGCCGCAGCCTATGGGAGCGCGGGGGTCGGTTTGAAACGCCGGCAGCGGAGCGGGCCCGGGGCCCGCGAACGGCAGCCGCTAACGGGAGGCGGCCGGTGCGGAGAACGCGGGGACGGCCTGTGCCCTCGCCGCTTTGCAGGCGCCGGAGCAGGGCTGGTCTTGGCGCTCTGCTCTGCGCCGGGCCCCGCCAGCGGGGCGGGCGGAGGCGTTCTCGCAGCCCCGTCCCGGACTTGCAGAACCGGGATGGCCATCAGCGAGGGCTCGAACCTGCTTTTGCGTTCGTCTATTGTTTGAAGCGGCGGGACATGAGTTCTCCAGTTCCTAATCGTACGTGTTGTCCTCGAGATAAAAGCAATAAAGACACAAAGAGAAAACAACTCGGGAGATTTGATTTGGTTCGAGGTGGTGACTACATAGCCTTAGCGTTTCCTATAGCGCCATGAACCGCTGCCCGTGGCTTTAAAAACCAAACTCAAGTATTTCAGGCGAAGGGGGTTTAGTGGCTTTTACAAAGTAAGAGAGAAACGCCGCAAACCTTTTTTTTTTTTTTTTTTCTTTTTCTTTTTCCATTTAGAAAAAGGCTTTTTCAAGATGTTATCTCGCTTTGGGGAGGTGGGTGCCTAACCCATGCAGGATGAGGCTCTATCTGAAAACTGAAAGCTGGAGCCGTGACTCAAGCACAGTCTGGCTTTTGCCGCAACGGGACGGCTCACGCCACAGATAGCCGAGCGTGCTCCCAAGTTTTGTAGGACCAAGTCATAAGTTAATCACACCACTTCCAAAAGAATGGCCCACTGGAGTGCTTCAGTGAAAAGAGGGCACGCTCTGGGTATTAGCCACGTTGCTATGGTCCGCAGTTTTATGATGTTGATTATTTTACTCTTCAGACGTTGCACTAGAGCAAAACTTCCATGACTAATCAGAGACATCGGCTTCCAGTTGAAAGGAGAGTAGGTGAGAAAAAAATTCCAGACCAAAACTGCAGTATTTAGCACTCACTCTGCAAACATTTCAGGAGGCAAAGGAGGACAGTAAAAGGCATAGTATCGGGGCCATAACCTTCTGCAGTCGTACCTTTTATGTGCTACCACCTGCTTTCCTGCTCCAGGCAATCGGCAGAAGTACTGAAATTCTTAAAAAGAGACAATAATTCAATGATCCAAATCAGTCCTCTACAAAGAAACGCCCTACCCAAAGCTCCCGTATGAGTTTTACATTTGTTCTCCTTTGAAAATAAACAAATCCATGTTCCAGGAAATAGCTGAAGCAAATTCCCAAGGCAGCAGTGCGAAATCAGGGGGGAAGAGCCAGCTCCTCCACCACGGCGCAGGGAACGCGGCACTGCGGGGCAGAGTAAGCCCACTGGGACCTTCTCCCTCGCAGCAGACAGTGCCAGCCCTCTTCCTAGCACATGCTAGGGCAGCCTCGAAGCTCCTGTAACCTCTAGCTTTGGTCAGCACCACCTCCGAGTTTCTGGCACCTGACTGCTCCTGGAGTACCCGAATACTGTGGGTTCAGTCCCCTTTTCCCACAGAGGCCTGTGCAGAGCTCGGGAGGGGGCTCATCCCCACGGGAATTCTCCTACCTTGCAGAACGGCCTTCTGCCAAAGCCGCCCTGCCGGCCCCTGCCATGAAAACGTTTCTGCAGATTTTTTATTTGTTAATTGCTAGAAGTAACTAAGCCTTAGATATATTTTTCTAATCTATCTAGACATGCAGAAGGCAGAATGTGACTTTTTTTCTATGCCCGCGTGCTTCATAGTCAGAGTCTACTGGTATTCACCAGAGGAGGCAGGAAGGAAAAGGCTGAGATCACAACAGGAAGGAGGGGGAAGATTTCAAGGTGTGGAGACGCACAAAAAGAAACTCCGGGGAGGGTGACCTGATAAAGAGTAGGGTAAAATAATCCCTCCCTTTCATCTGCCCCCCCCCCCGCCTTGTATAAGAACAGTTCTGGGAAGGGTAGGCAATGCCTGCGGGTTGGCAGGTTGGGGAATAGGCCGGGAACAAAGATGAGAGACCGTAGAACAAGATGAAGCATACGGCAGGGGAATGAAAGAGGATGGCAGGGATGCAAACGCAGAGAGGTAGAGATGGATCCCTAAAATAAGGGAGAAGGACCATGGGAAAGAAAAGTAGTTATTCGGGTTATTGGGAGAAAGATGGGGAACAAATAAAAAGGTTAAAGAAAAACACTAAGCAAAAAAAGTTCCAGCAAAGATGGAGGTGCCATTTTTTGTATCATCTTACACTGGATGAGAAAATGCCATCAATCCATACACTAGATTTGACAAGGAAGGAGTCTATTTAACAAGGAAGGACTTCTGCCTAGGGGTTTGAAATATCTGGCAGTGGATATAAAATGATCACAGATAATCTCTCACCAGTCTGGGAGAGGACATACATAACTTTTAGCCCACAGAGACTAGTGGGACTCGTTTCTTTCTTTCTTTCCTTCCTTCTCAATCTCTTTTCCTGTGATTTTTTTTTTTTTTTTTGTTCCTCCCTTTCCTTCCCTCCTTCCCCATCTCCCTTCTCCTTCCTTCCAAGAGTTGTTTAAACTCCCATCTCTACTCTTGATATGAATCAGAATAGCTAGAAATGCCATTTTATTCTGTTAGCATTGGTAAAATGCATATATTTGTTGGTAGATAGAAATTACTGTAAGGAATGGCTTTGCTTAGTTTTAAATAAAGCAATAGCAGAACCATGTTCCTTTCCTTTAAAATTCTTCCTTCGGGAGAACTTCTTCATCTCTTCATTTATAAATGGCTCACAAGCAAAGCTACCATCAACAGTACCAAAAATGCCAAATCAAATGTTGGTCAAATGTTGGTCGAATCAACCAAAAATAATTATATTAAGTGAAAGAAACCTTGAATAATAAATTTTTTTAAATTCTTAATAAAGTAATAAAAAATTAATTTCTGAAATGAGTAAGTTATCTTTTTTTTAAGACTGTTGGGATTGCAGTGTATTCATGTATTCCCTTCAAAAACGCTTTAAGGAAATAGCAAATGTCTATGTGTATACATACACATATTGATATATCGTGAGATATATATACGTGTCAGTGTTGATGCATATATACGCCCTATATATAGAGTACATTCAGTCAGATACAGATATATACCAAGACCCATCTGTTAGCTGAAGGATCAGAATTTTAAATCATATTCCTCATACTGCCCTTTCAGGTTCTGAAAACAGGATGGCTTCCTCGTGTTAAGAGAGAAAATTGTCTTAAAAGTCAACCGCTGAAGAAAAGCAAGTGCTTTACTCACCCTGTAAATGACTGCCACTGAGAGATGTCTAAAAGAATTATTATTCTATTTTCTTGGTGGGAAACCTAAGAGTAAAACTACTATTTAATCAGTATAGCTCAAAGAATAACCCTGAATTGATTCAAAGGACACAGAAGGGCAATCAGATGTGTGAATCCTTCTTTCTAACTGAAGGCACGTGTACCTACTGGACTGCAAGTACAGGAAGTCTATTCTCTACTTTGTGTTGACTTAACTTTTTTCCGCCACTTAAAGATGGTGAAGAAGGAAACTGCAGAACCGCAGCCACTACAGAGACAACTTCCTGTGGGTTTTGTGGTGCGTATGGCTAAGAAAGAGAACAATTAATGTAAGATCTTTCAGAGATATCAGATGGTTTTGCTGCCCTGTGAGGTAGTCCTAGGATACTTAGCTATAAATATGCCTATATATTATCAACAATGTCAAGCAGTTTAGTTGATACTGTATGTTCCGTATTTGTAATTGCCACCTGATTTCAGCATTTCAGGAACGAAGGAAAAAGGGGAAGAGAAAATCAGAACTCACCACATAAACCGCAAGAGAAGAACATCTCTTTCCAGCTCAAGAAATAAGAAAGTGGTTTAAAGAAAGCTGTGGGAAATTCATGTCCTTAAAATTACACAGAATTTCAGTGTCTTGCTGAATCAAGTCCCTAGGGAAAAAATTAATGTAGCAATGATGTCTAGTAATCATACTTATCTTCCTCCCACTTCCACGCAGTTAAAGCTTGCTTCCTGTACCTACTTCCTCCTTCAAAGGCTGCGTACCACTGTAGGTGCCTCTTCTAAAAACACTGCAGATAAGTGCTCAACGTTCAGTGAATAGAGTCTTCCAGGAACTGATTGCTTCTCGCATACTGGAACTGTTAGACAAAGACAAAATCCCAAACATCTGTACTTTATCTCTCATTAATAGGTTAAAGCATACACCTCAAGTACACACCAGAGGCTGGATATGCCATGAATGGGAATAAACCCAACCTGTTTTGCCAGTCAGCCTGTCTTAAACTCCTGCTGTTCTAAACTCATTGTTATTTCTCGTTTAACACCTTAAAGAAAAAAGTATTAGGTTTAACACAGTGCAAGGTTTTTCTGTTCTGTCAGAATATCACTTCAATTTTTAAGTAAATGGCAAGTGTACAAACAGAATTAAAAGTAGGTTGCAGTGGCAAAGCAAGATTATTCGCAGCCTTAAAATACTTGAAGAATTTATCACAGCAGAGCCGAAGAGTAGTCTCGGTGGTTATTATTTTGGGATATCCTTATAAAAAAGACAACTCTCATCTCCTTGGTTTGGACCAGGTCTTAAGAGAATCATTGTCATCTCTGTAATTCTGCGTAGTGACAAAATCTGAGACCACTGTCAAAGAAAATGTTATCTCTGACTTTTAATCTTGGTTCACGACAGCAGAGCTAATTCATTACAGAAACATTAGGTAAAACTATTCTACTTTCCATCTCAGACAGATGTTTTGTCAACGGGATGGGGTATCTAAATGCACTGCAGCTGATCAAGGCTGATTTTATGAAATGCTTCACTGTAAGTAGCCACAGGATGTCAAAATGTCAGATATTCTGCATTCTCCTTTCTCCCGGTTTATTTGGTAGAGAGGGGACAGTAAAAATAGTCAGACAGCTGTGGAACTTAAGCAGGTGTACATTCGCTGCTAGTGTGGTTCCAGTCTGATAAACAGTTACACCACAGACAAGCACCACCCATGCCCCACTGATGGAGAAATCTTTTTTTATTAGTCTGCTTTCAGAGAGCATGACTAGCAGTTGATTCTTAAAAATGCTTGTCCAGACAACAAGCAACATGTACCAGAGATTAACTGCACAGGTAACTCTGATAAGTAAAAGTGAAGAATGAACACGCATCAGGATAAAGGTCTTTGTTACTTACAAACTCTAAGTATTTTGGAAAGGCAGCCCAGGGACAGCTTAATAAAATTGGTTTAATTACCTTGCTGGCAAACAACTGCATTCAAAACCAGAACCTTTCCAGGAACCCTTGCGCAGTGACAAAACTACTCTCTGAAACCCAAACAGAAATCCCCACGTAGAAGGACAAATCAAGCCTGGAAGGAAAGGGGGTTGCAGAAGTGTGGTTTTCCAACCCAGATAGCTTGGAAATGTGAGATCACCTCTCCAGTTTCTTAAGCATAAGTATCGCAGTTGCAATGAGTACCACAGGAAATTATCATGACTCGTTTCTGTTAATGAGAAGGGCATGCATATAGAACATGAAACTATGCACTGAAAATCGTTATATTCAACACAAAAACATATACTGAAAATTGTTATACTGCTAGCAAAGTTTATAGAGAATACCACAAAAGCGTGAGCTCGTTTGCTTCTTAATTCTTCATATAAGAAGACTTTACTGCATAATTGCAAAAATGTAGAGACTTAAAATACTGAAATTTATAAACTGCAATCCATTTTTATCATCACTCAGCTTTTGACTTTTAGAATCTCAAGATCTGTTTTTATCCTCTAGCCTTTCTTATTACAACTGGTACAAGACTCCATTTATTCTTTTAAAATTCACATGCACAAGTCCATCAAGTCAAGGGACTAACGGTGTACTCAGAAGTAGGAACACCAGATTACACCCAGTAATTCCAATGTAATCTTTACCTTAGTTGGTAGCTCTGTCCTAGTAGCACCTGCTTTGTAAGAGTGACTTCAGTAAGGTTTAGAGGAGGTAAGTAAGGGGATTAAGCTCCTGATGGTCACACCCATAGGGTTATGAACCCTTTCCACCTTAGTATTTGCTTTTGTTTCTACCTCCAGATATTAAAAACACTTAAAAGAAAAGCACTTTAAGAAGATGACTGTTTGTATCAGTGGAAGAAACTCAAGTTATCTTATTTGTACAACCTGCTGCTTTCTTAACTACCTATTATTAGATGATTATATTGCACAGTGGTGTCACCACTGGTCTGCGATGGTTTTGTTGGGGCTCCCTTTCAAAACCGTTATAATTCAAAAATATAGGAAGCCTGAGACATGAATGTGCCAAATATTATTTTGCTATAAAATACTACAGTAGAACATAATTTTATGGGATTTATCTCCGTGTTTCAATAATTCAGCCTCCACCCTCAAGAGATCTTACTTAGGACAAATTTATTGAGCATCACGTACTTCCCACCTTAAAGTTAAGGGTGCTATTCAGTCACTTCTAGTCTGTAGCAACTAAGGCGACACCTGGTTATCCGTGATATTACGTACTCTATTCTAGCTGTGTCTGCAATCAATAGCAGAATTTAGCTCCCAGGGACAACATGTGGTTTGCAGTATGATCTGGTGGAGTATTTAATTTCTAACTGTTACAGTATAGTTAATACTAATCTTTTTTATTACACAAATAAAACCCACTACAAGTTTTTAAAATAAGGTTAAAAGTTTTCATTTTATGTAACAGTTTCACGATCGCAATATACAAGAGAGGATAATAGAATTGGAAGTGCTTAATGTGGGAGGATATTGCATTATTTCCTGACTGCTGTTGTCAGGAAAGAAAAAACATGTCACAGATTGGCTTTCGGGCTTTGGTATGTCACAGCACATGAAATCTGTGGGCAATACACACTAACGTGATGGAAGCCCTACAGTCTTCTAGTGTTACTTGACCACTCGTTTCTGCTCTTGCACCGTGCGACCACCTCCATAGCTGCATCAAGCTAACTCTGTATGGGGATAACTTAAGTGATACTGGTTAAAAATTGTCCTTGTAGCACAGAGGCAGGAATGAGGGGCCAAAGACGGGGACTTTTTAAGCTGGGTTTACTGGTAAAGATAACATGATTATGTATCGATGCTTCCACGGCATTTACCTACATTTCGAGCATGTAGATCTCCTCAGCTGCAGATTTCCAAACTCATGGACAAGAGGTAAGGCACAGAGGTAAGAGGTACAAAGGTAAGGCACCCATACCTCATCTGAGCTAAGGTTGCTTGCTTTACTCCTTGGATAATTGCATGACATTGTTCCAGTGGTCCTGTAAGGTATGCCACCATGCGTGTGCAAGAAATCCTTAGATGCACATTTTCTTTAGTTTGGAGATTTTATAGTATTGGCTGTATAGAGACTCAGTGAAACCAGTTGTCACTGAATCACTCTGAAACCCTCAGAGAACATGCATGCTTTTTACACTTGGTCCCATTAACTGCAACCTGTAATACATTTCAGTTCAAGATTTACAGAGTAATATTGGATACGTTTAACACAGTAAACAAGAGGGTCAAAAAGATGTGCAGTACTAAATGAGAGTTTTTTTATGAGTCATCGTGCTGCTTATACTGATACAGAGTCCAAACTTCACTTATTTCTCTCAGTTGATTAGCTTCAGTCCAGCTCTCTAGGCATTCATACTGCAGACAGATCTGTAAACTGATTCATGTTTGCCAAACCAGAAGTTCTTCAGAAACATTCACAGGTGGCATCTGTCTCCAGCAAGGGGAGGGAGGGTGGGTGGGTTCGATTCTGATCTTAGCTGAGCACTGCTGGTAACAACTGGTTGTGCATTTGCTTGCTCAGAAAACATTAGCATTTGAGAAGATAAGCATAGGTGACTAAGGATGTACCTTTACTTAAACTCCAACTTTAAATCTGAGAAATATGCAGTCAGAAATTTTCCTGACTCTGCTGCATTACTAGAGAAACCTTCCTTGTTGTATAGGACCACATGCCACAACCTATATTATAGTGATGCCAAGAGGCTCTAATCAGGATGATGCTTTAATCTAGCTAAACGTATACAGACAGGACGGAAAGATTCAAAGCAAAAATATTTACAGTATAAAGCTAAGGGGCAGACACTGTATTTACCACACTTGGACGAGTGTTTCTCACGTCTACATTTCTACGTTTTTAGGTAGCGTAGGCTTCACAGAAAAGTGTGCGTTATATCAATTTCATTAGCTAAATTTTTTCTTTACACACCTGTCAGCTCAATCCAGCGTGCAAGCTGAAAAACTGCAACTGCCGTATCTTTTTTTAAATGTGTGAGATTTTAATACTTGTGAAAAGTGCTAAAGCAAGAGCCTAGGGACTGAAATGGTTCTTGTTTTCAGACCAGGTAAAGCAAGGACAAGCACTAAAGCAAGCTTCCTTGCGAAGCCCAGTCAGTACAGCTGTTTTCAGTCCCTCGAGCCCTTTGCCTGAAAGCTTGTCCTTTCTCTTCAGTGTTATGCTTTGGTCTAATAAAAGATACAGCTTCTCCCCATAAATCTTGCTCCTTAACTAGCAGGTCTTTTCTGAAAGCCTTTTCAAAACTGCAGAAGCCAATTTTTTTGCCAAGCATGAGGACTTAACTGAGCCATATAACTCTTACTCCTTGTATTGTTTTAAGATGAGTAAATATTATAATTGACAAGATGCTTGATACTGATTTATACAGCTTCTTAGGATAAATCTGACAAGTGTTTTGAAGAAGATCTTCCACAGATACTTTATTTAGACTTATTTTCCCATACTTTCCAAAAGCTTCTCATTAGAAGAGGCAGCCCTCAAAACAGACTATTTTTTTTTTTGGTCTCCTGAAGACCCAGCTATAAATACAGAGGTTGAAATAAGTCCTATGACTATTGGTTGGCTATGTGTCATACTGACATTTCTCAGAACACCAAATACCCGTACTGCTGCTTTTTAGACATGCGCTGCTGGACAGACAGATTTCGTACTACTTCTAAATGTTTCTATCAGGGTAATCATACTCTTATTTTCACAACTGGGCATCTCTTTTGTTTTCTGAACAATATATGCCAAGACCATGCAAAAAATCAGAGCAAGCCTAGCCACTAAGTCACCACCGAAAGCACCCAAAAACATATTACTAGAAGAAATACCTTTTTTTTAATGCACTTTTCTTCCAGTACAAACTAGTTTTTCTTTCCAGCCTACTTCTTTCCATTTCTGTAACTGTGTCAGGGCCCTGGCTGCACTAATAGGCCTTAATGGACCTGACAAATTGATTATTAAGATAATTAATTGTTTCTCTTTAAAAGCCCTGTAATCTGGAGGCAGCAACGAGGGTTGACAGAGATTTACATGGCAGAAGGGAGAAGGGGAGGTGGAAGCCTTTTTCACCCACGAACACCATAGTAGTTGCTGTAACTCGCATGTAAACCTCCTCTCTCTGTTCCTCAGCCAGAGCTGCATCATGAGCAGTTAACCCACTCATTATTCTTGGCACGGAAATGCATCAGAGGGGTAATCACTGAACGCTTACATCATTTGGGAAAATCAGTGAAATAATCTCTACCTATGTAAGCATATTCAGCAAGGATTACAAATCATGTACAATGTTGTACAATGGACAACTGCAAAGGCATGGGATAATATAGCAGTTGTTGCCCTCATTATGTTAAAAAACAACAAATAAATTCTGAGCTTTGCAAATTCTTTGCTCGTATATGTGCAGGGTCAGCTTTACCCATGCATGGTCATGAAAGGCCTAGAGACAAGGGTGTGAACAGCCATGCCTCCCTCCAGCAGCACAAGCCCCATCTTGTACAACCTGCTAGCGAGAGGCAGAAGAGCACTACGGTGAATGCCTCTTCAGAACATGCCATTGTGCTAGCACTCGATGATGCCACTATGCGAGTAATGAGATCTTATCGAAACGTGATTTAATGTCATGACTTGAGCTGGATGGTGAGCATGTGAGCATTGTTACTTGAATTACAACTTTTGAAATTAAAATTTCATTATGTATCACATTTAATTTAAAAATTAGTATTTTGTTTCCAGGTGAACAGATCAGATCGTGTAACTGAAGGCTGTCTACTACATCACAGCCTTTTTCCTGCCACTGCAAAAATAATTCCAATGGTCTCAAAGATAAGTTGACTGAGGTCTCCCAAACATATGTGTTATATATGCAGATAAACAACTTCTTGGTTTTTAAAAACAATTATCCTCTGTCATCCTGCTCGCCCTGAAAGGGCAAACACAGAGCTTACATGACCCTCTTCCAATTCCCCTTCCAAAAACCATGTCGTTTTTCAACAGCGAGGATGGCCAGCACTCCACTAACACACTACTGCGTGGTAGTCGGGGACAGAGAAAGGAACCGCCTCAGTGAGGAGTACACCTGGGTACAATCTGCTTTACCAGTATTCAAATGACTCTTTAGACAGTATGAAAAATAGCATTCTACAGCCCCAGCATGTTCTCTGTTTTTAAAGAGGTGGTTCTTGTATTTGAAACTGAAATGAATTCAGCCAACGTAAGCACTCCTTTATTAAAAGGCTTGTTGAATATAAAGAAAGAAGAGATGCTTTAAAAAGTCACGCACCTGAAGTTGCTGGGGAGCAATTTCTTTGTTTACCCAGTGCGTGCTGTCAGGCAGTCCCGCTGCGGCACTGGGCGCTGTCGGGGGGAAGTCGGCCGAGAGACAGAGGGTGATGGTTCTGGTGTTCACCCACCTTCTGCCCTGACCTGGGAAAAGGCGGCCTCCACCTCTGGCCGAGGACTCCGCCAACACCCTCCCAGCAGAGCTGGTCCCAGAGAGGACACGGTGCGTCAGTCTGCTTTGTCGGGAGGCACCTCCACCGCACACCCGCTCTGACCTGCTCCACTCCCTCTGCCCTGTTCCATCTGCCCGCCACAGCCCTCTTCCCCCGGGCTGGGCTCCTGCTGTGGAAACCTTCTCCAGGCTCCGGAGGAGCCCGACCTCCCTCCATTGCCAATATTTTTAGAAATGGCCCTGTTGCTGCAATGTATTGCAAGTGAATCAAACGCACCATTATATCACATAATTACAATTATATTGCAGTCTTTGCCTCAGAGAGACAGAAGCACGGCAGCTACTAAGAGTCTGCCACGTTACGGGGCAGAAGACGGCACGCAGCCGGACACCGAGTGCATTGTATCTTGCATAAAAATAGAGGTGTAACAGAGCGCTTGGACTGAGGATATCCCCTTACTCCATCAAAAAGTTATGCGTATATAAATCTTGAATGACTTGCAGCATGAAAACAAATTGCTAGGCCGCCAGCTGAGATTTCAACTCATTTTGAGCCTCTAATTATGCTTGAACAGCTCTTGAAAACACAGAAATCTGTTTCTGACGGCACAGCAAAGCATGGAATGGGCAAGACAAATATTATAGTAACCTTCATAAGCAATCTGACAGTTACCGTGGAAACCCTCCTCTGCCCTTTCTCCTCTCTGGGGAAGTCGGTACTGATTATGAAAACATATTTAATGATACAGCGCTCCAGAAATTGACCAATTTTTTTCTATTTTTTCACATTTATTTCAATATTTTAAACAAATATTTAATTTGTGATGTTATTTTTCCATTTCCATTCTCTGCTATATGGAAGAAGTATTTAACAGACATACTTTGATGTAAGCACAGATTCACAGACAGGTAATTTTCTACTGAACAAACTTGTTTCTGTAAATATAAATGCAATGCAAATGTAACTGGCACAGTCCTGTCTGTGGTAACAGCTGTGATTAAATCATACCTGCTTCCATTGTCAGGGCTGTTTATTAACCTCCGCTTTGCAACGAAAGGGCAAACAACTATGACTACACCCATATTTTAGCAGCAGCAGGATACAGATGTTAAATTCTGGACTGCACTAGCCTCACATCCCTCCAGCTCTGTAAATGGCCTCAAAGCCAGTCTTTTTCATTTTTCTTTTCTAGTTTTTGGGTTTCTTTATGTGGAGATCATTTTCTAGGCTCTGCATTTTTGCTATGCTACACACCTGAAGAAAAAAAAAAGTATAATATACATAGCACGAAGCCCACTGCTTTTCAACATTCCTTTTCCAAGCATTTTCTGGGACCTTTCCAGAAGCAAGTACTCATTGTTCACAGAAAATCCTCTTGTATGACCTTAGTATTGTCACCGCTCCCTGGCGGAGGAGGACCGCTGAGACAGAAACAGCACTAACCCCTGGGCTTTACCACCCAGCTGCCACAGGCGTGCTCGGTGACCTTGGCTTAGTCACTTCACCTCTCTGTATAGCAGTGAAACATCAATGGGGGCTATATGGCCAAATTAGTAACTTGAAGAAGCCCTTTATGTGCTTTAGAAAGTAACTGGTGGTACATAAGGACACAGTACTGCTGTAAAATTGTAACTGAAAAAGACAAAATTAAGCCAAATATTGGCAGCCACTCTTAAAAACTCATGCAATGTGCACATTCAGCTGTTAATATTTTCATTTCATTTTTTCTCTCCTGACTGAGTGTCTTACAAGTGCCTGTTCCTTCAGCAAGGTAGCTTATTACAGCTTACTGTGTACTGGCAAAGTATGGGAATTTGACAGGTTGTTCTTAGCAGAAAAGGCCACCTGTTGTCATTTTCTTCCACAGTATGAAGTTTTTGCAGACGCAGACAGCCAGGGCTCTTCTGAAAGCTACATTACACTGCAAAATCCGAACTTATTTTTAATTCCTTCTATCACCTCAATTTCTCCTTCTGCATTACAGCTGTGTAATCTCTCCCTTGGAGATTTTCAAGATCAGAGTGGCTGCAGCCCTGAACAACCTGGTCTGGCCTCAGACCTGACCCTGCTTTGAGAGGAGGTGGGAGCCCTCGTTAGGGCCCTCCTAACCCGGATTATTCCATAATTCTATGATTACTGCTTCTCCCTAGTGAAAACTGAAATTTCTCAGGGTTTCCACCTCTGTATTAGCTTGTTTTTTACAGCAGACTATTACTTTCATGTTCTGAATGTTTTCAACCTCCCTAACTAGGTTCCTGAAGGATTTTCCACCTCCAGAGGAGGTCACTTTTTCAAGCTTCTTAAATAATAGCAGTGAGCTTTATTATACTTTTTCCCTCCCTTTCTACTGCCTGACAGGAGACATTACTAACATCTGGCAAACAGTGTGCTTTTACTTTTTTCGTTCCTTATTCCTTTCTCAGAGAGGTACTATGGAAGTTATAAAAAGCAGGTCAGCTCTGCATGCACCTATATGAGAATTTCTCCTGTCTTTAAAAGCTAATGTGAAAACAAAATAATTTACATACAAAACTTAGTAAAATGGCTGCTGGAGACAGGAACCAAAAGACAGAAGCTAGAAAATGAGCAACTAATACATAGTTGGTTTTGCTTCCACCTTATCTATACTTAGATTTTTCAGCAATTTTTTGTTGTTCTTTTATCTCCTTTAAGCAGCATTCAATAGGCAAACATAAATAATTTCGGTATTTTTACTTTTATGTATTTCTGAACTGTGCCCCTTGTTTGTTAGAATTCATTGTAAACTGTCT
>JANZLQ010000002.1:7044680-7055966 GCA_026212715.1 Elanus axillaris
CCCGCCCCTTGCAAATATAAGCTGGTATAAATGGCTCCAGTGAGTAATTTTCCTTAAGGGCCACTACATAAGTCTGGCATATTTTCTGACTATCCACATTACTGAAGGTTGCTTACAGCTCTGAGCAAAACTGTGAGAGTACTGCCATCCTCATGATCAAGCATCCAAGGAGACAACTCTTTTGATAAGTTACAGAAAAAAGGACTCTCTGTTTGCACAAACACTTGTACACTTCGCGGTTTCTTGCCAAAGCCTGTACACACTTTAAGCTCCTGCTGGATTCCAGATATGCAAGCACAGCAATCCACCCATGAGTCACCGTGGCATGATTATCCTATGATTAAACCACTCTTGCTTCCTTTTGCTGTGGCCACTCCACATTGGGGCCTTTCGAAATAAGTCCACATTCTCCTGCCCAGAGACCTGTTGATCTCTTCAGTACACCAAGTTTGAGATTGTAGCAGCAGGGACAGTGGAACTGAGCACTGCTGGAAGGCAATAAATCGCAATGCCAAACTTAGTAATTTCTATGATTATCTCTTCATCCTCTTCCCCAGTCCATCCAGGACAATCAGCACCATTTTCCAGTTGTGACAAGCCATGTGGAGGAATCACTGTTAAGCCATTTTTGTGTCGTGATAATGACTACAAAGAAGCCACTGCACATCTCAGAGATACAATGATGAGGGAATACAGGAGAATCAGCAAAAAGGTGATGCTAAAATGAGGGGGTGGAAGGTGGGAAGCAGTTGTTTGGGGACTGGAATGTACCCACATCTACTTTCATCTATGTAAACTTAATCCACTGATCAAGTGAATCCAGTACAGTAATAAAAGTGGCAGATAGCTTACAACAAAATACAGGCACAAGACGAGTGTTCCGGAAGAAGACTCAAACAACTCAAATAATCGCGTAAACGATCTCTAAAACTCAGCCCCCTGTAGTGCTATGAAATAGTGGGCAGCAGAGAGGACTGACACACACAGCAGCATTCCAGCTCTGCCTTGGAACCCCAGTTAATGGAGACAGCCACAACTGTCTTTTGTTCCTTGTAAGATATCTGTGGCTCTTTGTTACATCCCCCAAGATTTTTGTGCCTTAAAGACAAAAGCTCATCAGCCAGAGAGAGTTTTCCTCTACTGCTTTATGGAATGTTTCTGCTCTCTTTCGTATGGTGCCAAGAGGTATTTCCTCTGTGTATTGTGAACTGGTATCTACTATAACCTAGGCAGTGCAACAAGATGTCTGTTTTCCTAAGAGTGTATTTCATTTTTTTTTAGATGTTTGCAAAATGGTAGTGTCCTTAAAAGAACAACCCCATCATGCAGAGAACTGAAGGAAAACTCTAATTTAACTAAAGAGCCCTAAAGCTGCCTCAGTTCAGACTTGTTCCCAAGAGAACATTGCTGGGAGCCAAGTACCGCCGCTTCCTTTGCTTTCTGTTGCTGGCAAGACTGTATCTATTTTTTACTGACACGCCACTTAGAATGTGCTGGGAAATGCAGACAAAACACAAAGAGAAATTGCAAGCTATCTTGATAAACATTTGACATCAGTTTCCAAAGCTTAGAAATAGTTTTGTAATGCTCTGAACTCGGGTAACGCAGGGATGATAATACAGTCATCTAGCATTTTTGTGGTTTAGTTACACAGAAACATCAGCTGTGAGATGAACAGCTACCTTACAGGAAAGAGCCTGTTCTAGCATCTTTATATTTAGACTACTGTATGTTATGTAGTAGCTCTTGATCAGCAGTGTGGCTGTGCTACTGACTTTCTGTGTAACTGCTCAGGTCACAGTTCGATCACCTATAAAGTAAAAATAAAATAGCTAAGTGCCTTTGTAAACCACTTCAAGATCAAGTGATGGATAAGTTATATAAATGCTATTTATTACGGTAAACATTTCTTTGCTATATTCACAATTTTCTTATCTGTCTCCAAACAGAATTTGAAATGTCTTGATAATATTTCATTTACATCCTTTACTTTGCGACTTTTGATTTTAAACATGGCTGTCCTCCTCTGCTCAATCTACTTTCAGCCTTGTTCTCTCCAATGTTTCCCCTGATCCCCAGACAGGATTTGCTCTCTCATTTGTGCTGCTTCAGCAATCTTGAACTCTCGACTGCCTTTAACCTACTGAATCACTTCCTAAACTTCATGTGATGCCTATAAACTTGCTCTTCACCTGGACCTGGAGATGAGCATTTCAATCACATTTCTCCACTGTAGCAAACTCACATGCTGGAATGAATTTTGCAAGATAGTAATTTTTGCTGCATTTCAAATCCAGCTCTTCTTTCACCATCTCTGTCGTTTTCCTTTTTTCTTGCTAGGCAACTGCCTGCACTTACTTGGATAGCGTTTATACCCCTTTCTTTCTGTTTCTTTTTGTAAACAGTTTTGAGCAACAACAAAAATAATGTTATCTAAGGATGCAGGTACATTTATAAAATGTCACAAAAACACATTTTTGGCAATAATCCCAGAGCAAAACAAAGATCTTTGGCGAAGACCTCCATTTAAAAAGAAATTCTATTCTATACCAGGGGTCCCTGTGCTTTTTCAGAGGAATGGGTTCTGTCACTCCTTACACACAGCTTCTAGCACCTTACACACAGCAAGAACTTCATTGAAACCAGGTGAGAATCACAGAGTTACAACACTGCCCTGTATCTATGTATCCTTCCTCATAGCGCTCCGAGTGAGGCCTCCCCGTCCACTGCCAACATCCCTCTTCCCGGTTTGCAGTAGCACAGTAACCACAGCAATTACCTGAATGGAAAAAATTATCAGGATGCTATTTACCTTTTTTTCCGTTGTCTTTTAAAGGAGTTATCATCTGGAAGCAATGGTAAGAGGCAGCAGCTGGTTATTTATGAAATGTAATAACAAGGAGAACATTACAGTAGCTCTGTGGAAGAATCAGTGGAGTTTGTTCACCAGCTGCAGGAGCAGAATAAAAAAATTTCAAAGCTGTCCTTCCATTCCAGTCCCCTGCTGACCAGGTAATGCTGAATAATTAAAATTAATTTTTTATCTGTCCGTATTTCCTTGGGCAGATACTGCACTTCATTTCTTCTGGAAGGTACAGCCCAGGGGAAGGCAAAAAGGTCTTTAAGTCGTATCTGTATTGCCTGAATGCTGTCCACGCCTAGGGTTATGGCAGTTCCTCGTGTAAATTAGCAGAATGCTACAAGCATACTTCATCATGTCCTCAGCGGACCTCCTACAGTGGGAGCTGGAATGGGAAAAACTCGGGCCTCCTAACATCAAGCATATCATGGCACTTCTCCCCGGGACTCGCAAGTCCTCTGAAATTCTCCACGTCACTGCAGCACATAGGAGGACGGGAGGAAACGAGACTCCCAGGTGAGCTAAGCGAAAAACAGAATCAACCCTTACCCCTCAATAAGACAATGTATTTCTTCGACTGACTGACTGTCAGAAGCAAGAAGGGCTATAAAAATTACACTCATAACCTGAAAAATAAAGACTCTCTGTAAGCTAAACCCGCACAGAGGCCAAGGCACTGGAAAAGTGCTGGAGGACCAGGCTGGCGAGAGGGCACTGTGTTGTGAATGCCAGGCTTCCACGTCCTTCTGCATCTCTGCTGCTTGTGACAGTGCTGTGGCCTTAGAAGAAATTCAGCTGCTGCCCAGTCCACTGTAACTTCTGCTTTGTTCGGGACTGCCCTGTTATTTTGCTTAGAATAATACCAATATTTTTAATGTTTCTACATCTGAAATGGCTCATATAAAATACTGATCTGGTACTGTACAGATGCTTTCAGACATACACAGGAGACACTCTTAAAAACTATTTGCATCATCAGCCTCCATCCTTTTATAGCCAAAGAGTGCTGTTCTTCAGACTGATTCAGTACCGTGTGGAATGAATGGATGCTGTATATGGTATCACAGTGTTTCCAGATTTCCACTCTGCAGATGGTCATGGCATTTTCCACATGACTCCTACTGTTACACCAGAACCACATAAGTCATTTATAAGTAACTGATAGGTCACAGCACCTTATAGCACGCTGTGCAGTATTCAAAGCTGAACAGACAATACAAAAGAAACATTAGCTTGTCTCCTTGTTTTAATTTTATAGAGAGCATATATGCATCCAGAAAAAAAAAGAAAAGCAGAACAACTATTGATGTGTTAGCTAGCACGTGAAAATGTCAGAACTTCTATTCCATACGACAATCTAAAATGCAACAGAATTACAAAGGACATGTCCACAGAAAATAAAAGGTCATTTTGTTGTGTGGTCCAGGCTCTGAAAATAGCGTTACCGTTGATCTGAATTCGCTTGTATGATTGGCAATTACTTTTGTTACTGGAGAAAGAGGTGTCTAATGGATGAGAATGACCCTTCTGTCTTTGGTTTTCCATTCTCTTTCTCCTTCCATTGGGCTAAACAGATATACACTTTATTTTTGTCTTTTCTTATGACAAGATGTAATAAAAAAACTTTTTTAAAAATTAGTAACAGGAGACATGGGTTGAAAAATATCTAGGAATACAAATAAAATTGTATGGCTTCCGATGTTAAGAGAATATGGGGTGAAGAACAAGCCCTACCAGCTTTTAACCTCAAAGTATTCAATGTGTTATGCAGAATTCTCCGCAACAAAAAATAACAAAACAGAAAAAAAATGTTCCCACTGGTACCACAACTAAGCATTCAGGACACATGAACACCTATTTTCTTTAAATATTTTCTGTTTGCTTCCAAATATATTTCATTTCAGTAGAAAGCTTTATAATTAATTTTTTTCCTTAGACTCCTCAGAAGGAAATTCAGGTGCTAATGTTTCAGGTGTCAGTATCCTAGGCGTAAAAAGAGACAACCGCAGTGCCTCCCACTCCTTCCATCTACAGCTGCATGGGTAGCTCAGGTCAATCTCAGCAGCAGCAATAGCGTACTTCCATCTTAGAAGAAACTTATTAAAACATTTTTCTGAGCGACCATATCTGCTTCAGAGTGCAGATGGAACAGACAGAACAACTACAACACAGAAACTGAGCGCGAGTTTCTGACACCACTAAGACGGTAAATGATAATCAAATTATAATTCAAATCCAAACTGGCAGTATGTTCCCTTTAACAAGTCTGACACATCTCCACCGTGCCTTGGTACAAGAGCAACAGTCAGACATCAGAATATTTGATCTTGTTCTGGAAATGTGCTGGCACGCAAGTGCCAAACAATTCCAGTTTGGCCAGTGCCTGGGCTCTGTGAACAAGGTGGGCAGTTTCGGAGTGGAACACAATCCCTGATGAGGCTGCAGCACTGCAAGGGAATCACTTAATAGTTGGAATGTCTTTGTTGCAACACAGCTTTCCTTTTGGGAAGCTAGTATCAAAGTATCAATGTTTTTTTACTGATGTAAAAGAAGTGCTCATTAACCAAACATGGATCACTAAAAAGAGATAGATTTCTTGTCCTGTACATGAGCGATAAACTAAAAAGATCTGCTCTTACACTAGTCCAGTGACGCAAATCTTGCTTACAGAGCCCTGGACGTATAAAAATAAATTCACCGCTATAGTGTAGGTTTAGTGTCAGCACATCAGTGATCATGAGGAAAGTGGATTTAAACTGCCCATTTTGCTCTTGAAGCTTAGTCTCCAGCATCATTCAGAAACAGATCACCACAGCTTAAATTAACTACATTGGTAAGGACCTTAATGGAGTTTCACAGGATCTGACAGAGTACAGTCTCAAGAGAACAGACCTGAGCTGAAGTTTTGCTTTATCCTTTCCACCTCTGTGATGTGAACCTCAGCCAGAGCCCAGTGATGAAGGTAGCTGTGCTGCTTTTATGTCAATATGCCAGGTGGGGAATCCATATGTAACTCGTTAAACCAGTTCTGAGGTTGCAGTTGCCACCAAAACCCTGAATTAGCCAGTCCAATCAACTACGGCAACTGGATTATGCTGCTGAATATTACAAAAGGCTTTCCTTTTTTTTTTTTTTTGATCCTGCTTATCAACGAGGTCAATTAAGAATACAGCACTTCTGAACACTAATATAGGTAACAAAGCGCAGATCTCTAGTAGCTCGGGCAGGTGGACTCCATGTCTTTAAAGAAAATTTGACATTGGTTTAAATGATGGAGACAGGTTTGTAAAGAACCATGAAGAAGAGGGGAACATTCCTTTTTTATTATGTGAACTCCCACATGCGATGTCATGAAGAATTTGTGTGGGAACTTATTTACAAAACTGGGACTTGCTGTCATTACACAGTGCTGAAGCAGAAAAAAAAAATTACCATGCTGTAAGTCAAATGTCACAGCAGAATTTAATATGCTGGAATTCTTGGAAAGTGTTCTAATGCTTTCAGCTCAAATGGCGTACGCTACTTTTTATAGCAAGGAATTTTAATTATTATTAGTTTCTGGCAATCCCCATAGTCTGCTGGCATTTTCTAACCCACAGAGATTAAAACCTGTAGAGAAACAGAAGGTGGTAGGAAAGGGAAGAATGCCTAATTAAAGTACTCAACATCTATTTATCCATGACTTACTAATACAGACACGTGAGCAGCAGTTCAAGATCAAGGCATTATTCCCATTTTCTCCCCAGATATGCCATTATTAATCAAATAAATTCTCATAACAGCAAAAATAGGCCAGAGAGAAGTGGGGAAGTGACTGGATCACATAAACGATGGCAGCGTAGTAGGTGGACTGAGGGAAGAGTAGCAAAACAGTTTGCCTAGAGAACAGAAGGAAATCCTGGAAAGGCGGCTGTTCCACCAAATCGCAGTGCCAGGGGCCCACGGCACTTACATCTAAATTAGTCTTGGTGGATTTATGGGTAAACAAGATCCCGCTCTGCAGCACTTTCAGTACAAAGACACGTTGACACTGCTGGGTTTCCAGTCCCCACCTCACTTCTTCCCCTTTTTACTTTCTACCCATAAGTTACCTCACAAGGCAAATACAGCCTCAGTTCACCAGGTCTTGGCCTGTATTCACCGCAGCTGCCCTCAGCTCTCCGCACTGACATGTCGTTGTGGCTGCCATGTGACACACGTGCGTCAGCACATGTGTGCTGACATGTGGCTGTGGCTATGTAGCCATGAATGAAGAACATCGGGCTCAGACAATCCAGGGACAATCCCACAGCTTCCTGTTCCTCTGCCCTGTGAGCCACGTCCTACCCCCTTTCACCCAGATGCTGAATGGCATTTCACATCCTCCTGCCTACTGTTCAACCTTTTTCTCACACTGCTCCAGACTTCAGCGTGTACTTTCAGGCTTCAGACTGTTGACTCGTTCTCAGCCACACTGAGGGTGTGACTCCAATTTGCTGCTAGTGGCAAGAACACACTCACATTTTGATGAATATCTGGAAAGAATACTTCAGACGCTATAATTTTGACCATGGCAGCAAGGGAATTACTATAGCACCAAATGGGGCCAGCTTGTTCACTGTATGTATATAGCACTGAGTTGTAGCAGAGGTGTGTATCAAAAAGATGAAGCAACACTACCACAAGGCTCCATGCCTTTGCCAGATGACTTGTTTGCTCTGAGCACTGAAGCTGATTTCCCCAGTGATGCTCTTCACTGGAAGCCTTTTTTACTGGGGGAACAGAGGAGAGAAAATCTTGGGAAAGTTCCTGTGATGCGACAGTGACAGCAGTGTTTCTGTCCCAAGCAAACCCCGAGCAACAAATTGTCCCTCTGACCATTCAGGGAAAATATTCCGAAGACCTGTTCAGTACCAGACTGATGGAATGCCCTGTGCTCCCTTTTCTCCCTCCAAACCACACTTCAAAAATGAAAGAAAAAAAAGAGATGATGCTAGAAACTAATTAGCACTTCCTATTACGTTTGTTATTGCTGATACAAGTTTTAGTATAAAGAGACAACACTACCCTGCTAGGTGGGTAAATTCACCGCTGAGAAGAATCCTGGTTCCCCTGCACTTTGGCATTTAATGAACTGTAGCAATGCAGTATTGTGTGTAAGAAAAGGATTTGCTCAGTAGCCTTCTCCCCTTTACAGAGCACTTTCTGTACCTCCTCTGTTTCTGTTTTTATGCTTTTCACAGTTTCCCTAAGAGGGAATACATTTGCACGGAGAAATACCAACAGTTGCGCAGTATAGCAAATCCTTTAGGACTAGTTATACGTTACATGCTATATGAATAATAAATCATGACAACTTACAAAACTACTCTATTCATAGATTTGCATCTTGTAAGTTTTAGACAAAAGTAAAACTTTTTCATGGAAGCTTCTTCAATGATTAACATTCATCAACATCTAACAGTCAAAAGCTATCAGATGTCAGTGTTGTCCCTGTTAATCCTTCTCCTCTGGGAAATGTCTTAAGGATCTGTAGGCTGCTGTGCTAAGCTCCCCTTCAGCACATGAAATTCATCCAGATATCTGCAATGACAAAATTCCTACCAGATCATTTTTGTTCTTCTGGGGGGGACTGAACTCCTTGCCACTGAAGAGATCGCTTTGTAGTTAGCAGTCAAACAAGCACCCATAACAATCTCTTATCAGTATTTCTCTGGGCCCTCCCCTACTCTCCCAAGTCTCCCTATGAACTTAATGCTTGAAATTTAGTTATACAACTGGAATTTTAGGTGACTGATTAGGTTAGATGGTAAGGGAAACATTGTTCTTGCCCATTGTTGTTTCTGCCGCTTACTTTATTGTACCACCATCACAGTACTTAAAATTTCCTTTGTAAAGGCTAAAGAAACTGCCTTCTGGACACAGAACAGCATCTCATTTACTCAGAAACTGTAAAATTGTCTCTTATGTGCTCTTTATCTTAGAAACAATCACGAAACCCAAGATGGTAACATATGGACTGTTATCAGGGCCATCTGAAGGGCCATCCATCGAGCCCAGGAGTGTGAGCATACCCACTGTGCTGCAGAAAAAAGCAGAAGTGAGCAATCAGTAACATTAACTGAAGAAATGCCAAAGTGGGGCACCAAATTCAAAGAGCTACTACAGGTGTGGGAAGGACAGGAACCGCGAGACTTCACGCTCTTGAAATGACGGAAAACTGAATACCGAATTTCTACAGATCACACACAATGGTGAGCATCAACAAGTCCCTGCAGGCGCTAGTGACGGGTCAGCACGCGCACAGACGCTGGTCGTTCCCAGGGGCAGCTCGCTGGGCAATGTCCCGTGGGTGAGCATCTGCCAAGGCAGGCCCTGGTGTGGTACCTTTTACCAGCACAAGGGCATGTGCAGAGACAACAGCCCCCTCCTCCCCAAATGCTGCCAGCCCCTGCCTGCTCACCACCACCACCACCTCCTCCGGCCAGTCAGGACCCACATTGTTCTGTGTTCCCTGGGAGATGGAGAATTTGAGCAAGTGCAGAAGGCACATAAGCACCTGGCACACCAGCTGTACAAAATAATGCGCCAAAATACTGCAAGAAAAGGCAGGAGAGGAAGAAAACTAAAAGGAGCAGACACTACTCCATTTAAGATGCCCGATTAAAAAAAAAAAAAAAAAACATCTGACAGGTTGTGGGTTTCATTATATTTCAGTTTTAATTCCTTGTTGGCAGTAGCTAGTCTCATTTCATTGCCTTTAATTTCTCCTCAGGTCTATCTGCAAGTTTAATACAGGTCTTCGTGCATGCTCAGGACTTGTTCACTTAATTGAGTGAAACTAGAAGCCACAGTTATGCCAAAAGGTTTTATTACGATATTAAAGAATAATCAGCAATCTTTCCCCAACCTCTCCCCAATTAGACTGCACAAAGATTTAGCTGATGTTTTATTTAAGCGCAGGCATGATACACTGTCTACTGCAGTTCTTAAAATTAGTCGGACGTGAGAAACTCTGCAAGTATAGGGCCTCCTCACTCAAGAAAATAAAGGAAAGCAGTTTAAAAACCGGTAACATCAGTACCACCGCTACAATGTACCCCAAGAAATTCCAGTCCACAAAGCTGTGCTTGTATTTACAACCTCTCCCGATGGGTCTACGTCACATGTATGAAGAGTAGGAGAATGTAATACTCCTTGCCAACTGTGATCCTGTGCCAGTATTACACATTGAGGTATTTTTCACTTGTGTAAACTGGCTAAGAAATCCAGTTGTGTTCTCAGTCCATCCTAACTGCAATCCCGGTTTTCTAGGTATATTGATATTATTATGCTCTATGATACATTTTTTAGTCACAGGTACACTACCTGCAACACTGCTTCCTTCAGCCTTCTAAAAATGGACTTAACCCTCATTTAGTGGCTGAATAATTACTGGCTCCATGTTGTCTGGGGGCTGGCTTCAGGAGCAGGAAAAATTTGGCAGGATGCTCCACTGTCAGTTTTGGCTTTCCTCTTTGCACTTTCTCCCTTAAATCAACATACTCCTAACTGTTTTCCCTTTTGTTTTCCAATCCTTATTATACTTCATAGTCACCCGCTTCTTGCCTTATGCCCCCCTACTCGAAACTTCCCTACCCAGTTACCTTCAACTAATTTTAGGACTCAGCTTGCTTTGTGTTGCAGTCAAGCAGAACAAAGGGCAAACTGAAGCAATGAGCTGAACTCTGAGGATGAGAAGCAGGGTGGAGAAGGCCTGTGCTGTTTTAGAAAAGGCAGTTTGGAAATCAGGAACAGAAGGCTCAGTTCATATGTATCTAAATGACCTGAGCCTGGGCTAGGGCATTTGATAATGGTGGCACCTTGCTCACGCTGCTCTGAACAGACTGACTGTGCAGTCCCTGTAGACCAAATCCCTGCTTTCAACAGAGCAAAGCAGCAAAGAGCTTCTAGCTTTAACAGTGGGCAAGACAATACACAAACCTCTCCACCGCACTTACCCTGATAGGCTCCCAACTTCACTGGAGGCTACCATTTTTAATTCCTTACACTAGAGTTAATTCTATGATTAAAAAGGGAAAACCAGGTGTCCTTGGCTCCAGCTCAGCATCCCACCCATACAAAAGTTCAAAAACACTTACAGAACAATGTTCAGACACAGACCAACAAAAAATTTCTAACAGATTTGCCAGACTGGAAATGTAGTTAAACCATGTGTGAACATTATTCCACTCTATCAGACTTCAAGAACAGTTCACAGAGCCTAGAAATCACTTGTCTATGGTCTCGTGTCCTGGTTTTGACTGGGATAGAGTTATTGTTCTTCTTAATAGCTAGTACAGTGTGGTTTGGATTGAGTGTGAGAATAATGTTGTTGCTAAGTAGCACTTGTCCCAAGCTAAGGATTTTTCAGTTCCCCACGCTCTGCCAGCAAGCAGGTGTACAAG
>JANZLQ010000002.1:7061911-7120214 GCA_026212715.1 Elanus axillaris
GAATTTTACTTTTTTTTTTCAGATTCTCTCCCCCATCCCACCGGGTGTGGGGGAAGTCAGCAAGCAGCTGTGTGGTGCTTAGTTGCTGGTTAGGATTAAACCCCAACAGTACTAAATATGAAAAATGTTTGGAGGATTTCAACCCAAAGAGAGTTCAAACTAGCCTGTTACAGTATCTTTGTGTACAGATGTTAAGCTACATTTTACCTTAAACTAAGTCTGTCTGATATCCAGCCACACCTGGTTTTTACCATCTTCAATTTACACTTGGTATATCTAGGCTAAATATATTTTTGATATCAGTACCGAAAGGAAGTCAGCATTACTTTTTACTATGAACCTCAGAAACTTGTGAGAAGCGCAGGCTCCTAATACAGTTACAAAGGTTTGCCCCAAAGAAGTTCTCCAGGGACTGCAGGTGAGTGGCAGTTCTGTATAAGCTTTCAAAATTGACTACAGCACTGCCTGCCTGATAGGGACCAGAGCACTTCAGCTCTCTTCAGTTCCACATTATTTTGACTTTTATGTTCAATCACCAGCAAGAGACCATTTCTACAATAAATATTTCATTGCCTTTAGTAATAATTTTACACTGATACAACTGTTTATATTTTCCAAACACTTGAAAAACATTAATTATGGTGTTAAATTACAGTGTTTGTGAAAATATATCAATGAAAATCAATGACAAAATCCTCTAAAGAAATTGAATAGCACATTAAATGGAAGAGACTGAAACACATGAAGACAACAGTTCCTTATATGCTGAAAATGTTCTCTCCCTCTCTGACTGTTTAATACCAAATGTCATGATTTAACAAAAAAGAAATGTGTGAGACTTGCAGTCACACTGCATAAAATAAGTCTACATTAAGTTGGAACTTTCTCTTTAGTAATCAAGCATTTTCTTAATTCCATGAGGTTGGACTGAAATCTCACTGATTTCCCATGAATATACTAAAATAGCTGCATACATATCTATATACTTGCACAGAAGCCTGAAGGATAACTGCAGATGTTACCTGAACAGGCTTCCGAGGAATGCTACACAGGACAATGTACGGTGTTCAATGTTACTCTTGACTTCCAGGAGCCCCACAGTCCAATATGCAAGAATGCAAGAATAAAAAGAAGTTGCATTAAGTTACAATTCCTTAAATTCTCTTGTGATGCTACAAAGAAACCTGCTTAGTGTATGTGACTGATTAACTCATCAGTAATGTAAGATAACTGTGATGAGTGAGGTGTAACTGTCTAATAATGTGTCATGGTTTAAGCCCAGCCGGCAACAAAGCACCACAAGGTCACTGGCTCATTCCTTCTCCCGCCCATGGAATGGGGAAGAGAAAATACAAAAAAAAGCTCATGGGTCAGCACAAGGACTGGGAAGGATCACTCACCAGCTATGGTCACAGGCAAACCACAGACTCAACTTGGGGGGAAAAAAACAAAATAAATTTCATTTACTACCAATGAAATCAAAACAGGATAATGAGAAGTAAAACCGAATCTTAAAACACCTTCCCCCACGCCTCCCTCCTTCCCAGGCTCAACTCCACTCCCAGTTTTCTCTACTTCCTCCCACCAGAGCAGCACAGGGGGACGCGGAATAGGGGTTCCAGTCAGTTCGTCACACCTTGTCTCTGCTGCTCCTTCCTCCTGCTCCAGCAGGGGGTCCCTCCCATGGGTGACAGTCCTCCATAAATTTCTCCAATGCGGGTCCTTCCTTCCCACGGGCTGCAGTTCTTTACGAACTGTTCCAGCATGGGTCCCTTCCACAGGCTGCAGTCCTTCGGGCACAGACTGCTCCAGCGCGGGCTTCCCACGGGGTCACAGCCTCCTTCGGGGACCCACCTGCTCCGGCGTGGGGTCTTCCCCGGGCTGCAGGTGGAGATCTGCTCCACCGTGGACCTTCATGGACTGCAGGGGGACAACCTGCCTCACCATGGTCTTCATCACCACGGGCTGCAGGGGAATCTCTGCTCCGGCGCCTGGAGCGTGTCCTCCCACTCCTTCTGCACAGACCTGGGGGTCTGCAGGGCTGTTTCTCTCACATTTCACTCCCCTCTCTGCTGCAGGTTCCCGTTCTTAAATATGTTATGCCAGAGGCGTGACCACCATCGCTGAAGGGCTCGGCCTTGACCAGCAGGGAGTCTGACTTGGAGCCAGGGAAGCTTTTAGGAGCTTCTCACAGGAACCACCCTGTAGCCCCTTCCCTGCTACCAAAACTCCACCAGACAAACCCAAAACACAATGTCAGAATATGGAAATATAATGTAACTGAAGTCTGCTTAACTTAACTGAGATAGCTAAATATTAATTCTATACCAAGACCATTTAATCTGAATTGCTGGAAGAACAAGCACAAAGCCACATCAGGACCCCCAGATAGGAGTATTTTGTACATACCCAAAGGACTATTATTAACTTGGAGCATCCTACAGTCTATCCTATTTTGCCAGCTGGGAAGCATAAATAAAAAGAGAGGTATAAAGCTCCTTCAGTCAGAGAGAAATGGCGAGTGCCAGTTTTCAGGGGCTGCCTGGGGAACAGCTAAGAGAGAGGCTCTGCAGAGAAATCTGAAGAAGCTGGACATACCAGACTAACATGTAAGTGAAATGGCATTTGTCCCTTCTACAGATTGATCTCCAGATCCTCCTCCCTTGTGCTTTTCCTCATACAAATGAAAAAAACAAGTCCATTTTTTCCCCACACACACGTGTGGAAATTACTGCATACAGCATGTAAAACACAACACATTTTACAATTACCATCTTATTCTGCTATCAAAGGGGAGAGCCATCACTGCAGTCACTCAAACACACCTATCCCCCACGTGACACTTGGACCAATAAAGCTATTGCATTTATACTATTGAAACATCTAATAATGTAGTAAGAATCAAGCCTGCCCCAAACAGCCTACCATCTAAACAGGAAAGAAAAGAAAAAAAAAAAAAATAGAGACCAAATCATTTGGACAAGTTGCACAGAAGGTGACAAAATCAGAAATAAAAAATTGGGTCTTCTACTCTTAATGCCTTCACCTAGGTTATACTTCCTCACGTTTAGATGATGTTCCTTTAAAGCCTGATACCATACAGTAAAGACACAATTAGCTTTCAACAAAGCTATTCCGTCTCAAACAGGGCCACTGCTTGGCTTGAAGCTATGCCACTGAATGGTCTTTAAATATGGAATGAGTTGCATGCCCTGACTAGAAATAGAAGCAGAAGAAATCTAATGAAAGTGTGAAATATTCATCAGGGAAATGTAGAAAAGCTATCATAGCAGTTTCTTTAAATGGCTTTGTGAATTTTATTCTTAAAGATCAATGAAAGTACTTACTTAGTAAACTTACAACAGATATAAAAATAGCCAGTAGAGAAATCAGAAACCTACTTTTAAAAAAAATCATTTTACAAGTTTTTTTTCAGTATTAATGACTTCCAAGGCCTTAGAATTTCTTCTGCTTTCCTTCACATTGGTGATCATTAGCACTAACTGCAGCAGCAGAGCTGCCCCAGAATCACATTGCTAGGAGCTGATATAGAACACCTGAAGTTTGTCCAAAGGTGCTAGCAAGGCCTACACACAGTGCATTCAAAATTCTTCAAATCAGTGCATCACCTGTGGCAAGGTAAAAGGTAGACAACAACTATACTGACACTCTACTATTTGGGAATTAATTCATTACAGTCCTGAAATCCTCATTTTTGCAGTTTCATGGATTTGGCTGTCAGAGCTAAGTGTTACTTTCACCTGGAGTAAGCAGGAAAAGAATAAGGATGTAGGTGAAACTGGTGACTCAGAGGAATATCATCCTACTAACAAAAAAAAAGGTTGCTGCCTTTATTCTATGTAACACACTTCAAAATCTTTGCTACGATATACTAGCAACCTTTATAGAAGAAAAAGAGGATGTATGATTTCGGAAGCATGGGATCACTGACTTTGCTAACAGGAAGATACAAAAATTTAGTTGATGGTTTATTATTTTTCAGTTTAAACAGCAAGAGGGCACATGCTTGAAAAGAACAGGAGCTAAACTACTGAAAAAGATGAAGTCTCTGGTAAACTCAACTTAGTTACAAGGTCAGTTTAGGGGCATTCCCTGTAATTTAATCTTTCGTTTCTCTCAGATAAACAAGGCTAATTACTTCTCTCCTTCGGGATAAATTGAGGGAATGATGGTACTTAATTTAAAGCTACTGTTTCATCTTAATAGTCCCTTGGTATGAAGAGACTTAAAAATTGTTATTATCTAGACTGTTAGTAAGCCAAAGTCTTCCTCAGACTTTTAACAGCAGCAATCATTGATTCTCTTGTCATAATTCAAAAGCCAAACCAGAGGTGACTAGTTTAAATTTAATACTCCCAGTAGAATAACCCCTTTCATCTATTCTATGATCTGAGTCGCTCTGCTATTACAAGCTCCTCAAAGTAGTCTTTGTAAGTGAGAGTGCTTTATAAATGTCAGGTTTAACTGAATCCTGAATTCACACCATTTGTTCTTCTACTTGTTGAGGTTTTTTTCATGTTCAATTAAAAGTACTATAAAGCATTTTCAAAAAGTAAAAAATAACATTTCTATTTTCCTACGTATTTTAAACATGTATGTGTAGCAAGAAAAACATTATAGATGATTGACAACAAGAGACTGTCATAGGATTGTATTAAAAATATACAATACACTCTAAGTAAAAGAATAGTAAAAAGTTTGCCTCTCTTTCCATGGTCTTCACATCCTTCCCGTACATGAACAGCCCCCCTCAATCTACCTATCAATCAGATCTCTTTGAATACTGAAATAGCAGCTCTCATCTCTGATTTGGCAAAAATGTCAGCCTCTCTTAAGGCTCATGAAGTTTTCACATCAGCATTTTTGTACCTTCTTCATTCTTGAAAAGAGCTCCCTCCAATAAAACTCTTAACTTCGTCTACAAAAACTTGGCCGGCATTAGACAGAAAGTGTGTTGAGAGCATGGCTCTCGTACTGCTGGCTTCTTGTTTCCCCATGCTGCCCCTTCGGTACCATCACCTGCCTCTCATCTTTTACTTAAGTTGTAGGATCTCTGAGCAGAAACCATCTTATTGTTCTGCATTTGTGAAGGCCTGTGCAGTAATAACACCTGTCTAAATAACAGCATGATCAAAATCCTATTGCCTCTTGAAGATATTTAGAATTAAAATACAGCCTCTCTTTCAATTCTTCTATATTTTTAGGGATTTTGTTGCAATATCTTATTGTATATATACCGTTATTCTTGACTGAAAATTAATTTAACTGCATGTGTTACAAATACAGCCAGGCTGCAGGAAAACGGTTCTCTCTTCTCTTTGCTCAGAAGGCTGGATGAATGATCTTACACAGCTGTAAGAGCTCCCCACCTTAACCTTGACCTTGGCTGGCCAGCCAGCTCACTGCAAAGTTAATTAGGATATGTGCATATAAAGGACATCCTTTCCTGGGTGCACAGTAATGAGCTCAGCAAAAGAAAGAAAAAAACTCTCCTGCAAACAGTCAGAAGTCAGATTCTACACGCTCAAAGATCAGGCAGGTCAAAGACAATTTCTCAGGCACTGTCACTGGAAAGGATTATTTACAAGTGATATTTCAGTTTATGATTTAAGTATTGCTCAAAAAAGAGAATGCATAATCCCCCCAAACCAAGTAAGTAAACAAACCCCCAAAGTCTTGCTTAGCCTTTCCAAAACAAATTTTAGGCAACAAAATGAATGGAATATTTCAGCCCAAGTGGATGGGTTTTGAAAGTAATATAAACTTGAGTTCTAATTAATGCCGCTTTAACGAGGTCCACAGTAACCTGCACGTATTAACACTTTTATCTGCACCCAAGCAATGCTAAAGGAGGTATATATATTACCAACTTTCAAAAGCCATGAATTAAAGAATATTGTCTGAACTTTTTAAAAACTATGTCCCTGCAGTATTTTTCATAGACTTATCAGAACTTGTATGATTTATAAGTAATTGAATAAATACCTTAAAACCTGATTTTGAAATAAATTGTGTAGTTTTTCTGACTCACAAAACTATTTACTCATTTTATTTGCATATATAATGAGGAATTTGAAGTCCCTAAGCAAATGCCAGATAATTTAAATATGTATTGAAAATATACTAAGGTTACACCAGTACTTGCATGTCTTTTCTGTTTATAGTTAAGTATAAAAGAATTATATGCACAATCTGAAAAAACAGCAATGTTGATAAATCCCTGGTTGTGTGTACCACAAGAATAGCTCTTGGTCTGGTTTGGCATTTAAAGTCTGACTCCTTTTCACACGCCCCAAACCGCACACACATTCTACTGCTAATACTCAACACAATAGCACTAATACCATCTGATTAGAACATGCTTCAATAGCATAATTCTCCAAAGAGAATGAATATCCTATAAGTTAAATGATGACACTAGGTTATATGAAATCCTAATTAGCTCAGCAGAAAAGAAAAAAGGCTTTAGAGATATGAAACTGTCAAAGCAGATCGCTCAAAAAATGGTATGATTTCCTCTTTGCCTTTTAATCTCATTTTCAAAACAGCTTCCTAAACTAGCATTTGCAAATACATCTGTTTCTGTACCCAAAAAGGCTAATTCCACACTGAAGTGCTTGCTCACCTGATGATGTAATGAATACATATCAGTCTCACAACCACCATGACTCGGGTTCTAGTTTTTAGCCTTCTTACCATTTGGTCCTTGGAGGTTAAATCATTGTCAATGCTATGATACTACATTTAAATGGCTTTTCAACAAAGACCAAAGCTATTTTGCACCCAGTGAAGTTAAGTGAACCTTCAGAAGACATTAATCCGTGTTTGTTAATGAAAACTTTGTCTAGGGACTACTGTTTTATAATAGTGTCTGCTGTTTGCACTCCATACCATTTTACAAAGTGCATTTCTTTCTTTCGAGCACACAGCTCTACTGATGTGTGCAATTTCCTGTCCATTGTAAGAAATTGCTTCAGAGTCTGAAAAATACTTTGGGTTGGATTGCGGCTGTAGATCCTGAGGCAGGACAACACTGGCTGAATGGAACAGTCCTCTGTTGTCTCCTTCGTCTCTCTCCCGCCCCCCAGTTCTGCAGTCTGGGGAGTAAACTGAGACTGGAGAAGATGGATGGAAAGGCTAACATGTCCTTTGCAGTCCTGTGGAATTTACCTGGAAATTACAGTACCATTTATGACTGTACTACATATCCAAACTAGCTTTACAACATGTACTAGGAAAAGAATAAAACTCTCCTTTCACAAGGACCTGCTGGAGAAGTGAATTTATAGCTTTATTATGAAAGATGATGTGCATGTTGTAGATGACTGTATAACGGACATGAAAAGAAACGCTGTGCAGAAATGGAGTCTAAACACACACTTGGACCCACTGGTCACCCACCTTCAGGAGATGAAGCTTTTGAACTGAATCTTGTAAACTGAACAGGCAATTCCCCGGCTGCACGTCCTTCTCCTTCCCAGCACAGTCGAGCTGTTCAGAATCACAGCACTTGCAGAACAGAAGCTGGACTTACTTCACATATTTTGCTCTTGCAATGAAGAGATTTAAAAGCAGCAATTTTTCAACAAAATGGTAACCTGAAGCCACTTCTATTACAATTGTTCTCACAGAGACTGCCAGCAACAAATTAGAGGAAGTCAAGGCAAAAGAAGGGGCACACAAGAATCTCTGGCTGCAACTGATTCTGCTACTTCTTTGTTTAATCGTAATTCCAAGTGGCGGAAGTGGGTGTAGCAGGAAAAGCAAATAACAAGAAGCTGAATGATAGATTAAAGTCCTTTTTCATTTGGACTTAAAGATTGACCATACTACCATGGAAAATGCTGTTGCACTTCCCATTAATTTTGATGCAAATTTTCCAGGCATACGGTTAGGAAAATTATTATTTTTAGAATACAAATCAGGTATACCTACAGCAGCCTTGCCATTTTTTGTTGTGACGGAATTCTGTTTTCCGTCTGTCAGAGAGGATAATTTTCTGCACAGTCACAGCCCAAACTGAGGAGAAAGGAATGAAAAGGAACGGAAAGGAAGAGAAAGGAAAAGGGGAAAAAGTGAAGAAAAATCACCTGCAATTCCTATTACATTCCTTCAGGTCCAGTGCTACAGCACAACTGCAAAATGACTAACAGGAAATAGACAACGAAGCAGCACCTGTATATTTAAAGAATCTTTCAGATGTTTTTAAAATCAAAGTATCAAAGAAAAAACCCTGCTCTTCTCTCCATTGTTATCTACACAGTCACTTGAGATACCATGTATCAAAATCATTTCCACTCTGAGTTTAGGGAAGTCAGGATGATTTGAGTAATTCTGCAAAATGGGTAACGAACCAGAATCTTTCTGATGATGTCACTGGCAATGTAAAATTCACAACTCAGTCCACCTTCTTACCAGGCCTCAGTCAAAGTACGTTCATGTTGGCGTAAATAAAAAATTACCCCACTGATGCCAGTAGAATTAAACCAGTCTAAAATCATCGTAAGATCTTCCATCGCTATATTCTTGCGTCATGAGTCAGCATACTGTTGAGACTGCATATTAATAATCATAAATTAATTTGTACGCTCATCATTTAACTCTCAGAGAGAAAACACTTCCATCTACTCTGGGTTGGAAGGCTTCACGTAAATTGTACCACTGGCTAGAGAGCACACAGCAGACCCGAGCTGAGGAGGTGCCGTGCTCCTGTCCTCTAAAGTGCAGGATCCTCATGGAGCACAGGACTCTTCTGGCGGGCTCAGCAGAAGGAAAGCACCATCTAAAAATGAACTCTTCTCTCATTTGCAGGTGACTCCCGTGAATACCATGAGCACATCAAGTGCAACGACATTTTTAGATAGAGATGCTACACTGTGCCTCTGCAAAATCCTGGACTAAAATCTCTAGAAAATAAAAAACATTCTTTCAACATGAACGTACGGATTCATCAATCTGATTGAATTTTGAGGAGCTATATGACTGAAATGGATCACCTTCCCTACACAAGGATGATGACGACAGCGAGGCTGAAATTTAGCTCTAGCAGAAGTTACCAATGGAACTGTATCAGCACTAACATGAGTGCAGCCTGCTTTCAGTCAGAGCACAATTTCATTTTAAATGGACTGTTACCTAATAATTGTGGAAATAAATCTCAGTGCAAAGTATATGAAAATCAAGCTACAATCACCACATGCTCCGCCAATATTCATGTCCTTCACTTGCTCTCATCTATAAATCAATGTACAAAGGCAAACTAAGTTTAATCTGATCAATGATACTCCCTCTGTAAGTTTTGCACTGGAAAGTACTGGATAACAGTGAGAATCAGGGTGAGAACACTTTGAAAGTGAACAGTTTAAAAAGAGAGATTGTTGCTACCCCAGAGAAAACTGTAGAAAAAGCCACACAGAGTAACAGTGAGTTCACACACTCCCAAAGCTGCTGATCAGTGAAACTGTCAAACCCAGCTTTTGTTCATGTAAACAGAGGAAGACTGTTCCTATAACAAACTTGCCCCAATGTGCCCTGCAGGGATTCATGTTGCAATTCTTTATCAATTCCTGTCAGGCATTATTCTGCCAGCTTGTAATCCTATAGTAGGAGAAGTCTGCATAAAGAAATGTTCAGGAAAGGAAAAGTGAAACAGCTCATCTTTCTTCACGCCATACATGCCAAAGCACTGAGAAAGCATTTTGCAGATACGTAAATGATAATATAGTGGAATCTGATTTTTCTTATTTGCTGATTGCAATAAATACAAGAGTCTGGATTTGGAGCCTTTCTGAAGGTGGTTTGAACAGCTTCTGGGTGACTTCCCAGTTACTGTGTGGCACTGAAGCAATAATCACAGAAGTTGAGAATGCTCTGGAGGAAACTTCTGAGGGACAGTCAGTATGGTTTTGAACATAGACAGGGGCCCAAGATGTGTAGGATAGTTGTACTTCTTGTTTTCCCAAGGAACATGTTTGTTTTTTAGGTACTAAGGATCAGCTTGCCATAGCAGATGCAACTATATACTAAAAAATGCACGTTTATTCTCTCATGCATTTCAATTACTTGGAAAGTAAACATTCTTGCTTTCACATGCACATGTGCATCCACACGGCTTTGCATTTCTAAACACAGCCTGAGCCCACTCTGCTATGAGAAACACCATGTGGCCTGGGAGAAAGAGGATGAAAGAGAATTGTCCAAGTCAGCCCACCTCCAGCGAAAACTCTCTGCACCATTAACCTTACAGCAATGGCAGGTTATTTTTATATTAAGCTCATTGAAGGAATTAGAGTGAAAAGTATGCATTTCCTGTTCATACGTTTAGAACATTTCAAGTGAGGATTTTTTTTCTCCTCTAAGGTCATTCAAGTACAGCATCTACCCAGAAAGGAATCTCAGCTCCGGCTGTCCTAATCAAACCTCTACCAGAAATTCCAAAAGACAGTTTGCAATGACAGTGCTCACAGTTATATATTCCATTGCATTATATAGACACGTTTACTTTGACAGAAGCAACAACCAAGATTTCTAACGCTCTTCATCTTCAAATGCACATCAAAACTTAAATCTCTAAAAACAAGTATTTTGCTTGTCTTTTAGTCTATTACAGTACATACAACGCAGAGATACAATTAGCGAGAATATCCAAACGCTGGAAACAAACTTTGTGCTAGGCAAGTTGCAAGCTGTAATTCTCCATATCCATCTTCCGTGTGTAGCAGGAGGCTGACATGTGAATCAATTAGTGTCTGCAACTCCATTTAGTCCTACATATATGCCATCATCTCATCCTGTAAATGTTATCTGCAAACTGTTTCTTCTCCCACCAGGCCCTGTGCAAAGAAATTACTACTAGGATTGCAGGAAACCTTATAGAGCATTCAACCTCAAGAGAATTTGGAGGAAGGGGCAAAGCAGTAATTTTGTAGTACTTACACAGAAAATGGAAAGTGAGCATAGCAACTGAGCATTCGTGAAAATGCCACCACAGCCTTTAGATTTTTATGGTTCTGAAACCCACACATGTGCGGAACTGTGTGGGATGTGAATGTGGGGTTATGCCATGACGAAGGAGGAGAAGGAGAGGACCCCATCTAAGTTTTCCACTACTTGTGGACTGAGACACTTAAACTAACCATAAAAATGTTGGTGTCCAAGAGACAAAACTGATGGATGGATTAATTATTTCCAAACATGTGAACTGGTATTTGTTACGCAGAATGAAAACAAGTAAAGGAGGTCTAAGGCTTTTTTCACTTTGTTCAATGAACTGGAAGGGTTAGATCCATCTCTTCCTTTTACAACATTGAATATTTGCTTGGTTTTATGTAAGTGGAAAGACAGTTATATTAAAATATCATTCCCACCCAAGTTCAAGCCACAATTCCTGAATGTTTGCCAAAGTTTTTGGCGTATCACTAGAAAAGAGTACTGCACTATTTTCCAGGATTGGTCTGCCACTCCCATGTACTTTTCTCTGTTCAAATATTTTCTCAGAACTTCTTTTGTTACAGTATTTTTACATCTTTCAGAGTGGGGAAAGTTTATTCTGCAGACAACTAACTCAGGCTATGTTTAACCGCACAATTTATTTGCCGAGTATAAATGCTGCTGCTATTGTTTACAGTTGAAGACATAAATAATGCAAAAAAAATGCTACTAAGTATGCAGGAAGTTTGATCCCCTATGCCCAAAAGATTTTAAATTTTCATAAATCAAAGCAAATATATTTTTGCAATCAGAGCTGTTGGAAAAGTAGTTCACCGATTCCTTTAAACTACCCAGGATGAGCTTGGCTATCTATTTGTATAAAAGGTCACCAGGGAGAAGGTGCAGGTGTTATTAAACATGCTCATAGTAATGATCTACCAAGTCAGTTTTTCCCCCAGGTCAACACAGTATAGGGGACTAAGGTACTGTTTTCAATCAGATAAAGAATAAAATGTCTTGAAAATGCATGGCCATGAAAAAGCAGCGTATACATGTCTGTGTTTCCATGCATGCAATGTTAAGAGTATCAGCAGCCTGGTCATTTTTAAAAAATGAATAGCTATCTTACGCTTAACATTTTCCTGAAGTCCTAAGTGCTCTATACAGTTGTCCTGCACCATTAAACAGCGACAATGTTGCAGCCTAGAGGTAGCTTCTTTTCAGTGATGGGTGAAGCGATTTTTGTGGGTTTTTTTTCCTTGTATAATTCATAAGTTAGCATGACCAGAGTTCTGAATTGCAAAAGTAGGCCATCTGTCACCATGGGGAAGCAATGGGGGAGTATGCAGTGTGCTTCTGACAGCTGTGGGCTTGTGGTCACTAGAAAGGTGCCTACTTGATTTTCTCTCCACTTTAGCATTCCAGACATTTGGCTCTGTCATCTTCCAAATTTATTCCACTGAATATAACCTCCTTTCTCATATCTAGCCCGTCACTCTCCTTCCCGGCTTGGCCGCTAGATCCTTCGAGTTACTGGGACCCACCTGAGCACATCAAGCCCCCTCCCAGCTATTTTTGTCTAATACATAACACAGTATCTCAAGTTACACAACCACTGCAGAGAACAGGAGCTGGGTTAATTGACTTCTGTAAAAGGATGGATTCTGAATTTGCTGCTAACATAGGCAAAGAAGGACCGAGCTGCAGTCTCACAACAGGAAAGCATTGCATGGGACAGAGTAATGAGACACATCTGCCCAGGTGACACGAAACAGAATTAAGCAGATTTATTTAAGTGAGTCCTTACCACAGGGATATCCTGCTACTTAGATTAGTTCTCACTGAGATTTCTCAGTGCAAGCAACAGAAGTAGCTATGCAGATTTTATTAACAACACAGATGTATCTTTTTAGACTCTTTTGAAGCTTGTGTCTTATTACTGCAAACCACTTTCCGACTCTGCAAATGCAGTAGGAAATCATGAATGTATCTTCTTTTCTTCCTCTAGGACATTCATGTTCATGTTTGTTTACAGTTCGGAAGTACTGCTACATTCATTGGCAGTGGCACAATATTGCACCACTGTGAGGCTCAACAGACTCCAGCCCAGGAAACAGTTGCTTCCTCAGCTGATGTGGCAGCTCCATTCCTAACCACAGACAATAACACAGACTACTAATCTGCTTTCTAGAACAGTCCAGAATGCGGTTATGGTTTACTAGAGTCAGCTGCATAGGATTTGCTCCAGAATTTGCACAAAATTGCTGTGTTCTCTGGCACAGAAACACACCACGGAGCCGGTATTTCAAAGTGCCGCTGGAAATCACAGCGGGGCTCATTCATGGAGCTGGCAGAACCATGGCAGGACAAAAGGCCAGGAAACAGGGCCGCCCGTGACAGACCACCGACCTGCCACACTGCAGATCCACCCCAGTTCTCACTAATGCACCGCGGAGCAGGCAGTGGAACACCCTGCAGAGATGGCCAGGCCACGAAGCAGGTGTCAGATACGAGGAGGGACTTCTAGGTACCCCCCTCTCCGATGCGCTGGACGTCCGTCACGAGGGCATACATCAAACCTCCCACTGGCCCGAGTATGAGGATTAATTTCAGCTTGGGATCTTGCATATTGCAGTTTTCCAAGACTCTATATCCTTGGGCACCACTTCACCCTTACTATTTAATGTGAGAAATATGTAATACTACAGGAAAAAACTACCTTTCAGGCAACTATCTTCTGCACCAGCACTTCAAGCATATCACTTGGAAGTCCACTGAACTTCTATTTTTTTTTTTTATATTCTACCTTTTTCCAGGAAGTGTTTTTGCTTATCACGATCTTTTTTTCATCAATAACAAAATAAACACCTGAATTCACTAGCAACAAGTTTCTCCCACTGCTGGAACTCAACGTTGAAACAAACCTTAAGATGTCAGCGAAAGGGAAAGAGCTTCCCACACCCCAACATGCATAAATAAAGATATTTCTATTTTTATATTCTACTAGCTACATAGTTTATTTGCTGCTATTATCAATGCTTTTAATGTTATCATGCAAGATACTGTCTCCATTTCTGTAGGATTTTTGGCCCCTTAGAAGAAGACTTGAGATAGGAACCAGAAATAGCTGGTATTAAAGAATACACAGCAAAAAATGGAAAATTCTCTCAACACTGAGAAAATCATCTGAGCGTGTTAAGAAACTTCTTGATGATGCTTCTTATTTTCCAAAATAATTATATACCTCCCCCAGGGGAATCCTAATTGCTCTGCCTACACTAAACTAAAAGCCCTTTTACCTCAAACAGTACATGACTAAGAAGCACACTATCCCAGAGAGACACAGTATTTCCATGTACTCTTAATGCAGTCACTCACTAAGAGCATCACCCAGCTTCTCAACCTGTGACATCTAATGATGTTCTCCCTCTCCTCAAAATATTCTAGGCTGGAAGTTCAAACACAAATATGCTACCATCTTGTTTACTGTGAAACAGTAGGTGATAAAAATGCTTTAATGTCACTTTTAGGAAAAGATTTCTGCTCCTTCCTTGAAACGCCTGCTTGCTGCTATGGTAACAAGGAATATTTCTGTAATATAACTAGACAGGGAATTCATGATCCTCACATCATTCACATGAGGGAGTTCAACTCACATATTTCAGTTAGGTATACTCAAAAAACCAGCAGCCAAAGATAAGCTTGCCCTACACATCTTACGTAGACATCTGCTTGGATTCTGAGCATACAGAAATGCAGCTAACCCATGCAGATCGGTCCTGAGGAATTAAAATGTGTTTAGCTGTTACCAAAAGCTTACTGCAGGAACTCAAGGCGCTTATTGTAGGTTGCACTGAAGATTCTCAAACAGTCTAAATAAATGCATATGTTTTGATGTAGGGAGACCCTCACCAGGATACACGAGCTGAGTAACTAGTCTTTCTGGTACCAAACAAGCATGACAGAAATTGAACATTCAGGGTGATTATAGAGTCCAGCTAATAAGTGACATCTTTCTGTATGAGACAGCCTGTTAAGCGTCTTCAGCAAAACACTTATTTCAGACATTATTGTAAGTCAATCATTAGAAATTATTGGATGTGGTCACAGTTTGCCTTAAGATGCAACATTTGGGTTTTTTTAGTAATATTGAAAACATGTATGCAAGAGATTTAACTAGCTTACCATACAGATTCATATTTCACATACTTTTATCTCATCAACTGCATTGATATTTAAACAATTTTATTTATATTCTAAATGTCTCCAGGTGTAAAAATAGATTTTCTGGTTTAGGGAAAAATATGAATGCACAAATGAAAAATTATTTTAACCTGAATGCTGAATAAATATTCTTTTTCCCTATCAAGTACTGACTAGCTACATGTTTATCACCCACAGTAAACCAACAGACCAGAACAGTTCTTAAAGTCAATGAACCATAAAGTGAAAAGTCTAAATAGAACTTGCTAGTTTAGCCTGTTAAGTCTGACCACAGAAAATGACATTTAAATAATCAGAGAATCAAAGACTGTAAAAGACGTCAAGAGACCATGTAGCACAGTAGGGCTTGATTGACAGCCTGAAGGATAATTCATACAAAGTCCATTCCTTTTTCCCAAGAAGTCATTAGGAGCAAGCTGCGAATCACAGGAACTGTTATGGAAGTGCTGCTCTCCTCATCACCATCTTTGCTGGGGTCACACATCCCTTACTAGATCACGGTAAATGATCTGGCAAGACTGCACAGTAAAAATAAGGTAAAGCCATAGAACAAAATACAGTCCTTATCTCATTGAAAAGTTCTGTATGATTTAGCCCATCCTCTCCCAGAAAGTCAAGATAAATATAACTAAATCTCCTACAGGTGTTTTTCAGACTTGTTTTCAAAAAATCTCCAAAACACCGTCTGTGCCTGTGTACCTCAGCACAAATCAGTTCATGACTTTGCTTAAATGTGATAGGAAGGGGACCGAAGACAAAATGATGGATTTTGCAGTGACTTTTGTCTGTTACTTTTGCTGCAAACAAAGCATTTTATATCTCTGATCCTGGAGAACAATCGTTGCTGTTTATGTTTCGACAACTTTTTACCTATTTGAAAACTGATGTTTATTCTTTTCTTCCTTTTTCTAGGTTTAGCAAACCCCATTTGGCAAATTTTTCAAAACATATCATATTTGCCGCTCTCTTCTGTACACTAAGTTATCTGTTTTCTTCCTAAAGGCAGAGCCAAAAAGCAAATAAATTACTCCTGGCCTCAGAGGAGGTCTTGCAAATACATCTGATATTGACAATCCTATGAATGTATTTCAGAACAATGTTTGCTTTTTTTTTTGAAAGAGCATCACAGTGTTGACACACTCACTTGCAAACCCTTCACAATTCCCTATTCATCCTTTGCATTATTGCTGCCAAGCAGTTAGTCCTCATTTTATGTTCTGCATCTGATTTCTTCGTCATCTGCTTTTGAATTTACTGAATTAGGTCTTACTGGTCTCAGACCATTTCTTCAATTCATCAAGATAATTGCAAATTCCAACCTGCCCCTCAAAAGATTTAGAAACAGTTTCAGGTTGTTATCATCCAGATGTTCTGTAAGCATACTCTCTGCTCCCTCATAAAAAGTATGCATGAAAACTATCCTTGTAGGGATGGAAGGATGAACACTTTGCTGAAGCCTATCTAACCAGCTACCCTTTCTGACAACAAACCACTGGCATTAGTACACTGAGCATGTTGCTTTGAACAGTTTTACAGTGAATTTCTATTTTTACCTCACTGGATTGCTAATCAGAATGTTATATGGAGTTGTGTTCAAAGCCTTGCTGAAGTCAGATATATAACGCCACTTTGACTTTCTCTCATCTACCAGGCTACTTACCTATCAAAAAAAACCCGAAGGAACTTGGCTTGATGTAATTTGTACATCACAAAGTTACATTCAGTGTTTTTACCACCTTACCATCTGCAAGATGCCACAAACTGCTTGTTAAACAATTTGGTCTAGTATCTTGCTGATAACTAGTGAAGCTCCTTTGTCTGCGATTCCTTAGATCTTTTTTTTTCTCCCGTTTAAAGAGTTACACTGTATTATGTGCATCTCCAGACCACTGGGACCTCGCTCCCTCAACCTCTGTGGGTTTTCAAAGCTAATTGCTAATGCTTCAGACATTGCTTCGGCTACTTCCATAAGTAGACTAGGATAAATTCCATCAAGAACTGCCAACTTGAATATATCCAACTTATCTAAACACAGTTTCACTCATTCCCCTCCTATTCTGAACTGCGTTTTATCCTTTGCTAAAATCCTGCAGCCCTGTCCGCATATCATCTGTGCTCATGGTGATGACTAAAGCCAAGTTAAAATCCATACAATAACTGAAATGCCTGCCTTTTACATTCTAAATTTAAGTCTTAAAATAAATATTCAAGAATTCCAAGCAGAATAATTAACTCTCCTGTTCTGCATCTATGACAATATTTTCTAGGCACATACATTTCAAAATGGTTTAAAAGGGTTTTCCTGTTTTCTCCCCAAGTATCTATGTTTATAACTTCCAAATACTGACAGGTATGGAGATTTCCATGGTTACATCATCTCATCTACATAGAGATATATTATGTACTTAATACTAATATAGCATGTCCACCATTCAACACCATTTCTACAAACAAATCGAAAAAGAAACAGTATACTGTCACTGGTTTTTAATTTTTTTAAGTATGTATGTACTATTTAATGAGTCTTAATTTGGGGATATTATATACTGTAGATTTTTCTTGCTAAAGCACAGTGTAATAAAAGACAACACCATTTTAACTATATTTTGCCAAATCAGTGGATACCGTGATTTCCCTCCCCCCCACTGTGGCACTCCTCTGTAGCAAGCAGCACACATGAACATCTTTCCTTTGGCAAGCTCTTATTTTTTCAAAAGATAACTGCACTTTACAGGTGTTAATTCTGAATTGTTAAAGAAGTACTTTGGCAGATAAGGCATCTAATTTGAAACGTAAAAAATGCTAAGGGCAAATTTCAATTTGTACACACTTTGCCTGTTTTGGTCCCAATACACAACAGAGAAAAGTGTCTCATAACGTGATATCTCATTTCAACCGCATTTTTGTTGATATTTTGATACACGTTGATATATCATGGCCCTTTGAAATTAATGCAGGAATTAATGATTTTCAATCATGTTTACTGTTGGTCTGCAAACTACTTACAAGCATGAGGTCCTAGGGCCTGACTACGTTTAGAATTCTGAACAAATAAAAACCCTCTGAAATTGCTCTAGCGCTCCTACTAAATGTAATATGCCGTTAACCTAAAAAATATTTATGAATGCTTCTTCCTTTCTCCACTTGTTTCAACTTTTACTTGCCAAACTATAAAACCCACGGTAAAGCAAAAAATTCATATAAAGACTCGAGTTGCTCAAGTGTTCCAAATTTTTCTTTCTACCTATTGCAAGAACCACTGAAGGTGTTTGCATACTGAGACGCTAAGTAACGGCTATAAGCCACGTGGAAGTTTATTGTGTTCCTTACCCTCCTTCTGCAGATCCCCTTGGAATCAGCAAAAAACATAAAAATGGATAGACAGAATGAGATCAAATACGAAAAAAGTTCTATGCATTTATACAGGTTATGGAATTTAAATAAAATCTACTGTGCGTTTTTTTCATATTCCTTGATGTCAAGGCAGATTGGCAGAAAATGCAGACACCTGAATCTGAACTTACCTCTAACTTTATTTGAGGAATGGAATGAGCTGGCCAAAACTTCTGTAATGTAGAAACTTAGCAATTTGCCCCTTCTCCAGAGTCAGCTGTGGTTTCTCTTTTGCTTTCTCTCTCTGAGTTTGCATGAATGACTTCTCAGCCAACTTTCTGCTGATTTCTAATGTCACAGGCAATGGAGTCATCACCTGGGAACTGTGCTCATGATGCAGTGTCAGCATTTTAGTGCAAGCCTCCAGTGTGCTGAGCCAGCAGGACCCAGCTGTCCCTTATCACTGCAATGTCTGTTTGCCTTCAGCTAACATGCTGTGCATCCAGATGTGTCAAAATGTCTCTCAAAGCAAATCCTGTATTTAAACAAGGGAGAACTCTGGACAAGCATCTTTCAAGAGTATTTCATGTTTTATTTATCAAAGTGCTGTTTTAGAAATCATTTACCATCATGCAGGACTCAGAAGCAGTACTGGAGGGATGCATTCATCTTTCTGCTGCCTCTCCACAAATGAAGAAGCCAAAATGAAAATGCTAAAATGGCATCAATACTCTCATTCTGTGGCAGATGGACTATCACTTATACCTTCAGCATATATGCTGATGATCTGTAAGGAGTTGGAGAGTTACAAAATTCTCTTTTTTTTCTGCTGCTTCCAGCAGTGAAATTGTATTAGAAGAAATTCGAAATATATTTAATAATTTCACAATATGACCTTCTCTACTGAAATCTAAGTCTGTATTACTGGATAATGAATCAGATATCCTGAAAATGCAAAGACATTATGCATTCTCCAGAGATGTGTCTTTAAGAAGCTGAGATGGAGGCTGGGCACAAGAAGGGTCAAAACATACGAAGATGGCATACATGACAAATTCTGTATCAAATTTACGATTCCACACAACTTTATTGAAGAGATATTGAGCAAGGGAGATTTCTAAAGGGAGGGGAGTTTTTTCTTTGGCAATTACAGTGCACTAAGTAAAAGAGAAGTGTCAAAACCAAATTTGCTTCCTGTTCTTTTTAATTTTGAAACTCTCCTACCACTATTGCTATGCTGGGCAGTAACAAATGCAATGTGAAATGTGACCTGGAAATATCCCACATACTCCTAGTATATCCAACTTCTTTGTATTGTTAATGAAATCTTTTAAGCCACTCCACATATAAATAAGTTTCTTTCTGACTTTTAGTTATTTAAGAATAGAACAAAGGTAAGGTACTCAATCAGCACTCTGAACATAACAAGCAAATATTACTTAAACTGTGTCATTTCCCACAGGCTCTGATCAAAACTGCTTTCAAAAAAATCACTTACTCTATCAGATACCAATTCAAAAACAGGAATGTTTTGTAGCGAGGATAAACTATATCCCCATCTACTGTGTATTCACTGAAGCAGTTATTCTGCCATCTGGAGGATTTTTCTGATGTTCCAGAAAAGCTCAATCCAAACACTGGTCTGTTTGGAACGGTACTTTTTAAAATATATATTAATACATATTCCATAGGGCACACATAAATCATCAGGATTAAAATCTAGGGGATGCATTTGGAAGGTCAGAGACATTTTACTTGAAGTTGTCTAAAAGAAACAGCTAGGAAAATCTATTTTTGTGTATTGACATTCTCAAAATGACAGAGCTGGTTTAGTCCATCAACTTTTTTTTTTTTTCCTAATGCAGTCTCATTTAGTGTACAGATCACTGGCCTAGAGATCCAGTGGCATCCTGGATGGATGCTGTTCCTAGTTCTGTCACTGGCCTCATGGACAACTATTTGCGTTTTTCCTCCCTTTGCTTTGTCCATCTTTTATATTTAACTGTCTAAGCTCTTAAGGGCAGGAATTGCCTCTTACTATATATATATAAACATAAAATTAGAGCTTTAAGCACAGTTTAGATACTATCAGCAGCCAAGGTCTCCCAATGCTACTACTGCAAAAAACGGTAAATACCACTAAGCTGGAAAATGCTGGATGGCACTGTACCACGCAGTTTCAGCAGTGCTTTTCCTTAACATATAGCTAATTCTCAGTCTCCAAAGAAAGACTTTACTATTGACACAACAAATTGGTTTCATACAAACAGCAAGAGAGCTTGCTTTCTCAATTTCTGCATCTAACGTAGATTTTGATGTAATTTTTCTTGAGCTACTGATACTTGGGCTGAAGGAGATTATATACTCACCACCTGTAGATATCTTTATTCAAGATAAAGATGCTGACTGGTAGATAATGAAGTCACTTTCAGAAACTATGCTACAGTCTGGATTATAACTTTTTCTTCCAGTGGCAAACCAACTGGCAAGGCTCCAAATGTTGTGACTGTTCAGCACATGAGCCACTATATGAACAGAGTGGTATTATTTCTTATTCTCCCCCAATTAAAACTATAAAATGAGTCCACAAGAAAAGCAATCAATTGAAAGATACATCATGGGAAAAAATGCTTTGAAAGAATGCTGTGGATACTAGCTAATTTTTCTTTCAGCTAACTGTAGCGTGAGGTAGGACCGTTCTGACATGGGACTTTCAAATATCCTCTGAAATAACTGTATCATGTAAAAAGTGGTTCCCAAAAATCAAATAAGGAGTGCAGAAGCCTCATCTCATACATTTTACATTTAAAAGTAAGCATGCTGAAAGAGAGAGATATAATTTTAGGAAATGTCAAAAATGTTTACCTAACATATATAGCCTGCCATGTTTTGTATGACGGGAACATACATTATGCTTTCTACATAAGATTGGAAAGCATAATACTCCATGCTAGACTATCACTGTGGGAGTAGCAAAAACATCTCTAAAAACCTCTGTTGTTTTGTGGGAATACAGAACAGTGGGGAGGTGTCTGCAAACTGAAATAGGACTTCAACTCAAGAGATTAAAATAATGGGGAAAAAAACAGACACCAGTAAAACATTTTGCTTCACCTCTTCTAACTTAAAGACATATTTTGAGCAGACTGAAAGAAAATTGCCATTATGAGCACATTTCTCCCACTGGCCTGCAGAATTTGACTATGTCACCAGGTCATTCCTACAGATACTGAACAAACTCTCTTCTAGGACTCCTCAAATTCTACCAAAACTTATGGGAAGTTTAATTTGGCCCTTGCATTTTCATATCTTTGAAATCAATTTTTACACTGAAGATTCAAATATCTGGATCTACAATACCCACAGAATCTCACCGAGAGCCAGAGGGACCTTGGCGTAGGCGTGGTGGTATTAAACTATCTACAGCCAATTACAAGGAAAACCAAAATACAAAGTTGGTGGTATCACGTGAAACAGCTAATCCTGGAAGCTGGTTTTAGGTGGCAGCTATGTAAGTGGACCAGTCTTTTATATTTCAAAGATGTCAAGTAAGCCTTAATTATTTCTACAAAGGTGTCTAGAGATCATAACTGTGTTTAAATTAAGCTACAACATCACTTTTATAATTTGCTTTAAAACTTCAAACAAAATTAAAAATCTCAATCAGAATCTACAGATTATAAAATAATTTTTGTAACTTCCTGCTGTTGTTTCTCTTATACAAAGACCATAAAGAGACACGCTATGACTTAAAATTCAATGAAGAGTTTCCACTTCTGAAATCACTCTGAAATACAAACCGCAAGGCGTTAATGGAATGCAGGATCTTTACCCTGCTAGTGGAATCAACTTGTCTCTAAATGCTAAAGGAAACATGCACTATTATTCCCTGTGACTCCACCTTTCCCTGTGGGAATAATAAGAGGAAAGCAAAAAAAGTCACCTTTCTACTTTCGCTGGATTTGTTTACTTTTCCTTACTGGGATTTGTTCTGGCAGGCTGGTAACAATAATTTCACTGTCCTAAGAGCCATTCCTGGTGGAGAAATTTTCTGACAAGCAGCTTTCTTGACACGGAACCTCTCCCAAGCACATCAAGAGATTGAAACACAGCCCTGCCCAGGTCCTCCTACTCCTTAAAGCTTAGAGTGGCCAACTGCAGTACTAACAGAATGAGAATGCCAGGAATCTGTGGTATTTCTTGGTTTGCATAATGGTTCTGCTTAAGGACAGCCTTCTATATAACTGTTTTTAAATAGTATTTCTATCATTTTTGTATATTTAAGATGGATAAAGGCTTGCTGCAAGGAAGTACTTTCTAGCTTGTTTTCAAGAGATACTTTGCACTGCTCAACTAATGTCAAACGTACAATAGAGAAAGCACTTTTTTCTCCTGTGCTTTCTTTTAAGTTAGTCCTTGTCTTTTCTCCATGCAGTTATAATCAGGGCTGCTTTCTGAAAAGTGGGTCTTTCAGTTTTTCCGTCTGTTTAATCTCTTCTTAGTGTTTCAGTGTTATTGCTGTGAGCATTATTTTATTACCTATCTAATTTTTGAGTCTGTTTCTCCACACTGTCTCATTTCAAAAAAGATTTTCTTAGCTCTTGATTCTCTTTTTCCTCAATATGCCATGTATACATCTCATGTCTTGTGCTTCCTGAATATTTCACTCAACCTCAAATTAAGAAGGAAATCTTTTAGCTGGTAAGATGTCATAGGACAAAAAATACCAGCCGCACCATCAGCAAGATCTTTGCCTCATATGCTCAGATGACCTAGAAAAAAATCATGCATTACTTCGTTATCAACTGACAGATCCAACAGAAGCTACTTTAAGGATGGCATCTTGCCTTTTGGCAAAAATTTTAATTTATCAGTCCACGCACAATAGCGATAAATATAAGAAATGGGACGATTAAAAGTAGATCAAAAGTAGAAATAGAAGTAGAAAAGCTCACTAAGCACTAGTCTAACTGCTCCCATGAACGTAAAAGAATCTTTGACATGGGGTATATTTCACTGCTGAAAATAAACAGTAATGGAGTATGTTTACTTCTTTGACCAGCTTAACACGCTTCATACCTCACCTCAAACTCATCTAAATGGGGTGCATTTAAAAGCTATCTGCGCCTTGTTCCCTAGTGATTCTACGTTGGAAAAAATACTGTAGTGGAAAAACACACTCAGACACAAAATAACAAACACACAACGTTTTTGAAACTTTTAAAATTTCCATTTGGTGGTTCTATACTTGCACTAATATGCAACACATGCATAAGCTAAATTTTAGTTTCACTGTTTAGAGCCACATTCTTGGAGGATAAATTTGGCTTATCTTTTAAATGTGACTGCAGTCAGGTCTATTTGTCTAAAGTAGGCAGTATATGCCCTTAAACATGTCCATCACAAAATCCCTTATTCTACATAAAGTATAAATTGAGTATTACATCAGTCTACTGCATCCACTTGTCCCCCTTTTTTTTTTTTTTTCCACAAGAAAATCTAAATGGAGTTGGCATATATCATGAAATGTTTACAGCCTTTGTGGGTCCCAATGGCATGTTTTGCCACCGGGGCTCATTCTGTCATATCGATAAACTTTAGTTTTAACCAATGGCAAGTTATCTTGGTTTAAAAGTCCAGTCTTACTACCAGTACTTCACTTGTATGTTGGCAAGTTTAGATACTGTTGCTTAACAGAAATCTCCTTGGTATACTAAGGAGACCACCAGTTCATCAACAGCATTTTAAGCAAACTCATCCCTTTGCTGTAGCAAAGAAATACACTACTCACGTACATATTTAGGGGGCTGGTTTTTCCATTTCCCATGACAGAGACAAACCTACCTTCTTGTGGTAAAGTTCACTGGCTTTTACTTCTACTCCATTTCACAGCAGGAACTATTCACTTAGTGTGGTAGTCTCGCAGAACAAAGGAATCAAGTGATAAATTAGGACTATAAATCCCCTAATTTCTCTCAAGATTAACATTTCCATTTCCAAGAGGCAGATGAAATTTCCAACTCAGCAGCTAATACAGCAATAATTGAATAATGTTCTGTGTGTTTATTACTTCATAGATAGCAGAAAGCCTGTGCAGGTGGTTAAACTTACTGGATCAATAGTGAATACAGTTACTGCAGATGAATGGATTAACTCCTTAGTGAACAACTGCTGTCATCAGTGCAGCACTGGCATCTTAGTCAGAATTACTATACCAGAACACAGTGAATCAGGGTAGGAATGTCTCTGATGATTTTTTTAAATCTATTTGATAATGTTTGGGGTAGGATGTCTGTGGAATGAATGAAGCTGTCCACTCCTTCGGTCATACACCAAGTTTGAAAAAGTACTGTAACTGGAATTGATACTACACCACTTCAGAGACAGTGTACATGGAAGTATCAGCTACAGCTGTACATGTGAATTATTTTGCTGTACTGTTCTAAATTAATTAAACGACTTCCATATCCAGTTTAGTGTAGACACATTTAAATCAATTTCAGTAACACCCTGAGAAATTAGATTCATCCATCAATTCATTAAACTAAACTATGTAAGTGCAGCTGAAACTATTTCAAGTTCATCCACAATAACTAAATCAATCACATTACATGAGTGTAAATTATTAATCTAATGAAACCTTTAGTGATTGCTATTGATTTGTTTACTAGTAAATAAATATTTCAAATTGGCATTTTCAGCCAATCCGTGTGACCTCTAGTTTCCACACATGCACCCATACACAACAACCTTCAGCCAAGTGCCTTGTTTTTTTCAGACCTAACGAATGCACAGCTGCTTTTTACCAGTGTTGCAATTGGATCCCAACAGTAACAGGAGTCACGGCACAGGTTTGGAGTTGCTGCATAAACGGAACACACTTCCTTTAAAATCTGGCATTTAGGAATTAGAATTATCAATAACAGGACATTAACTGAACTTCTGAACTGTATTTGGCTAAATCTGTCCCTGTAGAAGAAAAAATAAATGATAAGCAAAGTATAGAGTGCTATCTGCATATCCCAGTAGCAACTGAATAGAAATTTGGTCTTTCCTTGTGATTTTTCACAGGGTCCTAATAAATTTCCAGTGCCATGGGAAGCTTCAGGCTCTTGCACAAAAGTTTTCCAACACATGTTGTCAGACCTCTTGGTCTGACAACAGCCCAGTGCAACCTTCTACATGTGATCTGCAGGCAGTGAATCTGTGTAGCTTCCTTTCACACTGGAACACTGAACTTGGATCACTCGCATAGCAGAGACACACACAAAGTTGGTTTGCGCAGCCTTCCTCCCCTACAAGGAGACACCACAAAAGTTCAGCCACTCTGGGAATTCTTTGTATGTGAAAGACAAATTTTTAACTGAAATTTATAGCTTCAGATTTTTTGTGTGTCTCAAATACAGATTATTTTTCCCCCAAAAATGCCATGTCCTAAATTTAACTGTGTGCAGGGAAAAAAACCCAACACCCTGTAGAAGCAGAGGTTAGGTAATAAAATATGAACAGGATCCTTCTTTGGGTAAAAAAAGAAATCTGTAACTCTACAACAGAACTAAATTGTCATGATAACAGCTGTCTGCTTTTGATCCCATTTATACTATACCAGCACAAGTTAGAAAAGAGACCAGAATGAAGTTACCAATTGAAAACTACAAAATGTAATTAAACCAACATTAAAGTGCTGATTCTAAAGACAGAGAAAAAAAGTACCTGCTTGTTACTAAAATGAAAACAGCTTCTAAATATTTTGCAATTATTGTTTTTTTTAAATTCAGCTCCTACTCCATAATAATATTAATAGCAAGATGACTACAGTAAAAAAGCTTGGCATCTAACAAGTGATTATTTAAAAACTGGATTTTAAACATCGAGCTCCTTCTCCATCTTGTAAATTCTGAAACTTGTTTCTGTAGAAACACTATTCCTTTATTCAGTAGAGCAAAGATGGAGATCTGCCAAACCGTTATGCAAGATAATGAAGCAGTTTCTCAGAGGGTGAGAGATCACATGAAATCACATGCACTACAGAGGGATTAAAATTTAAGGAATGTCAAAAGTTTTACCTTCCATTAACTTCATAAATTAGATGACATTTTTGTTTCAAGTAAATACTTTGCTCTCAAAGTTTTGAGTACATAATAAACTAAGAACTTTTGCTTTCAAAACTCTATCTATTTTTACCATTTTCACACATGGACAGTAAATTCAAGCCCTAAGCTGGGAAAAAGAACATTTTCTTTAACAATGATGACTGCTCAAACTGAAGCATATTTCTTCATCTAATCTTTCTTCTTCTGCTACTGAGAATGATATAGATAAAGTTAGTATTTTAAGAAAATCCAGATTTCTGCATCTACATAGATTTCCATATTTCTTGTGATATTGCAGTTTACATTTGCAAGACAATCTCTTCGCCTCAATTCTGCTCTTAGCTCTGCACACCATGATACTTTTCCCCATACAGAATTTTATATTTCAATTTCAATTATCAATTTTATTAAGGATTTTGTGAGTAGAACCTATCATATTGATATAATCACAGAACTGATACTTCACATAGCACCCTACATCCAATAATTCACAAGAGGACTGCATACATAGATTTCACCATGTATCTAGGAAAATACGAAAAGAGGTATTTTCAATAGTTGTCTCTACTCCAGCCTTTCTTTACAAAGAGTTTAAATTTTAATCTTCAGTATGAATCACCCTTTTACAATCCGTTTATGAACTATGCTGATCAGGGTTCAGCAAATCAAAGAATTTAGTCCGGAAGGACCTAGTAAGAGGTAGTTCTCATCAAAAGATTAGTTTGATGATACAAAGTCAGGTAGACATAGCCTTCTCAAAAGATGTTTGGAGGGGGGAAAAAAAAAACCAAAAAAAAAAAAAACTTTCAGAGCTGTCTATTTTTCCCTTTGGCACAATTAAACTAACTTTTAAGCTCATGAACTTTTTATTTTCACTTTTAGAGTATCTAGTGCAAAAATATTGAAATTTAGCATTTTTTGTAACAGGAAGACACACACCTTGAGACTAAACATGATTTTAAAAAGGCACATTATATGTTCTATCATAAAGTCCAAGCTTTTAAAACACTATTTTTCCTGTATTGCACTTAGGCAAATCAAACCACTACAGAAAAAAAATTATCCTCTAGGTATCCGTTTAAAGCTTTTCCCTACGTTGGAAAAGACAGTTCTTTTAAGGATTACTTATATGCATCGTAATTCAAGGCAGCCACTGTCCCTGCAGCTTGCAACAAGACTGGCTAGTATACAGTTACAACGTACAGTTTACAAATTGAACATATAATGACTGGCTGTACAGTTTAGAAATCTTCCAGAGAGGTCTGACAGACTGTTCCTTACAGTCACTGATAGTCAGCTTCTTGGCAAGAATTGCCTGCTAGTGCAGAAATAGGATGCTAGTCTGCTCAGTCATGTGTCCCCGTAGACATTTGTAATATTTTGTTATTTTGCCAGTATTCATTCATGCCTTTTGGATGCGATACACCACAGCCACGTACACGTGTAGATGCCCTGGATTGACAATTGGTTACTACCTGAATGGCCTCCAGGTCAAAGTTTAAGCAAATACAGAGGAGAAACATTGCAATGGGACATCTATATGTACAATGGATCAGTCTCTGGGTTTCCAGCTGAAGAACTACAGACCATTCTCGAGCAGGCAGAGCATTAGAGAGTATCCCTATGGAGAATCGTGTGCTAGCAAGAGATGGACTGGATGACCTAACAGGACTTTTCCATCACTAGACTATGATTCTCTGAACTTCATGCTTTTTGACAGTATTACAAGGTTCGACAGGCATTTCTCTTCAGAAGAGGGATTAAGGTCAGTAAGAATCAGCATCAACTAAAAAAGTGCACATGAGGCAATTGTGACGGCAGCAGGCAAAAAGACATTCACAGTCAGAAAAGTATTCAGTGCTTGTGTCTTCTGTACATGCTAAAATCTATGATGTAATCAAAGCACTAAATGAAGGAACAAGGAATATGAGATTCATGCTTTCACATAGATTCTTCTGTTACAGTGGAAGAAGAAAAGGTGTCATATGACACAAAATAAAAGCAGTAAAGGTCTAATACCTTACACATAGCAGACATTAAATTCCAATTCAAAAAATTGGTTCGGAAACAAATTGCACAGAACGTCAGTCACATTAATCAGTATTCATCACTAAAAGCTCAATGCCTACTAAGAATTGAAGCTGAACTTCAGAAAACAAGTTTTGTTGTAGAATCAAAGTGACATATGAAGAGATTTTCAGAAAAGTGTGAAGTATCTATATTTCATACTTGTGTGAATTCTTACGCAGGGACTATGTCAGGGATATGCTTCTTGTATTGTAATACCTACGTACCATAGCGGGATAACATCCAACAACCACAAGACACAACAAACTTGAACATTCTATGGCAGACGAACCAGCACATAGTTCTGAAGCAGCTCGAGTCAGCTCTGATATATCACAGGGTCAGATGTGCGGCTGTCCTGGAGAGTGGCTGCTTGGGAATCGGAGTGCCGAGACAGCTGTGACAGTGAGCCATTAAAGGGCTTCTGAGATGCTTGGTCACCATCCAACCCAGCTGTACTCCCATCCTACTATTTTTAAAGCTGCCCTTCCTTTCAGTTCTCTAAATGTACCAGGAAGGTACCCCTGCAGTGTCCACGGAGTGTTGTATAAACATGAGTAACAAACCCAGATATTTAAACTTTAATGTTAACAATTTTGGTAATATGTATCAGTGTAGAAAGACTCATTACGTAACTATTATTTTCTCGTCACCATATGATGTTAAACATTCTGTCTTCTCTACAAAACATCACAGAGGTCTTTACACTCCGAAACATCAAACAGAATTCAACGTGAAGAAAGAAAAAACTTTGCTTTCTGAAACAGAAGATTCCAAAAAAGAATGTATTTATCTGTACCTCACAGTACAGACCTCGCACCTCAGTGAGCTACCTACATGCTTAACCCTGAGCATGCTTCTGTTCCAAATTGAATTATTATTGCATCTTCCACTCTTTATAAGAAAGAATGACTCAAACGAACTTCACCAGTCAGTTGCATAACTCCCAATCTAGAGGCAGCAGATTTGGCTCAAAAGCCAAAATGACCACATCTATTTGGTGAAATCACAACTTCTTTCAGGAATCTTAGGTTCTTCGGAGATAAAAGGCAAAGGTTAAAAACTTTCCAGAGAATATTCAGAAGTTCCTCTTAATTATTTGTCACAGAGATTACTCATCTTCTAGTTCCAGGTCCCTGGTTTTCTTTCACTAATGGTTTTAGACAATTCAACCTTGTTTAAAACATTCTGAGATCTACAGTTCAGAATAAGACACAGTATAAATATTTTTTTCAAAGATAGTCTGCAGGTTTCTTCATGATTCATGCTATAAAACATTCTGATATATTCCAAAATACAAGGTGAACTTAAGCCTTGAAGTGATACTAAGAAAAATGTACCTAGACCATAATTACCATTTAAGGGAGATTTACTCACACAACTGACAAAATTCTTTCTGTCAGAAGATTTTGTAGTCTTCCTTAAAGAAGCACCAATGAAAGAATTCCAAGTTCCACACAGGAACCCAACAGAGGCCAAGATACAAAAATGAAGCCAGCTGGGGTGAGAAAAAACTTGATTCCAAAGACTTTGAAAGCAGTTTATATAGATATTTAGATATTCTGGTATGTGTTTTGGCTGGGCTTAGGACTCAAGGGAAAAGTAGTGACATAAACCCCTTCCTGCTTGCTGGTAAACAGTAACTGCAAGTCAGCAGCTTTGTGTTACTAAATTTGCTGGTCTTTCCCAGTCCTACTATCTGCTGCTTGTCACATTGCAAAAAGTTGGTGAAAGCAAAGCCAACCGGCCCAATCAAAACATGAATCTTTAAAAATGTAGGGTGTTTCAAAGATTTCCTGTAACCCAACTACTTAAGAGAATAACTGACAATCTTACTACTTTTATGATTGTATCAAAGATATATTCAGAATAAATAGAGGTTTCAAGCTAGATCTACTTGAAAGCACCAGCAAACGTGTGAACCTACTCAGGGTAAGAGAACGTTTACTGTGGCTATACCACGTTCCTCCCACCAAACCAAATGGTACTGCTCTGCACCTTAAATCCTGAGCTGTGCCTGCAGACGTGGTATACCCTAAGAAATCTGTGAAAATATAGTTACCCGTACCATTACCCTACTGTGCTCTCTTTTGCAAATGCCTGAGAACACAAGTCCACAGAAGCATGCTCCGAAGGACAAGGACAAAAAAGGGAGGATGCATAAAAGCTTACATCTCTGCTCTCTAACCTCCATGCCAGATCTTTTCAACAGACACCTCTGTTCACATCTGTGAGGGAGGTACAATTACCAAGAACTCCAATTTTGTACTGGTGAGAGCAATACTCTGAATTTAAACTGTAACAATCCGCCTTTGAGGATTCCCTTCTGATTCTTGGACATCAGAAAGACTAATCCCATTTAGAGTATTAATGGATTTAAAGAAAAGCTATTAAAAGTGAAGCAAGATAGCGCTAATGAGGTCTGAACACTATATGGCAAGAAAAAGACAAAAATAGCCAAGTAAGATTAGAAGTAGGCATTGACAAAATTGAACTAAAGGATTTCCATTCAATTAATGCTTTTTTTTTCCCCATTTCACTCTGCATTTATATTATTTGCAGTTTCCCTTCTGTTGAAGCAAGGAGGTAAGTAGCAGAACTGCTGAACTAAAACCAATGTGATGGTGAAAGGTCCAGAACTTTGGTTGTGGATGCACCTATGTTTGTAAAGTGCATTCACAGGGTTACAGGTTTGCTGTGTACAAACAAACAAACAAGAAATACTGCCATATATTGTTCCTTGGCATACTGAATGACTATACAATGGAATCTTTAAAACATGAAAAAACTCAAAGCTAGCCAAGATAATTAAAACTTCTTGTAAAACCTGTGCTTTTCACAGAAGTATCTTCCTGTTCTGAGGTAGCACAGGAATGTTTTAGATCTCTTGCTAAATACTCACCCTTAATGTGTGATGCACATTTTGGCACAATATAAAATGATCATTTTGGGTCAAAACCTGGCTATAAAGTGAAGAATAAAAATAAATGGTTGATTTTCACTATGGCAATGAATTGCTCCATACTCGTGACTAGACCTCCTAGGAGCAGTAATGAGTAGTAAATTAAAAATACATATGTGGATGACAGAACAACTGACAAGTCAGTTGCAATGAGAAAGTTTCAAAAATGCCATGAGAAGTTTCAGAAATCCTAATCAAGCTGAACAGGCAACATAAAGACAAATAATACAGCTTGATGCTCAAAAATACGAATAATGCAAACTAAAAAAAAAAAATTACTTCTAAATTAATTCTATCAAACCAAACACATTTTGTGACCATTGATTTAACTGTAGAAAGCTCAGCAGAAACATCAGATCATTGTACCAAAAAAAGGTAACACAATGTTAAGATACACAGGGAACTGAATGGAGAATAGCACTGAAAACACTGTAATTGCCTCAAGGAATCAATAATGGGTCTTCACCCGAATTCTACATTTGTGTGTCATTCTTTCTAAAAAGGGAACTGCAGTACCAGAGGAAAGATACAAGACTGCAAAGAAAAATCTCTTTTATGAAGAAAAAGATTGCAACTGGACAAACTGGTATATTCTCACGATGGGTACAGAAATTAGATACTTTGTCTCAGATTACCAGAAAGATTTAATAAATTAATATCCAAACTTTCTAAAACCAATTTTTAAAAAAAATCATACAAAGAAAAATATTTTTTAAAAAATTTGTTAAACTATGGAACTCATTGCCAGAGGAAGTTTTCAGGGCAGAAACTTTGTCTCTTCTCTGTTTATGCAACAGAGAAGATATCTGCATCTCAAGAATACACAAACATTGTCAATAGTTTGGAAAAAGATATTAAAACTTTGGCTTAAGGCCTAAGCTAATTTCTTTCAAAATAAAAGCAATATGGAGTTAGTCAGGGGAAAGATTTTTATACCTATGCTTAGTTGAAACATCTCCAGCATCTGGTTCTTGCCATTCTCACAGACAGGAAGTTGTGCTAGTGTAACCAGTATGTTTGTTGTCATTTGCTACCCTCATCAATATTAAGACTATGTAAATAAAGTGTTTAATAGTATATAAGAGCAGAGATTATACCTTTCCCTAAGGGCAAAGTGGTCATTTGCTAATGGGCCCTTACATAGACACTGTAACCCCAAACACAAAATGTAGCATTCTGTACAAATTCTTTCTACTGCTCCATACTGCAACATACTTTGTAGTAGAGCAGTTCTAACTTACATTATTATCTCATTGCTCACTATCATTGTAGCTTTCCCTTCCCTACACACTCCTCCACTTTCAGTGAGAAGATCGTGACTGCATTGAAAGCAAACAGGGAAAGCAGAGATGCAACCAGAGACGGACTGCTTCATGATGCAGTTCTGGTTGACTGATCCTTTCAGTTTCTAGGGATGATGGAGAAGTATATATCTGGAGATATGGACTGAAAATTTCCCGTCTTATTACAGAACATATATGAAAGTACATGTATTCTGTAAGAAACTACATGACCAATATGTGTGAGTAGATAAAACAAGTTTATGTATCAGTCCAGTGTATGAGAAAATCAATTAACATATTTAGCATGCAGAGAGATGGATTTCAGCCAGCACAAGACAGAAGGAAGGGGATTCAAGCACTGAACATGGTGTGAGACAGTGAAAATTGGCATTAGGAAAAAGCAGGTAGGAGGCTAATTAGCACAAGATTTGGAGAATGGGAGAAAACGCAGCAAGAGAAGAAAAACAAGTGGCCCTTACTAAGAAAACTCCAGGAGGCTTCCCCATGGAAATATTCCTACTTTTTTAATAAAAATGCTTGACCGTATATTAACAAACTGTATTCATTTCCCAGACACTACTTCTTTTCTGCGAGTAGTTTATTTGCGATACGGTAATTTTCTTATCATGCACATAGGCATTCATTTGTGGTAAAAGCATTCTCCTCAAAAACTTTTTAATAGGGTTCAGCATTAAGCTATGTTTGTGAGGTCTGTATACCTTATTTAATGTTAAATTGCCTCACACAGGCAGTTAAGTCTGCAAAGTTACAGGTGGTATCAGGTAAGATATCGTTTGCCTCATCAATTCTAGCTGCTTTTCCTGCTTAGAACTTCATTTCTTCCTCGCATTCAAACTGACATAGTAACACCATTGACAGCACATTTAAATTTAGCCTACACACAGTTGCGAAAAGGTGGCCAGCCTAATTTACACACTTCATTCCAGTTGTCAAAGCCGCACAGTGAAGGAATTGTCAAAAGTTACGAGGTTTCTCTTGTCACTAAAAGTGTAACAAGATTAGTCTGAAAATGTGGAATGGTTAAAAAAAGAAAAAAAAGGAAGGAAAAAAGAAGCAAGAAAGCGTAGTCTACTGTATAAACCACTATGCACCACTAAGTATCACGGGTTATGGCTCAACTAAATGCCTTCAGTGGGAGGTTCTGAAAGCACAACAGATGTGATACACTCTGTAACCTACTTGACATGACACCTCATGGACTGATACGGATGGTCCTTAGCAGGACAGTGAACTTGGGATGGCTCTCCAAAAGTAGTTATAGGATTTTCTTACATGCTTTTTGAAGAAAAAAATACTCAAACATCCAAAAAGGTCGAAAAGCAAAGTCAAGAGAGCTTAATTACAACATAGTATTATTTACTTGCTTTGTAAGTTCATTAGTTTGATTAATTGTATAAACTGAAAACCGTAACTAAGCAAAGTGTGAGTAAGCAAGTTGCAGAAGCTGTCCCTATGGATCATGAAGGAATTATTTACTGAAAATTAATCTTGCACATTGACAGAATAAATAAAAACATGTTTAAAATAAGGAGAAAATTGTGCGTTGTGTTTAAAGTCTTTACTTTCATGCCAAGAGATTGGCCCAGGACAGATCACCTGCAACAACCTGAAACAACTGCAGCTGTATTACTTCTGCTACTGGTCTGCCAATATTCAAACAGCTCTACCTCTAACTAAATTTCAGCGGCTAGTTTTTTTGGAGAAAAGCTACACAACTCCAAGAAGCAGTCTACAGGAGTTTAACACTACCTTATCTTTGATATCCTTTCAATGCTACTCTAGCTATCTGAACCATCTGAGCTCTGAAGTTAAAAAAAAAAAAAACACTGGAGTTTTTTATTTGACAATCTGATTTCATAAAGTATCTTTGACACAAGACAATATTATTGTGTAATACTTTAATAGTTTCTTTAAAGATTAATTTATCTTGTATTCAAATGGATTTTAATTAGTTTAATCAAAGACTAGAAAGCAGGCTTAGACGGTTGTCCACCCTTTGATTGTCAGAGTAATTTCTCTAAAATCTTGATCAATCCTTGAATTTCTGTAATTTACTCTAATTTAATAAAAATGCAGTTTACTGGGGTTCAGGTACTTGGACCCTGCCAAGCTTTGCAGCTGATTTCAGCCTCATACCAAACAATTTTGCACATGTTTAGTTATTTCTGCTGACTTGTCCTAGCAGCTAGATTAGGTGATTCTTCTTCACTCAAAAACAAGGCTGAAATCCTCAATTTCTTCCAGCCCCCTTACATTACGTAAAGGGCCCACAGTAGTGCAGATAGGGTCTGTCAGAGCCTTGCGACAGGCTCTTCCCAGCAGCAGCGCTGAGGGTGACAGCCGTAGGGCTGTGCACCCACCACCCTGTCCCAAGGGACCTGCTATGGAGGGGGAAGAAGAAAGATGACTATGTGGGGACACAGCTTTGCAGAGCGCTGTCCCTAAAGGCAGGACAAGGGCAGGTGACTGCAACTTTGAGACCACATGCAGGTTGACTCCAGCTGGGAAAGTGATAGTACAGTCTGGTTTGGTCAAGCAGCTGCTGTCAGCATGCCTTACTTCCCACTGCTTCTGCCCCTTCTCCTCAAAGCTGCACACCCTGGTTTTGGCTTATTCTCCTCCATCCCCCTGTCTGCTCAGGTTTAGACTCCAAATCCCCTTCCCTCTTCTATAGGAGGCACAGTCCCTGCCAACTTCTTACTTCTGGCCCTGCTCCCAGGCTTTCTGCCCCTGATTAAAGGATAGAAACCCTCCAAAGGAGATGACACTTCCTTTACATAATCTATTTAATAATACTTTTCAAGTAATTCAAAAGCTAACTCTCAGTCCTGAGAAGATCTCAAAAGGACTCTAACGATTTAAAAGACTAAAATCTGTGTTGAATTATTGAATAGAAAGGATGACAAAACCCACTACCGTGGGCTTCCGCAAATATACTAAAATACCACAAATGCTGCCAAATTCAGTCAGTTAAAACTGTGAGTCATAAGTGACTTAAAAGGCATAGGGTTTGAGTTTCTTTCATATCTTTTCAGGTTTGACAATTTTTTTGTCCTTTCTTATTTGAGCTTTTCATATATACTACAACCAAGTTCCAACGCTGTTCTGACAGTTATGAGGGAGGGGATCAATGAAAATCTTCCCCAGGAAGAACTTAAAAATCCCACACCACATATATCAAAAAGCTTGGACTAAAACTATAGTAAATGGCAACACCATACCGTAACTCTGCAGCCCAACTATGCACCCTACTGGTGTTTTTCCAAAACAACTATGAAAATGCATTGTGCTAACAAAGAGAAAGCTTTTGTTGGTTTTTAGATTCCATCCCAGCTGGTTAAAAGCCCCTGCAATTAGGTATACATCCCTGCATTAATTTTATCATTTTTATATAGCCTGTAAGGCAAAGATTATTTTCCTTTCTCAGTCCAATTAAAAATAGTCTAATACGTCTGCAGGAAAGGTGGCACACACACACGAATCTTGACTAGACTGTACGCTCTGCAATTTTTGTACTTCTTCAGGCTTCTGCTCCTAAGTAGCAAGGTAATTACTGCCCACTTCTGACTTTAGCCTACAGGACAGTTTACGTAACACATTTCTCTCAATGCTAGGCAAACTTTGGTAGAATTCCAACATACATGTTGGCATTTTTCTCTGTATTCGTTAGCACCTCACCAATCAGAAAGTCCCCAGAAACTTCTCTGGTACAAGAATGATTTTCCCCTCTTATTAATGTTGAGCATCTCCAGAGGTAATCTTTAGATGCAGTTATCATCTTTAGTTAGGTGGCACTCTAAAGCATTAGCAAGATCAGTCTCATTCGTTAGTCAGGGAGTATAAAAGCTATCAATTAATGGGTCTCGTTCTTCTCTTGGTCATCTTGTTCCTCATCAGCAAGGAACTGTCTGAGAACACTTCTTTGCACTCCAGAAAACAGGAACAGTTGCATTAGAGAGGTGGTGACTTCTGTTCCCAGACGTTCTGCCGAAATTTGTTTGCTTTCTCTGCACCATTACAAGTGAACACAGTGTTTGTCTGAGACAGGATTTCCGCCATAATCTTAAAATAGAATGCTCTCTCCTCTAATACCACATTATGAACCATAAACAAAATGCTGACAACTAATATTCTCAGAATTTTTCTTTTTTCGAAAAGCAAGTATTTTTGAAAAGACCTATTACTTTCATTCCTCTTCCTCACAAATACACTTTACTTCACTCAAAGTATTTCCTCAATGATATTTCTACTAAGAACATAAGGCCTTTAAAGAAACATTCCAGATTATGTCCTTTGGGTGAAAACACACTGGTTGAGTTTCCTCCTATGTGTTCCCCTACGGCACATTTGTTTTGTTCAGTCCCACATTTACCCTGCTCATTCTGTTCTGCCAACAATCCCTCATTTCAATGAACTCCATTCTAATACCCTTACACATGGTTTTCCCCATTGACAAGATACAGAGCATCCCTTTCCGCTTTGAATTAGAGTAGCCACAGAAGAGGCAGTACAGGTGTCCATGTTTTAATGCCAGAGTAACTACAGGCCATGACAAAAAGTGCTTTCAGGACAAACCCAGCTCAATTTGCTGAATATTTAATATTTTAGGGTGTTTGCATTAAAGTGAAGACATAGAAGAGCAAACAGAGTTACATGCAGTGCCTTGCTTCACATAATTGGGGAACCCAAACTATCACTATGGTGATAAGCCATCTGTACCTTATTAATTTTAATTGATATATCTGCACTAGTGTTTTTTTAACATATTTGATGTGTAGAGAATTGAATCTTCTTCCATGTTTGTAGAACATCTGGTACAGTGGGACTGTGATGCTAACAAGGTGCTTTAAGTACTACCATAATATAAAGAACCACAAAAGCTGAAGATGGAAACAAGAAACAGAAAACAAACTGTATAAACATGAATGTAAAACCCACTGCAACCCCTGAGTGAGGAAAACCACTAAGGCACAAAATACAACTGCAGATCTTCAGCTGGTCTTTTTGGAAGTCCTGAAGTATGTTCTAGTCAAGAACACCTAATGCCTCATCCCAAATCTGCACAGTGTGTCAGTCTCATCAATTAATCAAAGATCCTTTTTAAAGGTATGGTCTGAAAAGAACACAATCTCCCTATTAAAAACCCCAGATTATCAACAGAATCTGGAAGTTTATAAGAAAGATTTCTGCTGGCAGGGAGCTACTTATAGTGCTCTGCTGATAATTTACACTTGCAATTGCTGCCCATACCAGTATATCTTCACGAGATAGTATGTATCAACAGAAGATGCGTAACACCACAAATTGTGCTTTACCACTTTTGTGAACACTCTACAGAGTGCAGGCACCATTCTAAGTACTAACTTAAATGGAAAAGTTTGCAGTGGTAGAAGAAAAAAATGAAGCTCCTGTCAAGAAGTTTTAGTTGTTTGGGATAAAGTCCAACAAATCCTCCTGACTCATCCATTATCTTCCTGGTTTTGCACTCGTTCTAAAAAACTGTCCATTTTCCATGCCAAGTTGTATTTCTTCGTGCACTCATCTTAAAGCCCCAAGATTCCCCCACAGAATGCACAGCAGCAGATCCGAATCCATGCAACGGATACTTCAGAGGAGAATAATAATACAAATATGAGATTACATAGTACTGGCCGCAAAACTTTTGGATTAATGCATCATGTTTCTGGGCATGTGTCTGAACTCACTCTAGTTTGCCTGTGAACACACTAAAGAATTGCTACAAAGTGCAGAAATGAAGACAGGTCAGCTCTGGATGCTTGGATCCCTGGATTGCTACTGCTTTGCGAGTACTTGATTCAGTAGTAATCATCCAGGCATCCAAAGCTATTTTGATATATTGCCCAAAACTGTTGCCAGTGAACGTAGAGAAAACACTGCATATGCTGTTACTAGAAAGATCTTTACTAAGGTGGTGCAAGATGAAAAAGCTTGATTTAGGCCATACCTACACCACCTTCTAGATAGAGAAAGAAAAAGCCATGTATTTCTCTGGTTACACAAACACTGGTAGATAACCAAGTAAGTCGAACTTGGTTAATTTTGTCAATCAAGTTTCACAGGGATCACACATTTAAGAACGCAACAATATAGACTGCATATCCAGTCATAAATTGTGAAAAGCTTTCATGGAGCTGTTGAGAGATTGTTCATTTGGGAGCTCACATCCCTATCTCATTAGAGTAAATGAATCGTGATTTCACAAAGCAGTGTTTTACTGTCCACACATAAAAAATACACCTCAAAAAGTGCAGCTGAAGTGCTGCCTGGGCACTTCAGACAGCATCCAACTTTGATGTACATGAATTCACAATTGTCATATGATACATTCATCGGAGACAGCCCAAAGAATAAGACACAGTGGCTTCCTAAGAAGGGGAGGAAAATTAACCGCTTTTGTAGTTAGGTTATGTTGTATGATCTCCTTGTTACACTGGAGTATGCGAGTTCAATCTTCTCCCTTTAACTGAAGAACTGCAGAAAACCTCACTGAAAAGCATCTCTCTCAGAACTGAGACATTGTCTATTGTCTATTCCTAACTTACCTTCAGAGCAAGTTCAGAAAGCACTCTAGTTTCTTAAACATGTGGGCAGCTCCAAGAACATATCTTCTCCTCGCTCCTTTTTTGTCATTAACAACCTTTCAGCCCCCTTCCCCTGGGCTGCAACACAGCAAACAGCTGGAAGAAGTCAGTAGGTATCAAAAGTTAAATGTCAACTCTTCATAAAAATACTCTTATTATTTGCTTCCTATTCATGCAGTTGCATTTGCCACAGTGAGAATAGAATATGTACTTTTCAAATTCTCTAGCTCTGAGGGGTGCTAGATAAGTATAACGATAGTGCAGCCAAGATTGCTAAATTTATTACAGGAGCCTGTGATCCCAATAGTATATTGCTAATAACAGTGCCAAATATCCGAAGGCAGCTGCTCTTTAGAGGTTATCCAGTCCTGTATGCTCCCTCACGGAATACTGCAGAGCAATAAGCAAAAAGATATTATACCAGTGGGAGAAGCAAGCTGCTCTTCTTAGATATAGACGGGCAACAAACACCCAATATTTCTTTGAAAAAGCAAGGAAAACTATGCCAGAGGACAAAAAGGACATCTGTGCCAAAAGAAACCAGAATCTCTGCAAACTGTGTCTTTCTTACTGCAAGAATGATGAGCCAGCCCACGCCAACTGCCCTATGCCATTAATGCGTTCTAACACTTTTTTTTCAGTCTAAGTGCAGCTTATAAACAATTTGTTTTCCATTCACAGCCCCAGACTTCAAAATAGAAAATTTATTTGGACTAAAAAAAACCCAACGTTCTCCTCGAATTTTGGTACGACATTTTTGCAAACTGATGCAGTCTGAATTCCAAGATGCTTACAATCAGTATTTTTTATTTTATTCTGCATTTAGGTTGAAACTTAGGTGTTGGATAGAATGTATTTTGTTTTCAACTTTCAAAGCATAGAGTTTAATTTCTATTAACAACATTGTCTCTCTTTTTAATATTTCTCCAGCAACTGCAGCAAAACCTTGTGCTACAGCCTATATTTCAAAATCTTTTTTGACTGCTGAGAGTATCTTGTCAATTCTTCTACATTAGTACTGGCGCATCGCCTTAAAATAAACCATCTGCTAAAGGCAAACTCCTTTGTTCCCTGCCTGGGCACACTCCTCAGCTGTTCAGATGACAAAGATGGGGAAAGGGCTAGATGGAGAATTATTTGGAATGGTGAAGAATGTTTAAAAAAAGCAGTGTTTTACTTGACTGATAAATGACACACTCCTGAGCACCTACCAGGACTTCTACAGAGCAAAGACAAAAAGTTGGTAAAAGCAGACTTTAACAGGGTGACGGTGACATTTTACAACTGTTGTTAAAGGACTGCCTGTTTAGGGTCAGGCCCTGCTCTTGGAAATGCTTGCTACTGGCAGAGGTGGTATAATTTGACAGGCAGAGTTCAGTCAACAAACCTCTAAAATTTATATAAAGAATGTGCTGACAAAAAAATGACCTTAACCGGTAAAATTTTGTACATTGAATGCAATGTGCATGCATGTGTATATATACATAATACATGTATATTTATATAATTTATATAGACAGATATGCACAACAGCATCTGGATAGTGGCAGATAACCTTGAGCATGGCTGAGTTTATAAAGAGGTATTCTGCAGCTGTTTAGGAACGCATACCATCTCCTCATCTCTCTGTGTAACTAAAAAGACCTTCTTCAAAGTGTAAAGAAATAGAATCCAGTGCTGTGAAATACCCTCTTTGAGACTGTTCTGGTAGTAATTCTGACTGGAGTATCTAAGTCACAGTTACGGAATGCTTTGTTTAGTATTTCTTCTATCGTAACTTAAGAAAAAAAATGTTTCAAAGACCTTCTAATGAGGCCAAATGTATTTCAACATCTTGCCCAGCTTGCCTCTCAGCTTCTCACTTAGCATTTGACTAAGTGCGTCTTCCAGCTTATCAAAAACAAAACTGAGTATGACTGCAGCATCTGCAGATGTTCTATATGCATCATTTACCATACCTGTTCCTCTGGAAAACTCCAGAAGTACCTCCATACCAAGCTGGCCTGTCTGACTGACACCCTGCTTGGTGAGAATACCAACAGATGGACACTTTAAGAGAATCCCACTTAGCGCAAGGCTCCTTGCTAAAAAAGTCTTGAAAACCTGAAGACCTTAATTATAACTCTGGTTACTGTCTTTGTGCATAAGTTATGAAGATACTCTGATTTTTTTCAGGTAGATCAATTCCCATATTTCAGGAAGAAAATATTCTTCTGTTCATTTCAGTGCACAGACAAGTTCTAAGTGTGTGGGAAATACTAATATTCCCATCCTTAACCAGAAGGGTTCCTGCGGCACTGCCAAGCACAGACCAAGGGATCCTGGTCTGAGAGTAACAGAAACTAAAGTGCCTGAAGGTCATAGGAAACATTTCAATTTTTTCGATGGAAAAAGTAGCAAGAAAATTTTCTGCCCCCACCGAACGCTGCATTCTCAGGCTGACTGTACTGGCTTTATAGGTTCATTATTATTTCCATGAAATTATTATAACTTTGCAGACTGGCCAATGGTGCCCATATTTAGACATGTATTTCATGACAGAAAATTCCAAGCCATTTTTGTGAACAAAGACGACACATACATTTTTAATAATAAAAACCAAATTTTAAAGACCATTAGAATTAATTACTCACAAATTCTAAGTTCCAAGGGGAAACAGTTCTGGCAAGGCCAAAAATATTGGCAAAAGAAAGAAAAAATCCAAACAACCAACAACCTAATAAAAATATTAAAACAGACATCCAACTAGGATTCTCAGCATATATATTCTAGTCATGTATTTGAAAAGCCATTCATACTGACACTCCTCTTATTTGCTATTTTTAAGCACAAGGCTGAGAGCCTGCAACAGAAATTGTTGCAGTCTTTGTTTCCTCATATATAACCAGTCTGCCTCTCTGAGCCCAACAGTGGAGAAAGGTCAAACAAATAAAATCTATCAATAACAGGAAAATAGATTGAGCAATGTAATGTTAACTTCTACTCTAGGAATAAATCAGTGAAGAATTTCTGGAATGAAAGATAAATGCACTTAGACTAAAAAACAGTTCAGATTCACATAAAATTCTTTTGGACAGAAACAATTATTTACTACATAAATATGTGATGCCTAACAATGTTAATGTATCTAATCGATATCAAGAAACACTGATTTTCAGAAAAAAAATATTAGATTAGCATCTACCTAAAGAAGCTTATACTTATATGAATGCTATTCTTTTCCCTGAGTCATCCCATCAAATTACTTTACTATGACATTGATCACCATGTGGATGGATGCATACAGAATCCAGTTCAGAAATGAAGATATTCAAAGGAGCTCACAAAGGTACCTCAAAAACAGAGACAGTGGTCATTCTCAAACACCTCTCTGCTTCCCTGGATTCCTGGGCTAGTTGAAGGACAAACGATTGGACCTTCATCCTGCTTGGGGCTTCAGTTCACTGGAAGGTAATGGCATGTGCACTGTAATATTGAGGCTGAATACGTTACAGCAGCATCCTATACAACCACACGAAAAGGATCTGACATTACACAATTTGAAGACAAACTACAGAATGGCCTACATATCTTTCAACATTTTCTTAAGAAGCAAGAGATCTGACAAGTCACAATCGTATGCAAAGGATCATGGTATTGACGTAATCAACCAGGTATTACTCTAACAAATGCCAAAGAGTGTTTCAGTACAGCTCCATCTGCCATAACGCCATTCTGAAAAATAAAAATATCCTAAAAAATGTACTCACTCAAAAAATACATTTCTAATTAAAATGAAATGTAAATCCAGTTGCTGATATAATGACTATTATGGAGTTAATATCCTTGGTGGATTAAAACTGGAGTGCTGAATTTATTCAGAAACATAAATCAATCAGTCAGAATCAATTCAGAAACACAAATCAAGATTAGTCACAATATGAAATTTAGCAAATGAAAATACTTTTCATTTATGGTTAACATCCTTAGGTTAATCTTAAGGCTGTGTAAGCTTCACCTAGTATGATGCCCGAGACTTAATAATTTGCCTCGACATTTAGAATAGTTCTTACACAAAACTTAAGATTTGTTTTTAAATAAAAAGCAAATAAAAAGATGACAAAATAAACAATGCTGAAAATATATACCTCTTTCCCAGTAGGGCTGTAATCTTGGATCAAAAGCCAGTATTTTTTTTTTCCATTAGTATTATATTTCAAAAGTTGTTCCAATTAATTTTTTTTTAATTTTTCTATTTAAAAATATTAACTAGTTGTTAAACCCAGTCATATGTATTTTTCTGCATCGTTTTCTATGTATTCAACCAATGAAATACGAGACAGACACCAAGTACTTTCATTTATTTTACTGTAAAATGTTTAATTGGTTAAATAAAACAACTTTTTTTTTTAATCATTTAAACTATCTTTGGTAAAACAAACTGGCTTTGCTGCATAAGGTCAGTGCCGTGATCACATATCCATCAATAGATTAAATTATTGTTATAATAAATGTACAACTACAATATTTTGAAGCAAGTCTAAGCTACTACAGAGAATTTAATTCTTGGAAACAGCTGCATACCAACCACACTTCTCTGAACAGTAACAAATTAAGGGCATTCACAAGACTCCAGCTGTGCTAATGACTTCTTCCTTCCACATCTGCAGATATGACCAAAATACCTGCAGGACTTTTTAAGGCATGGCAGTGTTCTTATGTCTCCATCCTAAGAAATAACTCTGATACATATCATTTTTTTTATTATTCATTTATCATTTCACTAGTTATACAGACACATATTAGAATTAAAGTACTCAGCAGTAAAAATCAAGACAAATGAAAGTATAAAACCAGAACAATTTTATTGGGGGGGGGGCAATCAAACTATAGAATATTATCTACCACCTCAGAGGCCATTTATAATATGATTTAAAGGGAAGATGAGTTTTGATTACATTAAATAAAATAGAAACTGCAATGAATTCATGCTTTTCAGTACAGACTAGATTGCCTTGCTCAGCAATACGCTCTACAAACTAGCCCAGCAGTACAGTACAGTATCCTGTTTTGATCACTAGATTTTTTTCACAGGGGTGAGTGGGGCTAATCACAGCAACAACTACCATATGTACTGGTAAGGACATTTCAAACAACAAATTGATTCTGCAGCCTGCCGTATACTTTAAAAATCTATCAAAGAGACCGGGGAAGTGAAATAAGGATGTCATCACAAACATCCTTTCATTAAAGTTAATCACTAAAGCTGCTAAATAGCCTTGAAACTTCATTGCATATTATTAAGCAGGTGAAACGCCTAGTGACAACAACTGCAGCAAAATAATGTACAGACACTCACTCACAGCTGCTCTCAGAGCACTTCGGTGCACAGGCACCTCCTTGCACATAGAGCATGCCGGGCACACGCATATCCCCACAGAGAGCATGCGAGGTCAATCATTCCATCCTGCTAATGAGAGCAAGCAAGCACAGAGAAATACAGTTTCTACATCTCCTCTGCAAGGAAGCATACAGGATAACATACCTCTAAAATGCCATAATACTTACTACAATGTACTAAAAATTAACCTTGTAGGTGAACATGTGCATCCCTTATCTAAAAAAGGCCATCACGCATTAGCCAATTCTCACTTTCTGATTATCTCTTCCTTTGTTGCCTCTTCCATTCTGTCATGCATTCCACAGTGCTTTATTCAGACTGTCCTTTGTACTTAATTATCTCTTTTCTCCTCTTTTGGGTAATCTCTGACTCTACTGCATTACTTTTGTATTTTGCATGTTGACACCCACTGACCTCTAAAGAAGTAGTACACAGCCATTCTAGCCAAATTCACTTCATTGTCAGTACAGGGTGAGAAGAGACAAAAACGCCCATCTGAAAAAAGGTAAGACTAGAAAAGAATGGAAGGGGGGGGCAGGAAGACTCGGCATTTCTATAACATTTTGCAAAATTATTCCTTGGAATTCCACCCTGATGCAAGTGGAAGTACACTGGAGATTATCTGCCTTGCTATGACTGCAGGTTAACTGAAAACTTGCTGTGTGCATGTTTATTGAGAGCAGGCTAGAAACAGCTGCCTCCAGAAAACATGCAGAACTGGATTTGCTCATATTGTAAAAAACTGCAGTGCTCTGATTTCCGAGGAGAGCTCATTCTTCCACAAGGGCTGATTTTAGCAGGAAAGCGTTATGCCCATATTCCTTTAAACAAAGGACAGATCTCAATCATGCGGATTTTAGTATTGTCTCAAGTCCAATCAAAGAGCTACAATACTAAAAATTAAAAAGAAGGTATCTTAGACATTCCACCACCCTCAAAGTTCGTAAGACAAGCTCCTTACAAATGCTTTCAGTCTCCCTTGCTGTCATTCCCACAAAACGTCATCACTGTTTCGCGGGGAAAGAAGGGAACAATTTCTCTACATCTATGTATTGTAGGGGTGGTCAATGTTTGCAGTGCTATGAGCCAAATACAAAATCTGTCACATGGTCAGAAAGCACAAGTTCCGTTCATACACCTCAGACCTGTCATACAGACTCCCAAGGTAGTTTACACACAAATGCGGACAGCTTCCCAGCAACCTCCCAGTGCTCTATCACACAGGGCAGACCCAAAATGCACCTGCATCCCAATACGACCTTCAGAAGCCCTTGCACTGGTGCAGCACTTGAACAGCTTGAGAGCCATATGCAGCTAAGAATCAAAGGTTAGTCACATCTTACCTATTGTTATAAATAGAATGTAAGGTCCTTGAGAGTAAACATTTTGTGTTTGCACAATGCCTAGTACGACAAAATCACTGTTGATGAATTGGACTCAGAAGTGCTACTGCTATACAGGATAGCTTGTGCAAAGCCAGAGTTTGTTTCAGTGTAATAAAAATTAAAATATGGATGTAATGACCATTAGTACGACAAGCTAATTCTACAAGGTAGTCTGTATTCCACATCCTTCTCTGAGCTCTCCTTCTCTTTTCTCCCAAGTTTACTGCAACATGGAGTAGGAGTTCTGCAACATTTCCAGGTTGCGGGTAACCATTTACCAATATTCAACAAAAAATACAGGTTTGGTTTTGGGGTTTTTTTTATACATACCATTAAAGCTGAGTATTTCAAGGGCTAATATCTGGGGATGCATAGCGTGATGATGCTCCTTAAACAAGAACCGATGGGCAATAAAGCAGGTTTTACTTAGTTTGTTGGAACAGGTCCTAATCTGACTAAGTGGTAGCACTAATACATGGAAAGGATAGAGAAAAGAAAAAGGATGAAAGAAGTTGAAGACAGATACACATTTCAAGGGATCTGCTGTACTATCACCCTGTGGCTTCACATTATTTCACCACTTTATCTTCTCGCTTGCTGTCTTAGCAAAATGGTAACGAGAGGCATCACTATTACAAACCCCAGCATCATCCAGTTAAGACAGCAGAGGTATCACTAAGAAATAAAACCCAGATTTTGTCAGCAATTCTGCAGAGTCCCACCAGAAGAACTTATACCTCCTAAAAGGATACTACAGTGTGAGCCAGCTATGGTATGGTAACACAGGTACGCAACACAGCAACCAGGAGTCATGCACTTTGACAGTCTCTCACAAATATCCAGAGGCTTGTGATAAATCATTGCAGCAGTAGGCCATCCAACAAAGAGGTTTTATAGGCAAAGAATTCTCTAGCATTCTTCAGTATATCACCCATATCAAGAGCCATAGGTATAACTAAAAGCCATTAATATCACAAACTTCAGATTTTATTAACTGTGATAAAAAAGAAACTTGGCAGCAGCATGTCTCAGACAAGCCTCTGCAGGCTCCCATGGTATTCCCACCAAGTCACTCTTACACACGCAATACGTTCTTAATTGGTTGTCCCTCCCTTGCAAAGAATAATCCTGATTTTTAATGAGCCTCCCAGCTTAATGTGGTTCCTGCAACTTATTCCCTGCCATAGCTGAAGTCACAGTAAAACACTAAATACAGTATTTTTGTGTACTGAATTTTTATATGTGCATATTGCTTGGAAATCCAGAACTTTCCCAACAGGGACACATTTCTTCACACTTGGAGAAAAGAAAGCATAACTTATTTTTTATGTTTTTCAGCTGTTAGGATTTGTCCTCGGTAAGAATTTGCTTAGTGATAGGGAACAAAAGGTTTACAAAAAAGATCAGTTGGGGATGCACATAGGCATTACTTACTTTAAAGTGAAATCCAGTAACACTCAGAATTATTAATGGATCTCAATCTCATTACATGATAAAGAAAACCAACAGTTCACTGGATGCTCAAATTACTTTGAGTTTGTCAGCATGTAAGTTATCCACATATTTAAATATGAAACTTGTCATCTTTGTTGTACCTAAAATGGATATACTACAGCATAAAACAGCTGTAAAGAAAAAGGTTTTAAAAGCCCTTTCCCTTCATTGTCTAAAAGAATTTCTCACTTCTACTAAATTCTTTGTTTTCAATTTTATTCTATGCCAGTACCTGAGCCTTCTTGTTAGGAAAAGATGCTTAACATGAAAAACATACAGTTCTGGGAGCACTCCGGAAAGATTCACGCATACTAATTTCCTCAATTATTTCTTTAGATCAATTTTAATCACAATTCTAGAACAATAAGAGTACCATTATACATTATCAAAAAATACCTCAGTGTGATTCTAAATTATGTAGCAGCAAGAAAATCCATATTTATAACTCTGATTTGTGTGCTTAGCTGTTTAAACTCATCCTTTAACATGAGACCTCAAAAAAGTGAGCTTCCTTTCCTCATCCTAATTATCAATACATATATATTAATGTATGAATTTATACATATATAGACTCTACACATTTGTGTGCTACAGATACAGACATGCCCCATTATTATCTGTCTCAAAATGCTTTGCAAAGGTTCTGTGGCATGCAAGATATTCTTTTTACCGCTGGCTATAATCTTTTTCTTTGAAGGCCCCAAGAGCAGAGAAAGATTTAGATAAAACTCCTTAATAGGACCACACAGATGAACACCCATATAGCACAAGCTAAAATTATTGTTTCAGTAATCTCGTTCCCTAAGGGAATTTTTAACCTTCGGTAAGGTAGTAATTACACTGATATCACTGCTGTGACAACAGTTTGCATAGACACACCAAAACTAGCTTTAAATAAGGCACTGCAAGTTACTGACAGCAAAGAACTGAGCACAGGCTCACTGCACATGTGTTTCCCCAGCTACAAGACCTGGCTTTGCATTACCCACACTGCTAGAAGTATCTGGACACCACACAATACACTAAATCACAAATCCTTGCTACTAATCTCATTAATTCCTTAAACAGCAAACAACAAGTTCTTTGTCCCGAAGATAACACTACAAGACTTTGTAATTAGAAACAAAACAGTCCCGAGAAAAAAAATACCAATTAAGCTACTGGCGTCATCTGTTAAAAAAAAAATTTTAAAAAAATCCACACCAAATGATGCAATGCACTCAAACCATTGTTTTGCTTTAGATAAAGATGTTTTCCCAAACTGCATCTGAACAATTTAGTTATATTGTTTATATTACCATGTAATGCCAGACAGTATCTCCACATCACTACCAATTTGTACGTTTTAAAGACAGCACATATTTCCTATCTACCTCTTTCATCATCATATTTAATAACCGGTTTATAATTTAACATATTCTTTGACATTATTTTAGTTTTTCAAAACTACATTATATTAACTCATCAGAATATAATTTGTTTTGACCAAATTCCCCCCAGTTACTTGAGAGGTGTAGCTTTCAATGTTTTTTCGGTAAAGAGTTTTTGAAAACATACTGTGTTTAGGAGTAATTCTAATATTTTGTAAACAGTAGAAATAGCAGGAAACCCCCATGTCCCATACTCTTTCGTATTAACAATGTCTTGTCTTGCATTATTTGAATGTAAACAAGTCCTCCTGAATTAAAAGTTGTGTAAAAAACTAAAACATTCTCTCAGTTGAGCAAAATCTCTAAAGCATCACCTATAAAAATTCTTTGAAACCATGATCACACTGAATTTTCTGAAACCCCAAGACAAACATAGCTACACCTTAACCAAAGAGAAGAAAGTAAGTGTATACCAGTACTGCTTAATTGTAGTAAGATATCATCTGTGATACTAGCTTTTAAGTGCTATAAGCACACACATCTTTTAAGAACATGTATTCCTTTTTCTAATAATCTATTATAGCTATATACTACTAAAATAATTTTAATGTTTTGTAAAAAAAAAATGTATTTTACTTTAAATGCAACTTCCAAAATCTAAATATAAAAAGAGAATTTGAAAACATATTTCATTTTTCACATTTACTCCACTTCTGGTTAATTTCTTCATCTTACACAGGCAGCAATATTAAAATCTGACATCAAAATTTATATCTTATGGTTGCTGAAGAACAAAAACATAGTTACGCCTCACTAATTATACAAGCAACATCACTGTTCTTAACATTTGGCAGTGTAAAACTGCAATTACAACATCATTAAGAAGAATACCTTATCTAACTCTGAAAAAGAGATAAACCCAATGCAAGAGGGACAACTGCTTTATTAGCAGGATTCTCGCAACCTCATATAGGATAAATGTAAAAGATACGGTACTTACAGTGAATTCACAGAAATCAATGCTATCGAGACTTTTGCTTCTGTGTATTCTCCCTTTTATTCTTCTTAAAGAGGGCTTTCCCTGACTTACACTACAGGTAGCACCATTGGAATTTTCAGAAGATGGAGTTACCCTGTCAGACAAAGAGAGCCAAATATCAGACAAAGAATGTATGTTTTTATTGAATACATTTGCTAAAAGTAAAAAATTTACAAAGGTAAAAACACCGCCATGCTATACAAATAAGTAATGCCATTCCAAGCTTTAGTTTTCAGTCAGTAAGTGCCAAAGACCACAAAAGTATGTAGATATCTAGCTCCCATGAAGTCCACCACTGCTTGCACACTTGGTCAAAACCGTATCGCAGTCATCGTTTTTGTTCAAAAGTAAGAGGTATCAGAAAAAAAGACAGATTACAGAAAAGAGTATTTAAGTTCTGAAAAATTAAAAGGAATATTTTTCTCTATTAATTCAGTGAAAAACTGAGTCCTGTGATACATGTTGATGGCTGTCGGTTAAATCAGTCTAGCCTGGCAGTATTCAGCTTCTGATCTTTTCCAGTTTGACTGCTAACGGTACTTCAGCTATTCCAGCAATGAATAACGATGAACAATAATGAAATTAATAGGATCTGTTAACGTTAAGGAACTACACTTTATAAGGCCTTTCATCTTATTCTAGTCCACAAGAGGAGTCCATAACTAAAATATTCTGAATAAGCAATCTATATTTTAAGGATCTTGTTGGAAGTTGCCAATGAATAGAAGTGGGGTTAACAATTAACCAAACGTAATAAGGTTTGTGAGGTCAAAACAGTCTCTAGTCAATTTGATAACACATTAGGAAAAGGTAAACTGCATTCCAGCAAATATGCTCACCAAGAATCAACTGAAAACGTCAATTTTTTAATGTGCAGATTTACACTTGTTTCATGTAACTTCTCAACTGCAGCCATAATAAGAGACTTCAAAAACTAGCTTAAATTGAAATAGTATGTATCTTTTTTTGTCTTTCCCAAGACTTTGGACAGCAGTTCAGTGCTTTTCTCTAGAATTCTTAAGATTCCTCTCACAAGAAACATTTAAGGATGTGTTTCAGGTTCTTTTACTTCCAATTGATGGCTTTGGTACACACATAAATGTTTTTACAAAAAAGAAAGAAAGGTGGCTATGTCTTACACATGCACATCACCAGAAAAAGACATTGCACAGAGCGAGCCACATTAACACTTGAAATACAAAATACAGCAACCACAGGCTGAATGCACTTGTTTGATTAGTGAGACTCCTAGCTCTACACAGTGTCATGGTCAGGATAAAAGGTCCAAATGCATGTTCGTGAGAGGCTATGGAGAAGAAAAAATTGCAATAACCAAACTTGAAAACGAAAACAGATCTTTTCAAATCTCTTATTTGATTTATAAAGATAAAGGCCTTTCTTTTTTTTTTTTTTTTTTTTTTTTTTTTATTAATGTGTTTAACAAAAACAAAGTTTTTTTTTTTTTTTTTTTTTTTTTTTTTTGCATTACTGTGATTACCAAAACCAATGTTTTGTTTTCAGATGCCTGAGGTTTTGGGGTTTTTACACATACACACACACAAACAGCTTGCTGTAAGCTCTCTTGATAATACAATGATTTGTTTTAGAGGGTTTTTTCCCCCTTGGGTTGATGTACTGCCAATTTTTAACTGCAAAGATAAATAAAAATTTCTAACTGAAAACATAACTATAGTATTCAGTCATTTTAATTACATTATGAACTTCCTGCTGAAACTGCACAAGAATTTTTGGTATAATTATTTATGGATTAAATTCTAAGAAACATGCCTGGCTACTACAAGTAACATTTGTCCACAGAACAGAAACTGCAAAATTGCCACAGATTCCCTCCTAAAACATCTTAAAGAATTACCAGGACAAATTTCCAAAGACAGACAATTGCTCAGTCTCAACTCTTGTTCCACAGTGACATTTAAGGTGATAGTACATTCCCATTGTATGAAAGTACCTTCTGTTACCAAGCTGTCCAAATATCTCTGATAAAGTTAATCCAAATGTATGTAACTGTACGTATTCTGAGTCCATGTCAAATGCAGAGACTGGAACCCACAGAGAAATCCATTGTTTCAGTAGTTAGAAGTCTGTATTTATTCTCTCTCCAAAAAATCTTTGAGGGCTGCCTATTTAATTACTTATCACTTGGGTCAATAAATCTTCACATGCACCTCCAGCAAATTAAATGCTTGGTACATTAGACTTCTTCCTTATACTTAATAGAAAATTTTTTAAACAGCTGTAAGCTGCATTGGGCTTTTTTTCCATTTTGAACTATGTTTCAGACGACTTATTCTAGGGCCTTACCTATAAATGCTCATTTCTTTAACTTGCAAGTCTTTTCACGTTTTCTGATACTGAGAAGCCTTTATGAAACAATAAAATAAAATAAGAAAAACCTTATGTGAAAAAAAAAAAAAAAGAGTAAAAATAAGGGGCTAATCAAAGTTATGTAGTTCTAACAAAGAACTAAACTAATGGTATGTTTTCAAGGCCCTTCCACTTTGGAGCTCCACTCTTCAAAGCCACTTGAAAAAAATGAACTTGCTGCTTCCAGAACCCACCCACCAACTAATTTTGCTGGAGAAGAAATTATGGCTATTACTTGTTAGCTTCTGAGATTCAGAAAAATGCTTTTAAAGATCACATTTAACTTCCAAAATATAATTTTATAGGAAGAAATATCACAGTTGAAAGATTCCCTTCAATCCTTTACAAAATCATTAATTTATAGGTGTCTTGACAAGAAAATAAAGTATATTTAACCAACCAAAGAAAAATCCAACCAATATCATCACTGGGAATCTGGAAGCTTTGCACTGTATCGTGCACCAAAGGAAGAATATGAAGCAAGATAACCATATTTACAGAATCATGGGGGTTTGACCCTATGGTTGATGAACAAACTTTGGGACAAGTGCAAAGAAATTAAATATTGGATTCTCCAGTGCCTCTGCTACTCCTACAGTTTTAGCAAGGTGAAGCAGTAACAGACCTGAGACAGACTTGGATCTATTTCACCTCATCTTCTCAGAATGCTGGATGCAGCAAACCCTCAAGAATCCGTTTCCAGGAACACTCATGCAAGTATTGCAACAGGAACTCATTTCAACTACTCGAAATTTCCACAAGGAATACAACTCAAAATTTAAGACCGTAGAGTTGCAAGATAAACACGAGTGTCAGCTTCAGTGAGTCCAAATTCATGAGACAAGGATCAAAGTGTTTGACTTGAAACTAATTTATTCAAAAATCTGAAAAACAGCTCTTTTAGAATCCTTCTCACTTTTGAATCTTGCTTTGTGTTCTCAAAGTGTTGATTGTAACCAGAGAAGCAGAGTTTGTTATTTTTAAATTAATACTGAAACCATAACGCAATATTCTATGGTTCTGGCATCTGAACCTTAAGTTTAAAAAAATTAACTACAAATGAAATTTACTACATCTGATTATCTCCTCCTTTAATCTTTTATTTGTATTGCTTAATTAATACAAAATTAATAAGTGAATTGCTAAGTCACCGGCTGTAGTACATGCGTCAGGGGTATAGAGGAATTATCACAGGTTAAAGCAGAAAGATTTGCAAGATCCCTTTTAAAACGTCTGCAGCTCATCTGCTACTTCAAGGCAAGTACCCTTGAATCACAGCCTAAGAATGAGACGTTCAAGGCAGTCTAGAGCTTTACAAAGTAGAATATAGGATCAAGATCTTTGAAGGGAGTGAACAATTCTGGATGCCTTGTTTGAAATGTGCTGTTTCTGTTCAAAGAATGCGTTTAATATTCTGGAAACATAACACCTTTCTAATGGAGCTCATCACAGGAATCCTAAATTAAGGCATCCCAATTCATCAACTTCTGGAAACTTTAGTCAAGCAAAACGGAACCATTCTGTAAATCCCACCTGGAGCCCAAGGCCCTTATTTATTATCCACAATTCTTACAACAGTTTCATTGACCTTGACTGGCTCCCGATCATACATCACATTACATAACCGTGACTCTAAATTATTTCTCCAGTTTGTAAAATAAGCAAAAACCTTAAACTTTCAGTATGTGCATTCCACTGACAAACATGCTACCCTTACAAAAGGCTATGCAACAATGGCTTCAAGGTGCAGCATCTCATCAAGGGCTAACGACTTAATACACATCATAACATAATTAGATGGAATGCATATAACATAACAGTTTTTATTAATAAAAATGTATTTATATTCTATTTGCACATAATGACTATTTGTAACAACCTTCAATACTACCCAACATGTTTTTTGTAGTTAAATTTTGTCTGAGAGGACTAAACTAATGTCATGGCATTTTCTAGACAGACCAGTTAAGACTGAACATTTTTTAAGAACCTAAAAATTTATCTTCTTGTTTATTGATTAGAGTTCTGAACAATTTTATAAAAGACAACATCATAATATTTAAAAAACAAGTCTTGAAATGACACGTTTTCTGAGTGTAGTATTAATGCTAGAGTTAATGCAGAGAGGACAAGTTTTTGACAACTATATAGCTTCAACAGAACTTATAATGGTGACATAATTACTACACTTTTCACATACTGCAAGTTGCCAGTCTACCTCAAAAAAAAAAAAAAAAAAAGGCAGGTAGGTACTTCTAGCAAATTATTATTATTCTAAATGGTTTCACAACATGTAAGTCAAGCTTCTTAGAAACTTCTAGCTGTTACACAAATCTCATTTGACAGATGTATAAAATTTCCACAATTATATGTCCTCCCATTAGAAGACAGGCTTCCTCAATACTACAGAAAGTAAGGACATCAGCTGGACTCAGCCGCATGTGATCAATATGCCTTCTGGCTCAAACACAAGGGTGGAAAAGCTTAAACTTACTGCCACTGATCAGACTGGAAGCCCTAACAGTTACAGATGCTCAATAATAATATTTGTTTGGGGGAAGAAAAAAAAAAAAAAAAAAAGGCAAGCTTGAAACAGCTAGTAGCACTGAGCAGTCAGCGACTAAGCTGAAGTCTTGTGCACCTCTGCAAACATCTTCAGTTCTAAGCACAGTACCCTGCCTTCATTAGAAAAAATAAAAAAAAAAGTATTAATTTGCAACACAAATAATCCTTACAATGGGCTAAACTGAAATTTTTAGCCCCATTTCAAACAAATATTAACAGGAACCAGTAATCAAAAATAGCACACATCCATTCTGGTGATCTGTATTTTTCCCACATAGTTCTATAGAGACACCCAAGAGGTTCAATCTTTGATGCTTTCTTTCTCCTACACTAAGTGACATTTTCTATTATTTGATTATTCTAAACATGACTGTACTTAGAACATAAACAAACAGCAGCACTTTTCTCCCCAGGGATGGTCCTAACAATAAAACAGCCATCTTTCAATATAAGCCTGGACTTCTACTTCTAAGCCCCAGCCTGAATACAAAGTCTCTAAGTCAACAAAGCTTTTCGATTGGTGCTTAATTTTAGACATGCTGGTTACTCCAGCAGTATATTACAAGAAGCAGCTATCATTTAACATCCAGGCTTCTGTAACACATATTCTTTTAACAACAGCACCAAAGAGGGGAATTGAATCCTTCCAAAATTTGAATTCTGTAGTACACTGCATCTGCATTCTTTTCTATAACCTAGACTGCCTCATACAACTACCAATGATTCTTAAAAGATCCAGGAAAGGTAAATATAGAATAGCCTCAGCCATTTCCATATTCTTCACAATGAAAATTTATCTCTAACCGAGATTTTTGTCTTATTCCATGACTCTGCACTCCCTTGCGCCAAAGGGAGCACTGAGGGAGTAAGCCAAAGCAGAGGAGGAAGCCTTTCAAAGTAGAGACAAATGCTCTAAGAAACAGAAGGGAATATTAGTGAGAAGAGTTATTAAGAGTTGCTAGGATATCCTGGGTTGGTGTTTGGGTTTTTTTTGCCTGCTCCTTATCCTTGGGAACAGAGAAACATAGTATTCAGTGTGACAAGAAATTATAATCTACTCATGTAGTTCCCCTTAATAATGTGATTTAGCATTTCCCTATTGTAAAAGCATCCAGGTTTCACATATTGGGCATAAATATTTATGTCATTTTACTGTTTTAAGGTGCTCCCAGGTCAGTAATTAGTTTTTCTTGAACACCTTAGCAAATGTTAGTCCCTGCTGCACTCCACCTATACCAGCAGCATTATGTTGATGGGTTTTGTATCCAAATACTGCTCCCCCAGCAAGATGATTAAAAACATCCTACTCATCTCTTAAGATTCTTACATACTAGATTACAATGCCATACAAACACAGGAAAGGGTCTGAATCAGCAGTTCGGGACTCCAGCAGCTTCTTCCATCACCAAGTCCAAAACTCTACTGCCCCAAGTAAGCCTCATCGTAAAATGATCAACCTCCACACTGAACACAAGCAAGTTTCTGACTCCACCACTTCCTAGTGCAGGCTTGTGGCGTAGCTTCCTTCTGTCTGTTCAATTGCCTCTTTTATTCTCAGCTAATTTATAACAATTTATTCTTAACCCATCATGAAACATTGGTGTCTGTCTTTCTTGTTTTCATTTTTTAGTTCTGCCTTCATACACCACAGAATAGGACTTATATTTTGGGGAGGAAGCAGGAGAAAATTGGAGTGACAGATGCTCTATAAAGAAATAAAACATTGCTGTTACCTTTTTCATTTTCTTCCAGTAGGATTCAGGTGGATTATCTCCACCAACAGAAGATGAGTATTTTAACCCTTTTTTTATTCAATTATTTCTTTGCTTCCACTTACAGTATGTATTAACACATCAAAGAGTTTATGAATCGGATCAGTTAGAACGTTTTACGTTTTTAAAAATAAGTAAACAAAGAGAGATGAAAACGCATCTTTTGATTATAGACTTGATCTATACATTTTCTTCAGGTTTTTTGAGATTTCCAGTGATACAGTACTGGAATACACTTTTGGTTTACATGTTGGAAATACACACTAATTTTGCATTGATTTTAGTAACAGCAACATCGTCTTCTAATATTCAGATTTTCTTAATGCATTATTTGATACAGTCTATGCACAAGTAAGAAAAAAAATTAACATAACAAAGTATCCTTAAGCGTTTTTCTAAATGCATCAGAAAATACTAGTTCATCCATAAACATAAATTCCATCCATAGAGATAATGCCTAATGCTATTAAAGTTCTCAAAGGAAATGTGACTACATAATAACATGTCACCTATTAACAAGAAAATCCCAGAGACGTGCTTTCGAATACTCCAGTAATTCCTGTACTTCTCTGAAACTAAAAAAAAAAAAAAAAAAACACACTTTATTTTTCCTTAACAATCTTAGTCAACGAAGTCTTCATACAGCAGTGCATTGCAGCAACATTATGTCAAGTTACAAATGTTATGAAATGCAATGCTTGGAGTATGTATTAGCAGGAAACCACTACATTGTTTTGCTATACCTCAAAAAGCACAGAATATCAGCATGAAACTAGACTATATAGAGCTGATCTCACTCCAACTGAAGACGTAAAGTAGGAGTTGAATTGGGTCCTTTCAGACTTTAAAGTACGCAAATATAGACAGCTTCACTTTAAAATGCCAGCAAAGAAAACATGTCCAAGGAGACACAGAAAACATGGAATAGAACAACTGTTATCATTATAGTACCCATAATTAAATTTCTTTTAAGAAGTAACACACCAATACATACACTGCTGCACACAGACAGGAGTGGCATTTGGGAAAAATAAAATAGGTATGGTACACTTTATGTGACTTACATAATCAAAATCATACCACTGAATACACTATAAAAACCTTTGATTAAATGTAATAAAACTTATCTGCATGACAACATATTTTTGTCTAAGACTACATTTGATTTTGTACATCACAGAATGAATAGATTTGCCAAATTGTGTTGTTATCTGCAAGGAACAGCAAGGTTTGGAGTTAATGATGGGAAGCTTACTAGTTCCACATTATGTTTCTTCAAGTGATGCATCTCCTTGAGACTGCCTACACTAGCTGACAATGTGGAGAAAAAAAAAAAAAAAAAAAAAAATAGGTAAAAAAAACATACATTCTACAATTC
>JANZLQ010000002.1:7122847-7158625 GCA_026212715.1 Elanus axillaris
CCCATGTGGCGCAGCTGCCGCTCTGCCCTCCCGCCATCAGAGGGGCGCCATGCCGCAGCCCGGCTGCCGCGCAGCACTGCCCTCTCCCCAGCGCCTCGTTCGCCTCGCCTCTAAATCCCATTAGCGCCTAGAACAGCCCCCATGTTATTTTAATCACCTCTTCCCCCCCACACACACACACCTCCTCCCGGCTAACAATGTCGGTTGCGGGTTAGCGGTAACCACGCAGCGGAGGCAGACGCCTCACCACCTGCCGGGGCGGCCCTGTGGAGGCGGTGAGGGCGAAGGTGAGCAGGAGGGTCAGCAGCGCGGGGGGGGGGGCGTGAGGTGAGGTGAAGGTGAAGCGGAAAGTAACGGTGAGGTGAGGTGCGGCGGCGGGTGGCGAGCGCAGCAGCTGAAGCGGCGCTTCCCGCCGAGGCTCCCTCAGGGGAAGGCACCGGGCTGTGAGGCGGCTGGAGGCAGCTCCCGGCCGCGGGCATGGGGAGACTCCTCGGAAAAGCCCGGTGAGGGTACAGAGGAGACATCCCACCTCCCTTCCCCCTCTGTTTTATTGATTGCCACGCGAGGAGAGTAACTAAAGCGTGCTTGAGAATCAGATGGTGTTTACGTCAAACTAGAAGCATTAAGTGGTTTTAGAGGGGTGCCCACCTTCAGGATACTTCAGCAAAACTAGCCGAACGTATAACTGTGGCGGCCTTAGGTGTGACACAGTTTATCGTTACGACTGTAATCTGTTTTGTGCCTTGCTCCTCAAGCTCCCCACGAAGAGCAGCAGAAGCGTTCGACAAGTGCTTTTGGAATGAATTCTAAAACACGGTACGGCATGACCAGAGACCCTCCTCAGCGCAAACATCCCTGCGGTGAAGGGTAGCACTTAGCTGACAAGTTAATCGATAGTGGTGGGAAATACTTTAGCTAGAGATACCCTGTTTAAGTATGTAGATACTTTGCACAACGTAGATAGCAAGAAAACCATGCTGAAGTGACAACTTTTCCGTAAGGTGCTGTAATGTAAATAGTATGAATTGCAATACTTAGCCCAAGTTAAGGGCCTAAGGTGACACTGTCTGCTAGGAAAAATGCTATGAGCGGCATTGTCACTTTACGGCTCAGAGATTAGCGTTTCAGTCGTTATTTCTTTTTTTGTGTGTAATATATACCTCCAGACTGTAGTAAGCTACATTCTACCTAGGCCTGTTCGTTACACAGGAAGCAGAGAAAACAAATATATTACTTATAAGCACAACAGACTTTAATTAGAAACGGCATAGTTGTATTGCTGTAGTTAATGAGATGGATGGCTTTGCGTTTTCAGCCAAGAAAACTGAGAAGTATACAAAGGTTCTGAAATTCTGTCACAAACAATTAAAAAACTCAAATGGCGACTCAATGCCCAGTATGAGCCTGCACATCTACAGCTCTCAGGATACTGTTAATGGGTTCTTTGCCTTTGGAGAGATCAAGCATTAAAAGTGATGATGGATGGCTAACTTGAAATGATGAGGAAGGTTAAGGAGGAGGAATTAATTTTTGTACTTGAACAATGCTAGTAGTACACTAACTGGAAAGTCTGTGTCTTCAATAGACAGAACATCAATTCAGTTTGAAAACCTGTAGAGATTTTTCTTTGCCTTAAAAACAAAAACTGTAAAACCGACCCTTGCTTTATCCTTCTGTGTATATAGTCATAGTTAGCTGACTGAAAAAACACTTGTTGCCCACACAAGTTATAAGAGTTATAAGTGTGGGCTGGATTTTATTCTCACTATCATTAGAATGTGAGCTACATTGTAACTGAAGTATTCGTTTACACTTGTGCAATCCTATTGAGAAAATCATTTACACCTTGAAATGGTAGGGGATGCTGACTAAGAGAATTATGAGACTGTATTAGTTGGAATGTCACATTTCAATTTGAATGTTACACCTGTCACTTAGAAAAATATGGTCTTCTTATCTCGTATAAGAAATTCTTGAAAGAAAAATCCAGTCTTAAGCTGGTTGTAGTGGTAGAAATTTCGTTGATTAGACAATCTGAGGATACAAGGGAAGCAAAGTTTATTTGAAAGCTGATAAAACTGGAAGAAGCAGGTAAGCTTTCAGAGTTCTTTACCTTGTAAAAGGACTTTGTATTAGAGAGTCCCAAAACATGGCTCTCAATTTTTACCGTAGCAGGTTTAGGACATAAATTTATCTTAAGTATCTATATACAAAAGAGCCAAGAAATGTGCCGACAATACCTTGCATGAAGACTTACAGTGAGGGCTGCTGTATATTCAAACCCTTATTCAACTTCTTTAGAAGTCTGTAATGGGATTTCTATTCCAAATTCAATAGGAATTCCTACATCTTTTTAAATTTGCAAAATAATTAGTTATTCCAGACTTAGCTCTATAGTTTTCAGTTATTGTACTCTATCAATCTGGTACTAACTAAATAACTTGTTCTGTACATTTTATATATCGTCTTCCTTACTTCTTGGTGTGCATTACAGAGACAAAAAGCAGATATTAATGAAGAAATTTTATCCTCTAATTTTAATTGGGATTATTTCTGTTTCTCTCCTACCTGTTATATATTGCCTTTCAGAATATCATACTTTAAGCGCCTATGTTGTATATAGCTGAAATAGTAAAAAGATCCTGTCTTTCTTGCCTTTCAGATGAACAGGTTATTTTTAACAGGAGTCAGTCAGCAGCTTCCAGATTAGGGTAAGCACCTGGACATCCCACTGTTAGCTCTGAGGCCTGTGTGGACCCATTAGCTGAGCTACATCCAAAATTTATACAGTAGTTACCCCTTCAAGAGAGGCGGTCTGATCACATTTGCTGTTCTCAATGCAAACGCGTTCTGTCTGACAGGATACACTCTCCTCCACTGCAGAAAGCTGAAAGCTGCTTGCGTATTTTTTTTTTTTAACCTAGAGTGCATCTTAAAAACAATTTAATTCCTGTTAGATTACTTCAGGTAATGTAGCTGTTTCATAGTTTTTTTCAGTACAAAACCAGGCTGAACCACACTAATTTCTTAAATTTTTTTTTGCTTAGGTAACTTAACTGCAGACTTTACCTCAGAACACGCCCTATAGTCTATCTATTGCTTACAGTCCCCGATAGCCTTGCCTCTTCTGAAGCCTGTCCCCAGAATGACCTTCCAATGCACTTCTTGGCTCAGAATAACAGACTGCTCTTTCAGACAGTTACAATATTACATATGACTGCTGCACTTGAATGGATGTGCGGTTGGCACAAACTCCGCTCATGATAGTATGTTTATACTGGGACAGTGATACATCTAGAAGATAGATGGATGGACTGACACTGAGAAGGTAGAGTTTAATGCCAGTGTGTGTGACCCAATCTTGGCCTGTGCCTTGGTGTTTTTAGGTGAAGAGTAGGCTGTTGTCAGCAGTGGGGACTGACTGTCTGCAACTTAGAGGATGCAACTGAGGCAGTTGTACATTGGGAACCAAGAAGAAGGGAGGGTAATCGTGTCGTAAAGCTATTTTCATCCTAAGTTGTGCCTCTCATTTTTTCAGTCGTAATATTGTTAGAATATATGTGAAATTCCAGGTAGTGTGAAGCAAGATTTTACAGCATTATCTACTTCTGCTGTTCTTAGATTTGATTTAAGCAAGCCTGTCTCTAGAGCAGGGATTGCAGAACCTTATCTTGCTTTCCTTTATCGCTAGCCTATCACACCTCCCTGTAGTGCCAGTTGTCACTGGGTGCATCCTTTTCAAACTTTCACCTGTGTCACTCAGTCTTGACTGAGCTCACAGGAGGAGGAGAAATTTAGGTCTGACTCAAAAGACTCTTTGGAGACATTACAGAAATGTCCTTTTAAAAGTCTTGGCTATGCTTAAGTTACTTCAGATAATGTAGGTTTTTTGCAGTGATGTGAGGAAAAAGAAACCACACCTCTAAGTGGCATACCTATGCTGGTGAACAAGCAAAAATACTCTTTTTTGCTGATGTAGCTTATTTCGTTCAGCAAACCTGTATAAGCTACACTGTCTGGCAAATAGAAGAAAATAATCTCACCAGAATAAATGGCATCTTTATTAGTACTGTAGTGGCCACATCAGCAACTTTTGAGGGTGGATTAGGCCTTAATGACACATTTTAAGCCTTTGATTATGTTCATTTTTAGGTTGCCAAAATTGTATTAGAACTAAAGCAAACAAATAAACTTGTTACTGTTTTTATGGCATATTAAATATCATCTTTTATTTGCATTTTAGAATAGTCTTAATTTTAGCTTTACTCTGCATATAACAGAGACTTTTTGAAACATTACATTATCCGTTCCATATAGTTCTCAAAGCTGTGCTACTGTGTGTGCTGAAGAATTAACATTTAGTTTATTCCTAAGATATACCTGTTCCCCTTGCTGGCTTTTACTCCAGTTATTGATAAAATCATCTTGATACACATGTCATATTCTGTGCTTCTGTGGTATTTAATATGATTTGAGAACTTTTTATTATACAGTTCAGTTGGTGAAGTGGCAACATTCCAGAGATTGATACAACACTGACATTAAAACGTGACATTAGATGACTGATCTCCATCTCTACTCTAATTTAATCTAAATCTTCCTGTTTACTAAAGAGGGTTCTTTTTCTGCAGTAGTTGTTAGTAATGTTTTATTCTGTTAATTTGTACAGTTAGTCAATTGTAATAATAATATTAATAAAGATTTATGTTAACTAGGAGCATTAATGCAGGTCCTTCAGGCAAGAAAGCTACTGAAACAGACTTTCTTGCCATTTCAGTGTCATGTGTAAGCTTCATACGTCTCCCATTTTTCTTTCCAGAAAGAATAAGAAAGGTATCACACCTGTCAAAGGCAAAAGAGTTCCTTAGAATCTGCAAGTATGTCAGATGCAGTGACTCCAGGGGATCTTCTCTCCCTCCTCAAAAGTAAGAAAAATGTGTGTGTTTGTTCATGTGTTTCCTATGTATGCATTTAGAATACATAATTCTGTGACTTTTTCTGACCTACTGGGGCTTTTCTATACCCACATTAATGTATTTATTGTATATAATGCAAAGCCTTTTTCTGGTTTCTTCCATAAACTCCACGTTATGTGAAGATCTATAAAGGTACATACAGTACCCTCATAAAGAAGAGACAAAAGCACTTGGAGGAATTTTCCTACCACACTTTACTGCACAACTGACCATCTACAAAAGGGGAAGTTTTCACATTTCTTTGAAGTGTCTTCATGACAGGCTAGCTTGACTGGTGGCAGAAAACTGTGGGTCTAAGCGGTTATGGTAATAAACTGACACAATCATTTAGAACTAACTTGCCTTTTCTGAAACAGTTTATCCTGGTCATTCATTTGAGCTGCCAAAATAAAGAGAGGTAAATGATTTTACTTTGGAAGGAGAGAATGTTCACCCTGTTTTCTGAGAAGAAGATCTTCATAGAATAAATAACCTTTATTTGACAATGGATTATCAAGAAGAATGGGTTTGCTAGATTAAGCAATTGAAATATTTACAAGAAACTTGCAAGCAAGTATCCCTGTTTCACTACAGTCAGGGCTATTTAGTAATGATTTCCTGTACAAATAGTGTTAGTGCTGTTCTACCAGGTCTGATGTGAAGCTGCTTTTACTATGAAATTTTAGGTTACTGCAGAAATAATACTATTAAAGTGAAAAATTCAGTCTAGAACAGAGTCAACTTGTACTGCCACTACCCAGTACTTTCACATTTACCCATTTCTTGCAAACTTGTAATTCTAAGATTTTACTCTTAAAAAAAAAAAAACAAACCACAACAAAACACCTTAAGTCAAAATTATCCAAATCCCACATTATGCCTGACAAGCATGACCATCTCACAGGATAAAATAAGCTTAATGTAGAAAAAAATAAGCATATGCATGAATTCCATGACTGCGCTCTGATACAGCTTATTCATGTAGAAAACTACTGGAGGGAAGAAATCACCAAGCATACAATTTCAATGTGAGATGAAAAAGAAGCATAAGTAACATCACTTCCCAGACACGATTCTAAGAAATAGATTGTCATTTGCAACACATCACAACCTTAGTACACAAAGATCTAATTAATTAGTCTTGCTAACTGCGTTTTGTTAGAACTCTCAGAGTATGTAACTCTGAGGTGAGGTGTGACCAGACCTTGCTATCATTCTGGGATGCAGAGTCCCTAATAGCTTTCGTTTTCAGATGTGATGCCTGATGGGGAAGCCTCCAAGCACACAATATTTAAAAGAGAAGAGAAGATTATGAAAAGCAGGGGATAATGACGGTTCCCTGAAGCAAGGGTGTGGAATTCCAAAAAAACCAAAAATTTAGAATATAGGAAGCTGAGGAAGAAAATATGTATGTCTGAACTGTTGTGGTAGACGTGTTGTAGAACCACTGTGAAAAATTGGGAATGAGGACCAATTCATAAAACCGTACTCAATTGTCTAGAAAGACTACTTCCTTACATTTCCTTTCTTTTTTTTTTTTTTTTCCAGTTGAATAGTGAGTTCTGTACATGGTAGCTGTACGCATCAGGATAAACAGATCAAAATGAGAGAGGGTATTACCAAAATTTAAGGAGCTTCTCCTGCCAAAAATTGCACACATGCCTAATTTTATAATTAGTAGTAATTCCGACCCTTATTTAGCTTCATTAAGATCTTTGATTAAATGCTGATATGAATGTTTCCACATCCATGAGATAGAAAGTCTGAAGGCTAGCTGGATGTTTCATGAATGTGTTGAATTTGTTCAGAATCCTAGTTGAAGACTGCTTTATTTGTCTAGTTGTATATTGGCACGCTTACTACAAATATGAAAAACATTTTTCACTTTCAGGAGGAAAGCTGTTCTCGTTACAATATATATGACTGTTAATGCTATACTATTTTAATGAGATTACCAGTGCCACAAAAATTAATGTAATAGGATTTACTGTAATTAGAGGCAAGTATAGAGTAATCTACTATGAAAAGAACACACAAATGTTAGTGGAGCTCATTACTCCAGGGATATTGTTTATGCTAATTATTCAAATTTTTAAAAAATCACACTAAGTCTGATTTTAGTCAGATTTGGGGAGGGGGGGTTGACACAACATTAATCAAACAATTCAACTCAGAAGGGTTAGTAATAGTCAAGTATTACTCTTGTCTGGGGGAGAGAGAAGTGGAACTAAATACAAACAGAAGAAAACTAAAGGGTTATAAGCTACTCATTTCATTGCCCCGTCTGAATAATAAAAGATAAAATGAAAACAAAGAGAATAAATGATGAAATAGTGATAAACAAGACTTTTGTAACGTGGATGAAGGAATCAAATATGAATTTGTGTTTTAAGCCTATAAATGGTCAATATATATATCTCAATATTAATACATACCAAATGTTCCTGTAATTCCAGGGTAGCGAAACCTACAAGAAATTTTGGTGCAGATTGCAGATCTGTTTCCTAGGTGATTATACTTTTGTTATATACCTGTCTCTCGTAACACCCTGATAGGTCATAAAACTTAAGATACACACAGTAAGCCTAGCAGGTTGGAATGAAAAAATGAAAAGCTAACCAAAAATGATAGCTGAACCTAGTAACAAAAGCTTTGATGCTGCAGGGAACTTTTTTTGTGAGTATCTGGGACTACACCTGGTGAAAGAATCAGCTTGAACACAACAGGTTGAAGGATTGGTTCCTATGATGTCACTTTTGCTTTCGTCAGTAATTAGCACATACTGTACCCTAGTGACATGGTATCCTATCCTATTGAAGACATTTGGTTAGATTCAAAATATGGTAGTGGGTTACTGTTTGCATCTACAAAATTTTAAAAAATCCAATATGACTATTTTCAAGAGCAAAAGCTATTCATATCGTTAAGAATCTGCAAGATCCAGTCTTCTAGTCACTGAATTCTTAAAGAAAGCCACAGGGGTAGCATTTGTAACATTCCAGGGAGATAAGCCCTCCCATTAAGTGTGTGTGTCAGGGCAGGGGAGTGGTTATATATGAAAAAAAACCCCTATCTCTATATAAATATATAGAGATATAAAAATCAGCTTAAAGGAACTCCTGAACCAAAGTTTAAAAAATGTTTCCGTTTCTGAGAGTCTAACTGCAGACAATACATTATGTGTTTGACTGGTTATCCCAAATTCTTGTTCAGCTTTGAAAATATTGGTCCAAATTAATATAAAATATTTTTCATAAAATGATGTGATTAAAATTTTAAGTATTGCATTAAAATAATGAACAGCTAGATGACATTCTTACAGGAATATGGAAATTAAGCATGTAAAACATTTTTTCTCCGTAGTTTAGTTCAAGACCAACTAGTACAAAATAAAGAACAGCTCTGTTCATTCCAGGTACAGGTATTGTTGAAGATCAAACATGTATTTTTTTACTTCATTGACTATACAAGGGTTTTACAGTCTTCTGTCTTCTTTTACTAACTGGTGTCAAGAATTTTCCAGACTCCAGGAAGTTATTTATAAATGATAAAAATTCATGTGCAGATCAACGATCTTGCTACAAACCAGAATTTTATAACAAATAAGCAATTTTCTGTCCTCTGCTTCAGAGAAGACACAATCAATTCTAGCTTCTCTTACACACTGCAGTTATTGCTACTTTTGGCATAGATGATCTGGCTCCAAATTTGCTGTGAGTAGACCAATTTTTTTTAATTGCCCCAGTATAAAAATAAAACTGCCTTTATGGCATTCCTGATGTTACACTATCAAATTGCATAAGGCCTTACATTCTGGAGAAAACAGATGAATAGCAAAAGGGAAAAAGGGGAGAAATAAACAAATTACTGTTCTTCCCTTAACACAGAGCACAAAGTTTTGGGGTTGTGTTGTGGGATGTGGTGTGTTTTGGTTGGTTGGTTTTAGGCCAAAGAATAAGGTAAAGTAAATAATGCACTGCTAAGATTTTGTCTGGTAAGGGAAACAGACTTAAATCACCATTTGCTCTTACGGCAGTTTATATAACATTTTCCTGATCAGTTCAGCTTCTCTTTGTTGTTTTTAGCCATTAAAATAATAGAAGGGTGTACAATACTGTTGTACGAGATTTTATTCATCTAACTTAAAATTGGTCATCACATTAGTACTCTCTAATACTGAAATACTTCTACTTCCTAACATGTTCCAAAAATGAATCAGCAAAAGATAGGAAATGAAGTTATATTTGAATACACTCCCTGTCCTTGCACCTTGGTTGCCTCTTATTATTTAACTTTTTTGCTTGGAGCATCCAAAGAAAACACAAGATGACCCTGTTAGGGTCAGGTGTACTCATCTGGCATGAAGTAACAAGGCCACACTGAAGTCGTCATTTTATACCATGTGAGGGTCTGGTAGTATAGTTTAGTCCATGCATTTTGGTGAGTGTTGGAAGCAATTTTTCTAATTAGTGTTTTCCTGGAGCTGACCTGGATAGTATCTGTCCTGAGATCTCTCATGCTGTGATCTGCACTGCTACAGTGCCAGCATACACCACGTTAACAGTTACAGTATAATTACTCTTCTCAGTATAACTTACAACCTTTTTTTCTCATTACACACTAGCAGGTTTGAGAGCTTACTTGCTCTCTTGCCAACCTAGCAATTTACCTACCATCTGCATGTGAAGAGCACCCAAGCAGTTATGCAACTGTCTGGTTCTTACTCAGCACTGTGGTTTTTTGGGAGCTATTCATTGGTTCTCCAATCTTTGGAGCAGCAAGAGACAATGCAACAAAAATGAAAATAAAGCTCTTGGTTTTATTATTTTAGTTTAAGAACCCTAGTTCTTGATTCTGTGAAAATTGCTCAGTAATGTACAAAGGACAAATTTTGAAGATTAACTAAAAGAGCCATAAATAGAGGTCTCTCCTGGCACCCTAAACATCTCTGCAAATCTGTTCATTTGACTGCAGTAGTGCAAACTCTTCCTCAGAACCATCTGCACCACTACTGAGACTTGAAAACCAGAACACACAAAAAAGACCATTGCTTAATGGATAACGAGCAAGGGTGTTCTCAAACCCACTGCACTTATCTTCAAGCCAACTGTCCAAGCAGCTAAAGCACTTACTCATTCATCTTACTCCCAAGTGAAAGATAGAAATGCTACAGAAGCTCAGAGCATTTCTCTGAAGAAAATCAGCTGATTTTTCACACAAAATTCCTTCTCCAAAACTTTGCCTGGACCTTAGTGACAAACAAATAGAATGAATAAAGCAGTGACCAGACACCAGAATAAATAAATAGCAGTGAATATTCAGATGAAAATAATTAAATCAAGCTTCATATCTGCTCATGTAGCCAAAAGTGACGATGTTCCACTTATTGTGAGTGACCTCGCAGTGTCAGAAGATACCCTTTTGCAGCACTGACAGTTTGAATGTGTACCAGAGTACACTGACACTAAAAGAAAACGCAGAGATCCCTGTAGAAGACAGAAGACATAGTGTTTGTAGGAACAAAGGAAAAATACCAACACTTGCAAGTAGTTGCTGCAAAACACATTCAGTCTGGTCATCTCTGCACATCATTGTGACAGCACCAATAAATCACAAGCTCTGCAACTGTTTAGAGGGAGGTTTCCTCTGAACCTGAAGCCAAAGAGTAAGGTGGGTCACATTGTGTTGGATTCACTCCTTTCAATAGATAAGTTTCTGGTTATCTTATTATGCAAAGAATATACATACCATCTGTCTTGGGCATTTATGAAATGTTATTACTGTGATAGATACTGTGAATGGAACAGAAATAGGCTTTGCTCTTGCCTTCCTGTATTTTCATGTGAACACATCTTTAAGTAAACTATGTTATTTTTAAATTTTATCTTCTACTGCAACTTCTGAAAGCATCTGTCTTAGCATTGTGCTGCATCTTTTATCAGATCCCATGATGTACTAAATACCTCCAATTTCACTGGCTTCTGTAAATTGTGACAACGTAGTGCTATTCTACCAGAATAAAACTTTCAACTGACTTACACAACTTTGATCCCGGCAATTCCCAGTGGGTGGAAAGCACACTAAAAAAAATTATCCAGCATAGCAGTGGGATAGAGTTGTCCAGTAGCAAGGAAGAAAAGTTCTATATAAGCACCCCAATGCTATTCTGGCTGCAAGGAATTTTATTCTTTTGATGGATTTAAAATCAGTATAGTACCAATGTAATTTCTCAGTTACTCTTCATCCTGCTTGATGCAGACATCTGACATCTCCTGACAAATCTGATGCTCCAGAAGCTCAGCTTCTTTCTGGTGAATTATATTACAAATACAAGCAAATTCAAGGTCATAGCTAAGAATGTGAGTGAACACAATTAAATTAAATATCATGCATAGAATCTCAGTCCTGTTTCTGTCATCTTCAAATTTATACAAGCCTCTCTGAAGGAGTATAATGGTGAATAACACCAACTTTGAGACTGATGAATTTCAGGGGGAGTTGGCTCCAAGAGTTATCTGAACTGTGATAAAATCTTAAGATTTAATTTGCATTTTCTTTGGCATAGGTCTTTTACAGTACAAAGAATGTCAGTTTGAGGGACACTGCTTTTCTCTTTACAGTAGTATGACTACGCATTTGTACAGATAAAGTTTACCTGTTAACACACCTAACATGCACCAGGGACGGACATTTCTGCTCTGATATATAACATTATTTAAATATTATTCCACTTCTTCTAACCTACAGTACATACTCTTATCACCTTTTGTCTCAGTCTGTGTTTCTCTGAATCTCATTAGCATGCTTTACTCTAGCAACCAGCTATTTGCCTGTGAACTCGATTGGTCTTCACTAGATGGAAGAAAAAGAGAGTATTTTCTGCTATTTTTTATCAAGACACCTCGAACACACATTCTTGTTCTTCATATATTCTCTGGCTAACATTAAATAGAAAGAAGCTAGTAAGGAAGTGACCCATGTAAAAGCCCTGTAGATTTCATCTTAACTTCTTCTGCAGGCCCAATGTTGAAACATCTTGAGACATTTTCAGAGAGTTTATTACCAGCTTTTGATGTGCTTCCTTTTTTGATGCTTCCCCCTCCAATATCATAAGCTAAATTTTTTTGCAGTCTGTTGGAAGTGTTCTAGAAACAACGAAATTAATCTTGTCACCTACACAGAGTGACAATGCTGTCTTCCATTTGTTTAGCAGCAGCGCTGAAGTTACTCATAAATTGTGCTGTGCATTTGACATACAGCCAACCACCAGAAGAAGCAAACTCACCCCTCCCCAGATATTATTCCTTCATTCTGTAACTTCATTGTATTTACCAGACACTGCTAGTTACTGTGGTACATATAACTATTTTTAACCCAGAGAAAAGAGGAGTTCTATCACCTGGCTTGCACATGCCAGTTTTCCACACTCATATGAATAATTAATGGAAACACACATAATTGAGCTCTGTTTGTATGAATAAGGTTTACAGGTGGTTTATAAAGATACTGTTCCTTTTATCACGTTTGTTTGTAGAAGGAATACACATCCTCTTACTGATGTTTCAATAATAACTGTTGGTAAAGTTACAAGAAAATTCACATAAAGAATAGGAGAATGATATTAAAGGAATGAACAAACCCAAGAAATCAGACAATTTCAAAACTGAATTTAAATTATCCTCTTGTGCCTGTCTGTTGCATACTGCCTTTATTTTTCTATGTCTCTACTAATAGTGATGCTGCTTGTGTAAAGTAGAGTAAGCCAATGGGCAAAAGCCATATGTTGAATACGTTTCAAAATGCCGCAGAGTGGGATAGATGCATATATAATCCAATTTTCCTTTATCAGATAACCATCATATGTCTGTATGCTGTGTGTAGCAACAGATAGCATAATATATAACATTCTCAGTTCCGTAACTGAGGAACACATCAAGCAAAAACCAACTGAGCCTAGTTCTAAAAGAGCTGCCTATATTTCTACATAGCTGAATAGACAGAGGCAGTATTTACCATTACTTTGGGGGAGGGTTGGAGGAAGGCAAGGGAAAAATCTAGCCATGTTTAAATATCCTATAGGATTTCTTACGTCTTCCATGGGTTGATTAAAATCATGTGTTCCTGCTTGTTCCTTATCCTTTATCCCTTACAGAAGGAGCACACAGCAATAATTTGCAGCAAGATTTTTATGTAAGTGTCCCCCTTACATGGGTTTTATGCAGAAGGGAAACATATGGTTCTGAAAGAGCATTAATACCCAGGTACAGCTGGTCTTTGAAGATTTTAAGTGATCCAGATAAAAAGAACGATCAAATGCCTCCCAAGGGAGACTGTGGCTGTTCTGATACTGTTCTTTATCACAAGTGTAACACTTATGAGGGAGACGTCTATGGAGACCTAAGAATAGAATGGCATTGTATTGGCAAAAGAAAAATAGACTTATAAGCAAATAAGACAAAAATAAAACCCTCAACCTGGCCAGCAATAGAGAACTTAATCACAGTCTACCAGGCTGGCAGCAAAGAAAAGCAAGCAAACTGATTAATTCATCTATTGTTATTAGTTAATGCAACAACCTAACATTTTCCATGACAGCAATGTCTCTGTGCCAGGTTTTTATTATACTGCGGCACTGGCACTCTTAAAAATTCTTATTACTCAGACAGTTTACACTGATTTAAAACAGAGTTTTACTTGCTGAACGTAAAGAGAGCTATCACAAAAAATTTAGTCTCAGACCTTAGGTGAGATTCAACCCCATTTTCTATTTAAACGACTCATTGGATTTAAAGACAAGTCACTTTTAAAGAAGGAAAGATCTAAGGTGCGAGATTTATTTGAGGACCTGATCCCAAATAATGATGCTCAATCTTTATTTTTATCACACAGAAATATCACATAGCTCCAACCATTCTTGATCAGGCTTCATTACTGCATACTCCGGAGTCCCAAACAGAAGTGCCAGAAGCTGAGACTAGACGCTGTCATTAACCGCTCTTGTGCAGAGTGGAATTCCCCAAGGTATATGTTCCCAGGAGAGAGTAGATTGCCAAAGGGATAGGGAATAAACTTCATGTAGAGACTATGAAATTCAGAACAGAAAGTTCACAAGAGAAGGTTTAAGAAACCTGGAAAATTTATGAAACTCCTATATTTTCATGACTGCAAGAGGTAGATTAAAGGAGCAGGAGAAAGTCAGGAGGAAAGATGGAAGAGAACTGTGTAACTCAGAGCTCTGAGAAGAGGAACCTTTCAAAGTCTCTCTGAGATTGGTAGCAAATCCAAAGCTTACTGTTAATACAAACAAGAAAGCTAAACCACAGAATCAGAAGCCATGGGCCAAGTCTGGATAAATGGAAGTTTTATTTGGCAGAACTACTCAAGGTAAAAGTCCCATTTCAGAAATAATCCACTATGTCATCTATAGTTACAACAGCAGTGAAAATGAAGTTGCTCATACAAAATAAACATAGAAACCCATCATTTTCTCTGAATTCTGCAGAAAGAATGTATGCGGCTAAGGTGAAAATCTTGTCCTAGGGCTGCCACTGGATAACATATCCCTAACTAGAAGGATTAGAACTACCATGACATAAGAAATCCTAAGCTAATTTGGAAGTAGAACAGCTGAAGAAAGACTGTTCAACAGAACTTGGAATTAGAGCAAGAGGTTAAATTGCTTCAGATTCTTTATATCTGTGCTGATATTGGTGCCAGATGTGAAAGTCTGGGTGAGATAACAATGTTTCCAAGCCACCAAATCTTTCATAAGCCAGGAGGTTTAGGAGGCAAGATCACAGATACCGTATCTAGGAGTATTATAAGAAGTTCCTTTTATTCTTCTCATGCAAGATTATTGCAAGAAAAAAAACCAAAAAAAATCATATGGAGGGAGGTACAGCTTTTTTTTTTTAATGAAGAGAAAAAAAATATTAAGCGTAAGTCAAAAGTTTAAATTATGGTAGTTATTTTAAAGTAACTAAAAGTTGCATCACAAATTTTTAACAAAGTATGTCCAAGGACTAAATAACAGAAATATAGTTGACTAAGTAATTTCTCAAACCAAACCTAATAAGCTATGGTAAGCCTTAGGTAGGTCCAAGTTGCAGTCTTGTCAGTCTTGTTCTAGAATATCTACATGAGTATTTTATAATGTTACAGGTTATTAGGCATGTTGATGTATAAAAATATGCTGAAAAGTTGGCTGCTCATAGATCATACAGCACAAAGAGATACTAGCTACATAACAAATTAGTAACAGCTGGATGATTTGGAACCAGAAGGCCTAACATGCCAGTACAGGGCAAATTTCACTCAGTTTACGAAACAAGACTACTTTACCTAGGGCAATAAAAGAATGCGTCTAGATTGGATTTTGCAGAACCTGGGGCTCCCTTGTGAAACTGCGTGATAACTTAGGCATGACAATGATGCCACAGGATCAGGGAGCCCAGCAGAGAAATTCTGCTGCCTGGAAAGATTCTGGCTTGAGAAATCCTGATAGCTTGAAGAGCTGAAATGAATAAAGGAATCAAGCTTGAGGTTACAAAATTAAAAATGGAAGTCTATGCTTCAGTGCTTTAGTATGTCTTTATGAATATTTTGATTTCTTTAAGAAATAAACCTGTATTCTATCATCATTTATCTTTAGAAAGCTTTCATTGTATGAAGTGCTTAAGATTTTCTGCTTTTAGATTCTCTTTTAGCAGAGGGGTAGGGTTTTTTTTCAGTGGAAAGACTCTTTAATGTCATAGTTCAAAAGAAATTTTCTTGCTGTCTTTTGCTTTTTCCATTTGACAGCCATCATTGCTGAGTAATGCCCAGGGTCATACTTTTGAAAAGCAAATTCTTTCTTTGCAGCATTGCTGCAGGACCTATGGCAGAGCATATATCCAGAGGACTAGGCACTTATCCTTTTATAAGTTATAGGTTGAATTCTAAGGGATCTGTCTGGCTCAAGAGTAAGATGCAGATCAGTAAAGAAATACGAAAGGGAAAATCAGCAACTGTAGAAATGTTTTTAGGAATATATGTACATACATTCACACATATATATGATTTCAGAGTATTAAGCAAGAAATGCATTAAATGTAAGGTAATTTGTTCCACCAGAAAATGTACAGCGAGCTATTAGTCCAGGTCATTACTTCCTTGGACAAAACTCCAGACTGAGCCAAAATCTTCGCCAGAGAGTGCAGAGAGCTTCACTGATGTCAAAATAGTTGACCCAAAGTATCAAAGGTAATTTTAGTCTGGATAAAAAGTCCTGAAATAATGCCTAGATAGCAGTTATTTTCCTAAGAGAATTTATTACCAGAACAAAACTTACTTGAAAAAAAAAAAATCTTCTCATATCTCTTCGCAGAGCATTAGATAATTTAGTAAAATACTATCATTTTCTCCTGCAACAAATTTCCACCCTTAAGAAATCTTATTACAAAAAGTCACTAACATTCAACTCATACTTAGTGACAAAACTGAACCCATGTCTCTAAAGGGATGCTTAGCGTAAATATGGCATTGCAGAATGATTGTCCAGTTCATTCATTGCTAAATCCTGCTTCCACAAAATTAATAGATTCTATTAATTGCAAGGAAAGCAGAAGTGGGCCTTTAATCTTGTGATGTTTCAAGAGATAATCCTTGTTAAAGACTAAGTTTGTTACCACTGAAGGTGACCGATTAACAAATCCTTACTTTGATGGTTACTATTTTTTCAGTCATACAGTAGGTCTTTACAAGGACCTTAAAATTTTCCCTATTTATAATTTGATTTCTACTCCCTAGTCTTCTTCCAGCATTTTAGTTCAACTGGTTTTATGGTTGTCCAACATAAAAATATGACTAGGTGGTGTATGACATGTTACCTCTGCAGTGTATGAACATATTTTGATTTCTTCAGCACTGAGTCAGCATTCTGATGAGTTAGCATTTATATTCCCGACAGCTGTTTATTCCTCTCAATGTAATTTCAGAGATAAATGTCCAGAAGGGATTTGCTGCCCCAGATCTATCAGAAAACATATTTAAGATATTCTGTGGTATTTAAATCATAAAAAAAGTATTATTCAGTAATGCTAGGAGAAAAAGTGTTTACTTTTTAACATTAAATAACTAATTTAAACCTTACTATATTATTTTTAAATATAATGTGAAAAAGTCAAAGTATTTTTTCTATGCAAAATCACATCAGTGGTTTCTAGGTAGGGACATTATAAATTTAAGAAACATACTGAAACTCCTAATTAGTATTTTTATTTTGCTTCTTTTATTTAGAGTTGAGAAAGTAGCCTTGAGAAGAAAATAAGAGATAGGAACCAGTGCACATAAAGGACCAAACTGTTCCTGGAATAGCTGTTTGATTGTGTCTTACTAAAGCATGGGACTAGTTGGCACAGTGGAACATAAATCTTGATAGAAGGCAGACCCAGTAGGTGAGGTTTCACTGCATTCTGCAATTCTTCAGGTAATGCTGCAGGGTTATTTTCTTAAATATGGTGTAGGCTGTGGTCATTCATATGCCATCATTTTTTACCTACTTTTTTGGTTTTAGTCTCCTCTATGCAGAGTAGCGTAGATTTTATTTTCCTTCATTGGCCCTGTAGGGGTGCACTGCCTGTGTTACCACAGCTGCCTCATCTTTGGATTTTAGTAAGAGTAAACTCTTTCTAGGAGACATTTCTTCTAAACACTCTTCTGTTAGACATCGGTTTACAATATGGCAGGGAAATTAAAGTTACTGTTAGTGAGATTATAGAAGTGTGTGTTGTCCATGCAGAAATAAAATCCAGTTCTGAATCCCATTAAATTAATGATTTTTATCACGTCCGGTGGCAATGAATTCTACAGATTACTTATGGTTTTGATAAAAGAATTAAAAATAATTATAAAATAATACTTAATTGCTCTGCTCTTCTCTATCCTTTCAAACTCCATTTTTTCTTGTCTGAGGACAAGAAGTAAAAAGGGATTCCTGATATAACTTCTCTAAAAGTTCGATTCATGTCCTCTATTACTTACCTTTTGCCTTTTCCTACTCTCTAGTCTAAATCAAACGGTCTCTTTTTTCAAACTCAAGATAGAAAGATATCTTTGCTTATTAGATTAATAATATATATTGCCTAATAATGTTAATTTTACTCTTACTGATTTTTTTAATCCTTCTTTTCTGGGATAGAGAAAAAAGAACAGTGAACAGTATTAGAGAGGAGGGTTTTCCAGTAGGTTCTTTCTGCACCCTAATATTTTGGCTGCTACAGACCACCAATCATCAGTTCTTACTGAGCTTTCTATATTACTGGCAAGTGCCTTTTTTTTTTTTCCCTCCCATGGCAACTATAAATTTAAAAATAAAGATAATAGGCCAAATTAACTTGCACGCAATTCCATTCATCTCAGTTATAACTGCGTCCATAAATGAACAGACAAACCAGTGAATAAACCATCATGGTTACTACTCCAGGAAAGTCAGACTTTTAAAATACAAGCAGTACTTCTGATGCTAAACTAGTTAATAAAACACCAAAACTTGAATGTTATTAGCCTAGGACTTTTTTTCCCAAATCCTTACTTACATCAGTAAATGAGGTTAAACAGGAGGTGAAAATCTTCATCCATATTTACCATTAAAACTTAATGTAGGGGCAAACTTCATTGTGAAAAGACACTGTGTTGAATGTAAGCATTCAGGATCATTTATATGGCTGTGACATGTGCACCGTAAAGAAAAATGTGTAAGTAGAAGATAATAATCTCTTTGATCTATTCATGAAAATTTATTTGGGCCATTTCTGTACAAGTGTTGCATTTCCAGTGTAGACTAATGTATAGCTTTCTCAAAAATCATTAAATGAATCTTGAGATTGGACAGTGGTTACAAATTATTCAATCCCTTTTAAAATAAATTCATAATCCTGTCTCTGCATTTGTCAGTTTTCTTCTGGCTTTGTAAAACATCCTGAAGATTGCAGTGCCTGTTCTGTAATTTTGTGTATGTGTGTTCAACATTCCACTTAGATTTAAAAATGTAGTGAAGAATGGGCATCAGGGTCAACATATTTGTATAAAAGGTATTCTAAGTTTAATACGTTGCTTTATTCCCAGATTTGTGGATAGTTCAATTTCTTTTTTATAGCTCATTCTTAAAAGATGTGAAAAAAAGTAATTTGATTGATTGAAATGCTGCTTTAAGTGATTGTGTATATAGCTCTCTGCCTCTTGAGAACACATTAGCTTGCACAGTAAACACCTACATATACTTCCACTGCAAGAACTCTAGAAACTTTGTGCTGCGACTCACATGAATATTCATGCAATATCCAACACAAAAGTTTCCAGAACACTAGACATATGTTGTGAAAGATACCAAAAGCAACAACAATGATTTTTTTTTTTCTTTCCCATAAACTGAGTAGCTGTTTCTTGGTAATGTTGTTACTAGTGTTATTTGTATGACTTCAGTGTCTGGAGTTCTCAGGTGAGACTGATAAATGTGTATTCTGACCTGGAAGTGTTAACAATCTAAATATGTCTTTATGGAAGCATTGCTATGACAGAAAGGTCTAAATGATGTTATTATATATAGTTTAATACTTTTTTTTTCCTCAGTATGCAAGCAGAGCATATGCCAACAGCACTCTTAGAAGAAATATTTTTATGGCAATTTTATGATTCAGTGCTGTTGGGGTGGACCTGTAGCAAAGAATATGTACATTTACAGAGAGGTAATCTAAGTACAGCCAAGTCTTAAGACAGAATGCTTCTGTGGGAAGTTTTTACTAAGATGCAGTCATTTTGTTATGATCTCTTACTCAAGGACTGGTTTAAATGTAAATTAAGTTATGGCAAGAATATAGGCATATTCCAAGTGACTGATCAGCACAGTAACAGTAGGTATGCATACTACTAAGTCCACCTCCTCTCACATATACCCATTCTCAAAACTGACACTTCCATTTTATTAATCTCTACCCAAAAAAACTTCACTTTTGTAAGAGGAAACCATTATAGAAATGAAAAGTCATCTTAAGACGAGAATATTGGATGGATGGATGGACGGACGGACAGACAGACAGCTGTTCCCCTTGTCTGTATCTGGGCTACTGTAACAATGCAAAGCGTACCTGGGAAGCATACACAATGCAATAAGGTTTTCTGGATAGTGAAGAGATGTCTTAATGTGCATATAGTAGCCCCATCACAGCTCCCAGAGTATGGTATTTAGCTGGATTACTGCTGTACTCTGTCTGACTTTCTGATGCAAAGAACAACCTTTTGAGCACTCCTAGCCAAGAATAGTCAAAAATAAGTTAGAGTAGTCTGAGGCTGCACTAATTAACTGTAGAAGCCAGAAATTAGGGAAGTTAAAAGATGAGAAAAAATGTTTTCAAGGTCAAAAGCTCCCTTCATCCTTTTTCTGGTTTTGTTGCAGTCAGAATCTAGGGAGAATAGATAACTGGGTTCTGGGTATTTTGAGACATGGGATATTGTGTCAGGAAGCATGCATAATGCATTGCTATGGTAATGGTTACCACAGTTGGTATCTTTTATGGAAAAAAAATTTAAATTCTGTGCAAGTGTAGTTAGCTTACATAAGCAGCTGCTACTTTAGTCAGAAGGGCATTTAGTTATCTATAATATATTAGAACTTGACATATTTTACATTTTGTGTAGCAAAGGTAGCAGTTTACAGAAGTGACAGTTTATATAGATGAAAATGCACGTTATTACCCTGAGCTGAGCAGGCTGCTAAAGAAACAGTCTTGTCTTTATTACGATGTACTATACTTCCAGTACAATTAACTACAATATCTGATAGCTGCTAATGTGCCACCAGTTGCAAGACATTCCAGTAACAGACCGGAAAGTACTTTTAATGGTATTTCTAAAATGGAAATCTCCAAAACAACTTGGGAAAGACACTTGTTCTGACATCTTTATTTACTTTTCTCTTCTCATGCTTCATTTCTCTTTTATACTTCTTTCTACTGCTGACTATAGCCATGGCTTATCTCTTCCAGGTTCCAAACTGAGAGGAGCAGCTTCCTGTCAAATAAGCCAATGCTACTGGATGAATTGACCTTGACATGACTGCTGTGATGCCAAAAGCCACAAGCTAACTGGTAACAATTGTTAGGTATGTCAACGCTAATTTTTATTGTTGACGCATATCATAAAAATATCAGATGGTAAAGAAGCACAACATCGCAGTCCTTTGGTTCATCAGAGTCTAACCCTCTTGAACCTCAGTAAACATTTGGGATCAGACATAAAGTGAATAAAACCTTTTCCATATGCGTATTACCTGCTGTATTAGCTCCCAATTTACAAAACATGTTTGTACTAAAAATACATGCAAAATTAGGGATGGCACCCTCACAGCAGTAATACTGGCAATGACATGGGCATGCCAAGTAGCAGATGTTTGGAGGAAGCCAGTCAAGGTTTTGTCTCAGTAATTGCTGGCAAGAAACGGCTGTTCCTGCTTTTCTTGATCCTTGATTGCATTGGCTCAATACATCCTCTCTTGCAAAATACCCTTTATGAGGAGGTGCATAATCCCTGAGAATTTTCTCTTATAGATTCTTCCCACATAAATTTCATCAGGAGCACAGGGTTTGTTTTCTATTTCCAGTGCCACTCCGCATCATTCAGATGTGGAGAAAAACATGACCATTCTTGAAGGAGCTCTGTATTTCCAAGCACATCCTTAGAAGCTCTTTTGAGGACTAACTGCTTCTGTAAATAAGCCTTGGAAGTAGGAAAACGTGAGGTAGAATAAGCAAGAGCACTAGGCTCCGCTTTTTCCTTTCTAGTGCTATTTTACAGAAATGCTTATCCTCCCAACTTCTTTCCCCAGACAAAACATAGGAGTTTGGGAGGGGGAAGGAAGAGAGTAGTATCATTTAAGCCTGTGAACCTACTTTCAGAATAAAGGGAATGAATTTGCACATAAAAAATTCCTCTGTACAGAATATGGGGTACAATCAATCCTGCTTTTTAAGAACACTCCATGGCATTGGCAGCACAGAGGGTTGATTGGCATGCTGCTTTACATTTCTACACAAGAGCTCCTACGCTGGTAGCGTAAAGATGATTACAGACAAGAAATTACAATTATGTTTGAAGTCTGTCATGTCTGGATTTCAGTGAGGATATTTCCTGTTCGTAGTTCAAGGCATCTCATTAGACATGAGTATATTTCAGATTCCCTACACGTTTGTTTAAATATTAAAAAGTTAATGAATCACAGCAACATGGCAGTTGTGTCTGATACAGCATGGACTGACTGTATTTACTAGGATTTAAAAGTGTGGTTTCTGTAAAGTGCTAGCGGGTGCATACTGATACCTGTTCTAAGAGTACAGTGGCCCTCATTTCTGTCTTTAGATGGAGCCTCTGTTTACCCTGAACTGCCTGCTCAGTGGTTGGTTGATTTACTTCTTCTTACAAATTACTCACCAACAAAAAAATGAATGAACAGTGGCATATGTAAGGACCTTCTAATTTGGAGGACCTCCTTGTCAATGTCCTACTGCCACTGGCAGCCTGGCCTGGCTTTTCACCACACCAAGAAGAGGGGGAAGCTTGACAAGGAGGATCCAACTCACTGTAGGGCCATTTTCTGTTTCCTTATTCTGTTATGTCACTGAACAAAGCACAACTAGGCAGGACCTAGCAGCTCCTTGGACACCTTTCAGAAGCAGTAGGTGCTGTTATGTTCAGTGTACCCTACTTTAGCCTAGCTCCCCATACTTGCATATATGACCATTTCTCACCCTCTCCTTTTTCCATCTCCTTCCATAAACTGTTTCTTTTCCAGAATAAAGAGTTCCAGCCTGCACAATTATTTTCCATATGGAAACCATTCTGTCCCATGTGTTTGATCACCATTGCCTTTCTCTGAATCATTTTCACATCTAATGTAACATTTTCAAGATGCAAGCACCAGAACAGCACACAGTATTCCAGGTGTGAGCAAACTGTGGCATTTTATAGACTGGCATAATTATATTCCTCTTTTGTTCTTTTTTCTTTCCTAACAATTCCAAACATTTACATTTTCGGACTGCTGCCACACACTGAGTTGATGTTTTTATGAAACTGTCTATCTGTCACGATCACAAACTTTCACTTCTGAGTGGTAACAGGCCGCTCAGAGCTCATCACTTTATTCTTAAAGCCAAGAACACTTTTGCCCATGTACATAATTTCACTTTTATCTACACTGAATTTCCTCTGCCATTTTGTTTCCCAGTCACTTAGTCTTAAGGCCCACCTACAGTTCTGTGTATTCAGCCCTCACACTTCCTCCATTGAGTAGATGTGTATCCTCAGCAAACTTTTCCACCTCACTCCTAAGACCTTTTTCCAATCAATTTTTGAGTTTGTTAAGAAGAATCAATCCCCTGCCGAATTCCAGTAATGACTTCTCTCAGTATTGTCACTGTGCTCACATGGTTGAAGGTTTGGGAGGGGACATGATTATGGTGCTGGGGAATGTGGTATTTGGGTCTATAGGGTGTTACAGAGCCGTGTGGTCTCCTATCTCAGACTTCATGCATAAGAATCATTCGCCATACTGTACTATGCTCTGTCTCTTGCAATGGGATCCTGCGTACCAGCTAGAGCTAATCGACCTGATCTGTGACTTCTGGTTCATCTGTGCCTGACACACTGGTCAGGAAGTGAGGGGATTATTTGGCATTTTCCAGCAGTGGAGGACTGTGCGTTTTCTGCCAAGATTCTGCATTCAATGAAGTTCTCTTGAAAGGGATTTTTCCTATATGCAGCAAAGCCCTATGGCCTTTGCATGTCATGTGATTTGACCCCCATGTTGCGTATCGCCCTTCATGTGGTCAGATACATGAAGTCTCACATGTAAGAAAGAATAAACTTCAGAAGTCTAACTTCTAGGAGGAGGTAGTACCCTAATAGTCTTTGCTGAAGGAATGCATCAGGGCATGGAAAAAGTATTTTAGATAGAGCAAAAGAATTTTAACAGTACACAGCCTCATGACTCAATAAGATAGGACCCAATACAGCAGTTTAATAAGGAACCTGTATAAAAAAGGAGCGGAAAGTCTATGGAAATATGATTTGGTTTGATATATGCATGCAAAAAAGGAACCATATATAATCTGTTGGAAGTGAGTGAGTATACCAGCAGCAGTTAGTAAACCAGATAAAACCTGAGCGTTTAAATGGCTATTGGTTTTTATTCAGTTTGGACTTCATGGGCTTGATTTACCACTACAGTGCACTGAATTTTGTTGTATGCATACCGAAAGCGGGTATGAATGTTTCCAAGTCAGTAAGGAATCATCTCCAAATGCCTGAAGTGTGAAAATTATCATATATCCAAATTTGGGCATGTACTCTTTACTAGATTGTTTGGATGCTGTTTGTTCCTGTCTGGGGAGCACAGAGTCCAAAAGAGTATTGTCTTTACCACATGCGACGAAGGAAAGGCAGTATTTTGTCACTATGCCTTTGAAACATCATAGTTACATTTGTATTGGTTGATAAGGAACATAGACTCATTAAGTGGTATTAGTGAATCAAGAAATACTTATAAATGTCTTATATGTATCCTCTATATTTGTGTGTGTGTGTGTGTATCGTGTCCAGGAAAACTGGGCAAATAAATAATCACTACTAAATGTTATGATATTGTTGCAATTCTAAATAATGATTCACAGCAATAATTTCAAATACGTAGCCGAGGAATTTTTTAACAACTGTGATATAGTACCATCTAGTGGCCAAATTGAACAGGACTTTATCAGAGGCTGGAACCTTAAGTTTTCAGTATTAACTACCACATGCTGCATACTTGCTGCTTGATTTTATTATTATTATGGTGCAGAAAACATCTTTCTATTATATGTAACCTACTGGATAACCCTGCAGATCTAAATATAACAAGGCTACTTATTGCTGTGGCTTGTGCTCCCAGCTTCTTCTCAGGCAGCTTTTTGAATCCTGTGATTTTGATTGAGGAGGACAGAAGATACTTGAAAATACGTCTTTGCAGTTTTAAATCCAACATTGCTTTTTTGAGATTTTTTTTTTCAATAGCTATTTCACTGAGTATTCGTTGCAAAGAAAAGTAAGTTCTCTCTCTAAAGTAAAAAGTTTGAGGGAGTTCTGAGCTATTACTTTAGAGAAGGTATGGAAAATGAGAAAAGGCCAATTTACTACATTCATTCAATACGCCTGATACTGTAATGCCTTCTCAATCATCTTGTCTTGGTGTGAATTTAATTTTTGTAACTCAGTTTTTTTAATTGTTAGAAAGCAAAACGCTGTAGTCACTTAGCCAGACCATAAGCATTTCAGCCTAACATACAGTATAGATAATCTAATGTTTATATGACAAAATAGTAAGAAGTTAAATAGAAACTTATGTTTATAAGCTTCAGATTGTCATCTTACAGAAAAACACAAGTAATTCTTTTGTGACTGCTAGACTACAGTGCTTTGTCAGGTAATTGGGTCTTTGTCCTCAACAGTGCTGAGATTAAGGCATGAATATAATTTTTTTGATTGTGCTCCCTGTGCTCTTAGCAGGTTTCTGAAACAACACTAAACACACGCCCAAATGCCATAAACATTCTAATTCCTAAATTAATAATGATGTTTAGAGGTGTCAGATGCCAATATATGGCTGTCCAAATAAATTGTAAAAATCTGGTGCTGTGGCTTAGCTCTGCACTTCTTCCTGAATAAATGCTGTTTACATGATTTGCACATATTATTTTTTACTATCTAAAGCAAAACAGTGACCGTCTTCTTTCCCACAGGGCTTATAATTAGCAGTGAAGTTTTGCCACACTTAAGCTATTTTTCCCAGTGCAAACTGTTAAATTTCAAATGTTGAAAACCAGTTTATTTAAGAGCTGTAAAATAAAAGTTCCAACAGATTCAGAAAGGTATATTCTACAATAGAACTGAGGCATTCCAAAATTTTAAACATAAGTGGGAAATCCGTAAAGCAGACTTCAAATACAAATTAATTACATGCACTATAAAGCATGTATACACACAAACATAATCTATTTACATGAAAATGGAAGAGCTGCTAGCAAAAATCTCTTGCTGGTCACAGTGTGAAAATAAATGTGTTATGCTTGTGTTATAACAACTGCAAAAATAGTATCTGATTTTCATAGTTTGGATATTACTTATTCTGATAATTTATTTGACAGATATTTTGACAGAATCTTTTCTTAATACATGGGTAAGTAACACATATATGTACTAGTTCTCAATCAATAGGAGAAGAAAAACTGTTGTTGGAGGAGGAAACAGAAAGCCTGAGGAAAATAATTCACTATTTTCTTTTACATCATCTGCATGATTTTCACAGGGCCAGCATCAAACGTCCAGTGATGCTTGAGAGAGATAGGAAAGTAGGGGGGGAAAAAAAAAGTGTTGAAAGCAGTACTAGTTAATTTGAAGTCATATTCAAGCAAGTACTGACCCAACCTATAATTCCATCCACTTGTCTAATACAGATTGTCCTTTTTGGGGAGGGTATTGTGGGAAAGAAGTACAGAGAGGACAATGAAGAGAACCAGGGACAACGTTTTCTGATCCAAAACCAGACCAAGAACATATCCTTAACAGTGATTTGCAGAAGTCATGCAATATAGTACTTCTATATGGCATCTTTATGAGGGTGTTTGTAGATAAGCTGCTTGCCCTGTGAAGTCCTAGACCAAATCACAATACGCAAACTCCAAACTTACTCAGACCTGTGTTAAAGATCACATTTTTATTGTATTCATCAGAAATGTTGGAGCTGTGTCAAGAGGGGAAATTGTGAAAGTAGAGCAGAGTATCCTTATTAGGGCTCTCACCTGTAAATGAAAAATTGAGTGTGAATCCACACACCTTTTGCATCTTTAATCTTGTCTTCTGTTTGCCCAAGGTGCTTTACTGACTGAACTATGTAATGGCTGTAGTTGGATGACTCTTAGCTAACAGAGTCATCGTAGTATTTAAAACTGAGGTGATTTTGCTCTTCCCAAACAGATAAAGTAACCATATATATTCTAACATACCTATTCTGCAGTGATAAGACTCTGATACCTTGTATAAACGTAAATATAAAAACATAGCTCTACAATTGCTATGTAATTGTGTAATATCTATTATTATCTGTATTATCAAAGTACTGTTGCTTACCATGATCCAACTAACATCATCTGGTATTTTGTCATTTACTTCAGAGACAGGAAGTTCTTGTCTTTAGAGTGTCTACGTGTCTGACATTTTTCTATCATTGGAAAAAATACTCTACAAATGATTGAGAATATTTACAGATATTGGGAAAAGGCCAGTGAAGTTATTTTCCATTTTCTCTTTATGCTTATCTCTTCTTTTCTAACTACTGCTGTGTATTTCTAGTTGTCTTTATGCACCCTGTGGCTGTGCGCTGTTGTATTTATGGATGGTACTTTCTGTCTCCGATTGGTTGCCTTGTTGATAGGGCCCCTGCAACTGTGGCTTGTAGTGTGTCAATTTATGCAAGATGCATGTGGGTGGCATATTTGCTTCGCTTCCAGCTATATTGTTTTCTTCAAAAGTGGGGTTGTCATTTTCACAAATTGTTACAAGCACTTGAGACTCCCTTCTCCACAAATACCCTGTTGATTGTGTAAGATTTTCTTTCTGGTGTTGGATACAAGTGGTGCACTTAACTAAAAACTAGCATAAGCCAGTTACTTTTTTTTTTTTCCCTTGGGTAGAGGAGATGAGGGTCAGCATACAACAGAAGATGTGGAAAGACTGGCACTTTTTTAACCTGGTGTCAAGGTCTATTTTGGTAGAGGAGATGAGGGTCAGCATACAACAGAAGATATGGAAAGATTGGCACTTTTTTAACCTGGTGTCAAGGTCTATTTTTTTTCCAGGACACTGGTGTTGAAGTAGATTGTGTGCTATTGCATGCCCATTTGTCTTCTCGTGGAGTTCTATGTTCCCAATAGAGGTGACTATTCCCTTCTTGCTGTGTGACTTCTGGGGCTACACCAACTTCCACACTTAACACTGATACACTGTGGAGAGGGTATAGCCCCAGCATCTTTTTTTCTTCTTCTAGGGTATATGCAGGACTGATACACTATATGCTTTCTTATCAGGTGGAATTTATAAAACAATCTTATAGTTGAGGCTACCTGATCCTGCAAATACTGATACTGTCATGTTTTATGATACCCGATTGATTTTTTTTTTAGAGCTATCAAGTATTTCTAGCACAGATTGGCTTCAGGAAAGCTTTCATATTTGTCTGCTACTTCCCTAGTCTGGTTCTTTAGCTGCAGGCACTTCTTAATTGGTTTGGTTTTTAAGTGAATTGTCTTGTGGTGTTACAGGACCAGTGCTACAGTATTAATCTATTTAAAGCCAAACAGCACGTATTCAGATTACAAAGGATTGCAAGTCTCCTGAAACTCTTGTGAATGTATATGGAGAAAGGAGTTCTGACTGGGATTTCATTAGTTGTGGGTATAGATCAGCCCACACTGTACAGCTTGGGTCCATATGGTATTGGATCAATTGTCTTCATGCTCTGTTACCATTCCATGTTTCACTGTTACTCGAGAGGAATGTAACCTCTTTTGACCACAATTTTTTCAATCACTTTACAGTCATTAAGTTTTACTACACTTCTGCAAGCTAGTGTAATCCAGTCTGGAGCTGAAACAACAAAACTAACCCAGACATGCAAAGGTATTAAGGCTTCATAATTTACTATTTATATGCTACTGACACATCACAACAGCAGTAGAGCTTTTAACTGCTTTTCAGGCGTTTTTCTCAGAATGTACGTTTCTGTCTTAGCTGGACATATGTAAATCACTTACAGTATTTCTTAACAGCTGAGCTGTTGAGAGCTCTAGTCCATTCTCAGCTAGATTCTTACTGAATTAAGCAAAGCATGATTCCAAACACACAACTGCAAATGCCTGAACTGAATACTATCTACATAAAATGCAGCATTTTAGGACTTTCTTAAGTTTTGTTTGTGTCCTCCTTTTACATTCAGATCTCTGAAGCAGGGACTTAAAACCCAGCATCCCAGCATGTATCAAGTTACATGCTGTTCTTACACAGGTCTTTCTCAGTTTTATTCCTCTTAAAATAAATAAAAATAACAGGAACTGCGATACTAACTTAGGTCGTCTCTCACATTCCAGGAAAGTTTGACTAAAATGTACTTATATGTATGTACTTAGTCCTTGAACACTGAAAACTAGCAGTGTCATCAATGCATTTCATCACTACTGAGTACCTGTAGTAAAGACCAGAGGTGACCCCCAGCATTCATCAGCATCAGAAGATGTTCATTATATCGAATAGAATCATAGTTTACAAATGCCAAGTAAAATGAGACCAAATCAAAAACTTTAAAGCATCAGTGGTGCACTTCACTTACATGGAAACTAAGTGACAGGAAATATTGTGATCATTAAAGACATCATGACACTGATAATTTTAACCTGTATTTGTTGAATGATTGATTCAGTTGTTCCTCAGCAGAAGGGCTTCCTTCTTGGTCACTCATCTGACAGGTTTCATGCAGCTCCATCTCTGATACAGCCCTCAGTTTTGTTTGCTGTGATAACGCTGGGAAACGTCTATGCATACAGTCTGGATAACAATAAAGAAATTTCTTTCATAGCTGATACGTAGTTCAAAATAACACCTACAGTTTGATGTAGTTCTCTCTGGATGTTGCATTTGGGTAAGTGGCTGGTTTAGGTAAACATAATTTCTTTTGACCTTTTATAGATAAAGTTGTTTCCATATTCATATTTCCAATAGACTTGAGAGGTACAGGTCAGACAGTTTATACGAATTTTGGAAATAAACCTGAAATTCTTACTCCATATAAACTCCTGCCTGGCCTATGAAGAATTGATTTCCTCTGTATCATATGGGCAAGTAACAACCAAGTGTTTCTCCCCATGGAGTCACTAGGAGCTTTGCTTTATACTATAATGAGAATTTTAGAAGAGCAGAAGAATCAAGTCACTAGTGTCTTGCAGAGTAAATACTGCTTGTAACACTCCTTAAATTACTGTGGGTGTAATTCTTTGAAATAATGAGACGAAAGAGTTCAAAGTGGTCTTAAATCAACTGTGTGCAAGTGACGGTACATCATTCACTGGCCACATTTCACTAGCAGAGTTTACAGTTTTTGCAGTGAACTACATGAGTCCAGAGACTGAGTGACCTCTTGGAACAATGCCACATTTCCAGCACCTGTCAAATGGTTCTTTCTGTAGGGCATGAAGACAATGGAAACACATTAAAATACCCATATCTGCCAACACGGGCAGGTCCAGAAAACAGCAGTTGGCCCCTGCTGTACATGCAGTTGATCAATGACAGGGATTGATCTATTCTGTCTGCTCAGTCAGCCTGCCAGAAAGAGTCTCTTTAACAAGTACAGTGGACAGGATGGCACACAACTGCTATGGTAGCTGGGCTGTTGAAGCCACATAGTGCAGGCGTAGCTACTTCTCGTGGGGTATCTAGACAGTATTCCTTCCATTCTGATTCCTTTGTCCTATCAGACAGCTTTTATAGGGTAGAGAAGAAAAGTATTTTAATGGAAATAATAAATAATGCTCTTTTTCATCATACCTTTCTGTGTACCTTGCAACAAGGTTTATCAAAATCAATCTGTAAAAATCCACAATGCATAATCCATTTAATTGAATCTGCAACATAGGCGTGTGTGAATTTAAACAGATTATGTGCATGAATTAATGTGAATATATAGCATGTGTTTTTCTTTGTCTGCTATCCAGTAGATTATTATTAGCAATAACAGATTCTAAAAGTAGCTTTGCCCATTTGATGTATGCTGCTGGGGGAGGGGAAGGAGAAAAGAGTGTAATAGTGGCTGAGCTAAGGCAGCCCGAGGCATTTTGCTGCCTACACAAGGCATAGACAGACAGAATGGATTGGGGACACTGTTCCAACAGTATCCTTTACTCTTTTGGAAATGTGCAGCATTGGCTTTCTCCTTTTTTCTCTGTATCTACTATGATGTTGTCAGGGAGACAGAGTCCTTGACTTGCACCCAACTGCCGAGGCCATTACCCTTGATAACAGTACTCTCCCCCAAACCTTGTACCTGCTGGAAGATTTAAATCTGTTCTGTGACAGGCCCCTGGATGAAATGTTTAGGTGGCATAGAATAAAAATCTCCCTGCACTGTCTCTGCAGTTAACTCGGAGGATGCCAAAACTTCGTTCCAAAATACGTATTCTGAAAGACCTGGCTTTATAACGTATTTATAATCCATTGTATTTATATTTGTATGCTTTTTTTAAAAAAAAAAGATAGCGTAGAGAGGCCTTAAGTGGCCTTTTCATAACGTGGTTGTCCGCGAAGTACATTCTACATGTATTAAAATCCACAATGACATTTGTGAACCTCCTTCGATTTTCTGGTAACTGCCGTAAAACTGCACTGTAAATTAATCTTGAAAAGATACACTAAATGGGCATCTGTTCGTAAGTAAATTATGGTAAGATATCTATTGCCTTCTCGAGTAATTGGATCTCTGTCAATTTTAAAAGTAATCAGGGTTTCAAGAGAGGACACAGACTACAGCGTTTTTAAAGGTGAAAATGGTTTTAGATTTTAATTTTTCTTACTAAAATTCTTACAGTACTCAGACATACTGTTTTTTATTTATAAATAGTTGTAATACTACAGTGTTTAAAGCTGTAACTGAACGGTTTGGTAAAAGACATGACTATTTTAACTAAATTCTAAAAGGACATTCTGTATATAACCTTTGAGCACAACCCTGCCATCATGGCTGAGAAAACTCTAACTGACTTGAAAAACTGAAATTTGGAATATAACAGACACAAAAAATAAAAATAGGCCACTAGGATATAACTGTAAACACTCTGCACGTCTTTTTTCACATTGTCTTTGCTAATATCTAGTAAAATACTCTAGTAAAACGTTGCTTCTCAAGTGGGTATGAATAGCACCAAATAAATTTTTTATTAACTTCAGTTTTACTGTAATGCAATATTTCTCATGCAGTTGTTTACAGATAGGCGTAGTAAATAATGTGACTTACAAGAAAATTGTGAAAGGGATCCATTACTCAGGCAGTATGCCTACAGAATTTCTCAATCTATTTTTAAATATTTCAGAAATGGGAAGGAAAGTAAAAGATCAGTGTTACATTTCTGAGCTAAGCATTATCAGTAGTACTTAGGAATCCTTTTCCTTATCCTGACTTTTATTCATTAGTAGCAGCAATGTTAATATACAGTATTTTGCTACCAGTTTAAATGTTCCAAGTATAACAATAACATGTATTTGTTTAATAAAATGTTCCTTCCCATTATTTTCTCTTTTATAACAAAGAACCATAAATACAGCAAATACTCTGTCTTGTTTAGTGCAAGAGAGAAAGTAAACACTAATTATAGCAAATAACTATTAGTGTCAAAGGATTCCAAGACATTACCAATATACACTTAAGCATTTCAGAGCAGACAGTGACCTTACCTTCATAGCCAAGGAGAAAGCATGTCAGCAAGTTAGGACAGACCTCCTCCAAAATGGAAAAAAAAGCAGAGAAAGCACTTGGGCCTTTTAAGGAGAGTTTATCTAAAAAATATTCAGTTCTCTTCTTGTAGCTCTCCTGGGACCAAATGTCTTTGTATTCCTCCAAGGAAAAGACTCTCTTGTAAACCAAATATGACAGCACTTTGTTCACATCCAGCTCTTCCAGTATTTTCTCTCTCTGATTGCTTGGGATTTCAGAAAGCCACTTACTCCTGTTTGGATTTTCTCTTTTGGTAGGTTTTGCACAGTTATAAAACCAAGATTTGGCTGTTCTTCCAAACATTTTGATATTTAAATAGAAAATATAAAATTCTACTCCTGCATTTATTGTGCAGTATTCAGTATGCAAAGTAAACATAATGTGGATGGCTAGAATGCAAATACATACTGCTGTCTGTAATTATTGTAATTCTAATGGAATAAAGAAGGCCTAAATACAAATTATAAAGAAATCTAGCTCAATGCCTGCAGCCTCCTAAGAGGATTACATTACACTAATTAGCCCTTTACAACTGTTAACAGCTTCTGAACCGTAATGATGAGACTGAGAATTGCTTAGTTACTGTTACTTTTTAATTCTGTAACTGATCTTCAAAGGTATCCCTTAGCAAAAAATAATTCATTCAAGGAGACAGCTGATCAAACTGAAATAATCTGTACAAGCTGGTACAGGACGTAAAATAAAGTGTCTTCTGCACACTTTGATTTTGTATTCCTCAGAGGCTGTACCCAAACCACAGTATAAATGCCCTCCACTTCTTATTCTTTCATAAAATATTAGCTTTACAGTGCAGTGGAATTATACATTTAGAAAGCATGTTTCTATAAATATTCTGTAATCCTGTATGCAAAAGGTAAAAAATAAAAAAGGCTACAGAATAAGACCTTTTTTGTGAAGGTAAATAAGTTACAGTTAAGAATAACAACATTTCTGCATGTTGAGATCTTTAAGTTGTGTCCAAGCAAAATAGAACACCATATAGCATCCATTTAATGAACCAGGTTTAACAGTGGGGATTAGTGCAATCCCAGTGGAGGTGTTCTGCCACTGATAATCATTCACTGAGGATCACACATTACATAACCTCCTTATGCAAATGCTGCTTAATACGTGGACTTTTTGGTCTTGTTTTTGTACTTTCTGTCAACATAAATTCCCTGTGTAGAAAAGCTATGAGTACTTCCTGCTTCTTCCTCCTCTTTCTTACTCTATTTTTTCTATTTCCATTACTTCCAGCTGATAATGCATCCATGGCCTCACTCGTGAGGCCTTATCTGCAGTTTTCTTAAGGGTACTTCACCTGTTGTGCAGCAAACAAAATTATTTTGCCAAGCTTTAGGAAAACAAGTTTTATAATATTTTCAGTCCTTGTGATCTTAAGATGCCAGTGCTGTATCCTTCTGCCAGGCTTCTTCTGTTTCTGAAATTTCAGGTATTCATCGGTCAGCATTAAAGTTGACCACTGACCATATAATAATTCAGGAATTTTATTGTGGATATCACCATCGAAACAATTAACTAGCCAGGCTTCACAGAATTGTTCAGAAGCATTGCCTGTCACCTTGTGGTTGGTTGTAGATACAACAAGCCTTGTACGTGATGCGTTATCTGGAACAAGGACAAGTGGAATTATCTGTTATTTTAAGCCATATTAATGGTCGCAGTTTAAAATGTTATGGCTTAATGACCACAGCAGTGAGATTCCCGGGCTGCTTCTGTAGTCATCTACTCAGGTAGACCTACCTATGCATTGCATGGCATCACACACCACATGAAAGATGACCCACTTGGGGGAAGATAGGTGGTAAAAGGCATCTGCTAGCCTATTAGTCAGGTAGTAGAGCTAAACAAGGGTAATAATAGGCAGTAGGCAGAGAAAGTAGCCAACCTATATGAAAGGCCTGGCACATCTTCTATAAGTAAGGGCTCCTTTATAAGCCTAATTCTTAAGATGGGCTTTGGTTTTTGAACCTCCATAGGGGTAGTACAAATACTACACTACCACCACCCCCATTCTTTCTGTATTCTCAGTGAAACCTCATACATTTTTTTCTCTCCAAGTTGTTTCTCTCTCAGAAGTTCTACTAATACTGATACCACAATATCTCAGCAGGTGAAAGATCCTCATGAAGCCTGGAATTCCACATATGTTAGACAGTATTTTACAAATCAGCCTTCTCAGCCACTATAAATTCTGATGGTAAGTTTTTCAATTACTTAATAAATGCTAGAGCAAGCCCAGAGTTAGAGGGTTTGGATTCATAGGGCAGTGCCCAAGGATGAGATGCAGAGGATGTAACCTGAATACATTTCTCAGAGTTTAACCTCAAAACTAAATCTGTGCAAAAGAAAGGACAATAAGCCAGCCCTAGCTGAGCGTTAGGGCTGACCAGACCTTAGAGCTGCGCAGGGTGGACCACCTGAAGTCTGTGCTAATGAGCAGGCCGTGGGGCTGCCTTCAAGTGGGCGCCATCCATGTTTTCAATATTCTGACAATGTCTCTGGCTTTCCGAGGCACCTGGTAATTATAATTCCCTTTTATTTGAGTAGTCCTTTGAAGGACCACAGACACCGGTGCTGCTTACATGTAGGTCCTTTGAAAGCATGCATAAACTTACTTAAGTGTTTAAGTGTTGCTTTGTTGTGTTTTTAGTATCAAATGAGCTCCACAGATGCCGGAAGATAAAGCAAACTCGCTGTGTTTTTTCCCCTCCCTATTCCAAACTACTTGTAATGGCACGATCAGGATTTCGAGCATTAGCCATGCGATTCTTCCCCGCGGACCCAGTTTATTCAGCTGCTTGTTTAGGAGGGCCACAGAGGAGACCTTTTCAAAGGACATTTTCAGGTAAGCGGAAGCGGGACCGGGACGCAAGTTATGGATACGGTCACTTCCCAGTGGCTCACCGGCCTCGCAGGAAGACGGGCGGGCACGTTTTACTAACACCGCAGCACTGGGGGCTACAAATCGGTATTCACCCACTTGGAAGAACGAATAATGGCACCGGTAACGCTGCTGCGAGGCCTCCCCCCCCCCGCTCCCACCTGGCACAGGGATCGTACAAGGCTCCCTGCACCCCCCTCTGCTGTCCTGGGGGGGGGGAAAGCCCTGACCCCCCCTCCACCTTGCATAAACCAGACCCTCACCCCTTTTTTTTGGGTGTCCCCCTCCAGACCCAGCTCCTGGGGGGGTGGGGGGAGTCA
>JANZLQ010000002.1:7183211-7202759 GCA_026212715.1 Elanus axillaris
CGGGCGCTGGGAGACTTGCCGGGCAACGGCGGGTTTGTTTTCTGGGTTTTTTTATCCGTCCCACGGGAAAAAGCGCGGTGGGCGGCCGTGTTTGCCTGCCCGGGTTGGGTGCTCTGCTTGGCGCTTCATCTTCTCCCATATAAATCCGTCGAGCGGGATCCCTTCGCTTGCCCTGTTTTTTCCCCGAGCTAGCCCGAGACGTCTGTCTCGGAGGACGCTCCCCCCCACCCCCGTGTCCCGAAGGGTGTGCCTTACTTTTGGGCTATCGGCGCTGTCGCTGGCTTCGTCTCACGTTGGTCTTATCGCTGTTCCCGCCCGGGACTTCCAAAACAGCAGACGGCACGTACCGCAGCCGGGAGCTTGGGCGATAACTGCGCAGGGGCACGGTCAAAACCACCCCGAATTACACCGTCGCTGCTCGTCTTCTCCTGCTCCCGTTCCGTGAGATGTTTTTCAGGGTTTATGCTTAATATCTAGCTGAATTCGGTGAAGCGCTTCGCTTGTAAGACTGTGGAAAACGTCACTAGCAGTAGTAGTATGTGTCCGGCTCGATTTCCAGACGTGGGAAGCAGCCCTAGCTCCGGGGGTTTTGTTGGAGTCGTGCGCCTTCACGGTTTAAGAGAGTCTGACCCCTTTTCCTCTGCTGGTCAACCTAATAACCTCCAAATGGGAATCTGAAATCTAATACTTCACAAGATTAAAATAATTGATCTCGGAGGAGTTACAATTCCAACACGTTTTCCAATCAAAGGCTTGAAATACTTCTCCAATTTTTCTTTTCGCAGTGAGAAGGAGTGCGTTCCAGAGGGAAGAGGGGGTAGGTGGCAAAGCCGATGCTTTGCAGGTGCATTTTGAATGAGTTGGGAGGGCACTAGGGACCCGTTCCCTATCTCTGTCAGGAGCCAAGAGGTCGTAAGAAGGAGCAAAAGTGAAGAGAGGAATGGAGCTGAGGATCGTAGGTTTGGACCCTGAAGTCAGGCAGGACAGCGGAGGGCAATGTTGCTGTTAATGGGTAGAGGCAGCATCTTGGTGCGTTTCTGGCGTGAGTTAAAGCTTCCAAACATGAAAAGAAGAAAGGTGAGCGGGTATTATACAGAAGCTACCGTTATCGAACAACGTACGCGTACGTTTAACTTGCAGCGGATGAGGGAAGAGTTCTTGAATACTTATTCTACTTCTCTTCACACGGAGGCAGCTGTTCGCTCCCTCCTCCCCTTGAATGGCCCCACTCCAGCAGTTTTAGCCGGAGAGCTCTTCCCTGAGCCCGCCGTGCTCCCACCCAGATCAGAGCTGACCGCAGCCCACCAAGTGAGAAGGAACACGCGGGACAGTCTCAGTTGAACCCCTGCATGCAAAAGCATGAGGCAATGATTACTAGCCAAATACAGAGATAACTGTTATTCTCAAACTCAGAGTGAAACAATAACATAGGACACAAGAACAGCAATGAAAACAAGATGTAGAAGCCACCCTTTTCGCCCGACGCAAGTCCGTAGGATTTATTTTTTTTTCTCTAGGAACTTCATGCTCATTTGAACGGCTCGATCAGTTCTGCTACTATGAAGAAACTTATGGCCCAGAAGCCATACCTTCAGATCCAGAACGGCATGACCATGATTGACAAAGGCAAGAAAAGAACTTTAGATGAGTGAGTATGCACCTGTATGTCTGTGCTGAACATTTACCGCGTGTCTTTTAATTACATTTAAAACAGAGGAATGTATGGCCTTGTACACTGACTGCAGAAAACACATATTCAAGTTTTAGTTATGTTACATTTTTTGCTACTTGTGTCTGTAGAATAACTGAGATGTTTGCAACCTAAATGGAAATCTCATGTTGATGAATGCCCTTTTTAAAGGATTGCAAATTTTCCCTTGTAGCATACGTTCTTCGGAGAGAATTGACTCGTATAGTTTCCTTTTTTGGGAAACCTCATGCTTTCTTCGTGCTTCAGAAGACTTTGTGGTAATAATAATTTCTGTTGCAAATGCATTGTTAGCATCTAAAATCAGAAATCGCCATTCAGGTCGTCTTTCTATTTTAAGCAACAAGCTGGTTAATTGAGCATAGTGAGTACGTCTTTTCAAAGAGTAGATTTTTTTTTTTTTTTTGAATACTCATTTTACTGTTCAATGTTAGTCCAGTTAATTTTTTAACTTTTTATTTTAGATGTTTTCAGATGTTTCAGATCATCTATCAGATTACCACTAGGACTGAAGATATTTTACTGGTAAGTTAATTAAAAGTTCACTTAAAACAAGCAAGCAATAAGCACAGTCAAAATTAGTTGGATTAACAGCATCGAGTTCCAAGTAACAACACCAAGAATGGTCCCGTCAATTGGAGGTCAGAGTTATTCTGGTAAAACACGTTAATTTTAGAATCATAGTATTTTCTCTAACTTCTACATTTAATTTTTGTGAAAGTGAGGAGCTTCCAATGTGGTGGTCACTGTGACCGCGCAGATGCTTGGACCGATAATGTCTCAAAGATGCGATGTCTGTTCCTTGTTACCAAAGCTTTGATTTGTGGTGCTCTGCTGTTTCTTCTTTGGTTCCTTACGTACCAAAACTACAGAACTAGAATTGTCCTTTGTTCACCTCGGATTACAAAACTGTCAAGGAGACCTGTTGTGGGATCAAAATAGGGAGCAGAAAGTGGTGTGGTGTCCTCCTCTTTCCTCCGGTAAAGGGGCTTGTAGGCAGCCTGTTAAACTTACAGAAAGGCACAGTAGCTGTGGAAGGGGTTATGACTGTACTGCTTGAGGGGTATTCTTGTTCAGACAAAGACATTCTCATTTGTCCTAGCTGTCTTCGGTATTGCTGAGGGAACTGAGGGTGCCCTCTGTGGGGTCGTATTTCCAGAGATGGAGAGCGCTAAAACCTCACAGGGCCTGAAAATTTTGCAAGTGTTTCACGCCCAAAAATAACTGGGTCTTTTAGTTGTAAAGGAAAACACAACTAATTATAAGCATTACTTTCATGATGTTGAATACACTGTTTCTTAGATAACGAAAGATGTTATTAAAGAATTTGCTGATGATGGTGTCAAGTATCTGGAATTGAGGAGCACTCCTAGAGAAGAAAAGTCCACAGGTACAGTCTGTTCCGGTTTTTGATTTGTAAGTCTGATGTGCTATAAGACTTAGTTAGGACTATGTTAATAACAAGTAAAGTCAAATTTAGTTGGTTCAATAAAAATGTACTTTAAATGGTTAAATCTTCGCTTTTCCATGTAAAAGCCTGTCACTTTACTGTTAGATTTTTGAGGACAAAAATGTGTTGGTTATTAACTCAGCTACCCAAGAATGTAGGTTATGTGCTTTAGTATGACACCTGAGTCTGCTAATATTTTTAAGAGCTGATACGCTTTCTTTTTGTTACTTCATTTTTAATTTTCTTTTAGATGTTGTTTAATAGAAACACATAAAAGAAGTCCTGTTGCTACTCTCTTGTTCACACTAAGTTACTTTCGTTCTTCCAGATGCTTAGGAGGAGGCTTAATTCAAATGTATGCTTCGAAGTAAAGCTATATTTATAAACAGAACTAGAACTATATAGATTAGCAGACTGTGGACTAAAATCAAAGCTGCAAAATGAAACTTAGGAGGCTAGAGAGCTGGGTTTGCAATGTAACAAAACTAATTCAAGTATGTTTATTCCAAATGTGTATGTTTGTTTGTAGGTATGACCAAGAGGATGTATGTTGAAACTGTACTTGAGGGTATAAAGCAGTGTAAAGAAGAAGGCTTGGATATAGATGTAAGGTAAGTAAAGCACACGGAGTACCACCACTCCTCCAGGGTTTTGTGTAGTCTGATGCTCGGTTGTGGTTTGCAGAGAGGTTTACAAACCATCCGTGTAGGAAAGAAAACAATGCTTTAACTAGACTACGTGGCATGCAAACAGGTAGTGCGTATGGAAACCTGCATTTTTATCTTCTTTTTTGCTGACAGAGAATGAAACCAGGTCAAGCTTTTCGGCTCTAAAACTGTCCATTCTCTGCAACATTGTCAGGAAAAGCAGTGGGTTTGATGGAGGTTGCATTAAAAACTCCTTTCTCACAGCCTGGAGTCATTGCAAAGATACTGCTCAATTAGCTGTACAAGCAACCTGCTGTAAAGGAGAGGTAGTCCTCACCAGCAGAAAAGCTGCAGAAGGTGTCAGTGGTTGCTTGCAGGCAGTCTGCTCGCCTGTCTTTTATCCTCTCAGTAACAACCCTTGTTAGATTTCTTCGTGGAAGCTGAAGACTTCTCATTCTTCATGCCTGCACCACGGAGAGGTTGCTCACCTGATAGTGCAGGCAGCAAATGAGCAGTGTACTGTTCCCCCCCTTCCGCTCACTGCGGCTATTGCATTTCACAGGCTAATGTATTTATCTAATTTGTGTTCCTCTGCACTTTGGTACATTCATTCCTTGAACAGTTTCCTATACAAAAATACCCTTTATATTCAGCCATGAAGTATGTGAAGTGCCATTTTTGTTGGCACCGGATTTGTTGGTCTCCCAATATTACAGCTCGCACTTAACTTACTATGTACTTTTCTGTCCTAGACTGCTAATAGCAATAAATAGACGAGGTGGCCCGGCGGTTGCGAAGCAGACTGTTAAACTTGCTGAAGAGTTCCTTCTTTCCACTGATGGGGTTGTAGTAGGACTTGACCTCAGTGGTGATCCCACCGTAAGTTTTTGTTCTGTTTTGGTCTGTTCTTGAAGGTAAATACGTAACACTGTGTAACAGCAAGCGATTCTAATCATACTTTGTTCTTAGAAGTTTCTGTCCTGTGTTTGTTGCTAGTTTGAATGGATTGTGCGTCATCTCGATACCAGGTTAATCCCTGCTGCCGTGAGGGACAGATACTCTTAACAAAAAGTTGATAGATTAACATATGACACTGAAAAAAGAACCGCTGAAAAGTAGTGTTTATCTGGGAAGTGTCTGTTAATAAATTGTCCCAGGCAGATTGACTGGGTTGAGGCAAGTAAAATAATACTGCAAGCTGACACTAGTTTAAATTTTGTGTAGACACACCAAACGCTTATTGCATATGAAGAAGCCAAAAATGTTTCGAGGATAGCTGTCAAGTTGAAATGAAGTAGCTCTAGACGATAGTTGTAGAAAGGACATCAAAATCAGGACAATCGGCTTGTCAGTGTTGGGTATCATCATCTGCACTACTGACGTTTGACCAATTTGTCTAAATGGTGCCCGTATAGCAGAACATTACGTGACTTGCTGCACTGAAAACTGAGGTAGTGAGAAAAGAAAAATAATTCAACGTCAACTGTATTTGAATTAAGTATTTTGATATCGCTAGGCTTCCTAATTATTGTAATGGGAGGAGTTTTGTAAAACAAGCTGCAGGGTGGTGATGTGTTTCTGTCTTCAAGGCAGGACATGGTCAAGATTTTTTGGAACCGCTCTCAGAAGCAAAAAAGGCAGGTCTAAGGCTGGCACTGCATCTTTCAGAGGTAAAAATTTTCTTTATTTTGGTCTTTCTCTCTAATTCCTGTTATATAAGAACCTTGATGAAACTAAAATTAACTTCTGTACGTTTTGAACTTCTCAGGCCAAAGTAGTAGTTGTTTGGGGCACTTTGATAGGAGAGAAGAAAATAAGGAGAGATCTTCAACAGTCTGTTCTGAATCAGAACTGTCAAATTATTTCTTACTGTACTGTACCTATTGGGGGTTAGGTGTGAAATTGAAAATTAGTAATATTCCAAGAGATCGACTATTTTCGTCCTGGTATTTTATCATAAGTCTTTTATAGTAAAATTCATGCATTTTCATGAGTAGTTCTCTTAGCTCTGTTTGTATCAGTGGAAGGAGTTGGGCTTCTCCATACAATCTGTTGAAGTGGTGGCTGAAGTTTACTCTGCTAAGTCTGATAAATACTGAAACCATTTCTTCAGGAAATTAAGCGTGATCTGTGATGTCACCGGCCTATTTATACTTGTTCCTACTTCATTAAGGAAGCTTTTGCAGCATATTCCTGCATGCTTCTCTGAAAATTTATTTATTAATGTTTCAGTGGTCTTTTGGTTTTGTTTCTTTTTTGTTTGGTTGGTTTTGGCCTCGGCCTCTTGAAGTTTAAGTTCTTCATGCACCATTTTTTAAATTCCTGTGTAAAACCGACATTAAAGGTCATCTGGACAGTGTAGTTTTGAAACTGAAGCACACAAAGGTGATTTGAGGCCTCCAACTGAAAGTACTTCAGAACTGCAAACAGACATCATCTGGTTTTACGTAGCAGTTTAGGATTATGGCTTCTTCGGTTTGGAATGCCAAGTTGAGAGTTACTTTCATGCGCTACTTCTCTTTCTTCATGAGGTAGTAATGCAGATATTTAGTGTCCCTAACACTTTCTTTTGGGTAAGATAACGCTGTGAAAATAGAACTTGAAGTCCGTTGTAATTATTTAATGTGCTGTTTTATGCTGCCTTGACAGAATGTAAAATATATCCTGTCTAGATCCCAAATCAAGAAGAGGAGACCAAAGTACTCCTAGGCCTGCCTCCTGACAGAATTGGACATGGCACATTTCTCAACTCTGCAACAGCAGGTTCAGAAGAGTTAGTGCCACTCGTGCGACAGAATCATATACCTATTGGTAAGAAAAAAAGCTAAGAAAATTACTTGGTGATCTCTAGATGTCAGAGTATCATACGTACTGCTGATCTAGCAACTCTGATTTGACTTGACCAGAGGTGCCTTAGAAAAACGTGGCAGCGTACGTGAGAGGATTGCCTGCAGAGGTACACTGGAAATGCTTTTGTGGTTTTGACATATTTGTGGCAGCAGACAACAATCGATGTCTCGGATGAAGACAAAACTAAATCATAACTTTTAGTTACTGTGCCAGGCTGTGTGCTGTTTCTGTATCTGGTTTGCAAGCTCCCTAAATTTTATACCTAGCTAGTAGTTAAGAAGAAATTGATTACCTAAACTTTCTTCAGAAGATACTGCCAAATATTCGAAGCATAGAAAATCAAGGAAACAACAATAACTAATGTTAATTTTCACTCAGGAACAGAATTAAGTCAGTTAGTGTGTCAAAACCCATGTCTTTTGTTTTGATATATGTCCTTGTTTCTTCTGTTTTTTCCCTTAGAACTTTGCATGACATCAAACGTCAAAACTCAGACAGTGCCTTCCTATGACAAACACCATTTTGGATACTGGTACAACATGGGCCACCCTGCAGTGCTTTGTGTAAGTTTTTTGATTTTAACCACATACTTAGGCAAAGAGTCAAACTAGTGTGAAATTGGAGAAGTACATCTCCTTTTATGGATCAGAGCGGACTTAGTAACAATTTCTGACCTTGCATCAAATCATCTGCCTATAGGAAATCATAATGTTCTGTTTGAGAAATGCTTGTAATACAAATGGGAACTTCTAGTATTTCTCTTGGTTTTATTGTAAAGCGAGACCTTTTTTTCTGTGTAGATAAGATCATCAGCTATGCTGCAATGAACTTCTTAACTGTCTGCGTACTGACAGGCTTCTCTTAAACATATTGGTCCAAAGCTTGCGTGTAAGCTTGTGCTTACCTGGGTATTTATCGTGTCGGGTGACAGTTCTTGAGTTCTCTTGACAGCTCATTAAGGTACTTAAATGTCGAGGTGCCAAGTACTTCCCTGGCAGTGGCAGGATTTTACTATCCTCCTGTTGGTTTAACCCCTGTGATTTGGAGCATTGTCCAAGTGTGTATATATGTTAGAGCTTTGTGCTTATTATTCAAATAAGCCTCAATCCTTTACTGTAGAAAATATTTATTATCGAGTTTGAGCTCTGCTGTAGTTCGTGAAAAATAATTCACGATTAGAGTTTATTTCTGAGATGTTCAGTTGTGAAAAGCCTAGATAACCAACGAAGTCACGTAAGGAAGCAGTTTACCCATAAAGGCCTATAAAACCAAGAGTGGTAGAAGGAGGAGATACTACAGCGTCTTAAGTTTAACAGGATATAGTTAGCATTCTTCTCTGCGGGGACACAAGGACTCTGAGATGCAGATGGGTAATCTCATTAAACCTTAAATAATCCCGACTTGCTCCTTTTAGATGAATAATCTCTAGGTGGCTCTTGATCACACGTTTTTGATGCTAGCCTAGTACTTCAGTCAGTACCAAGATACTGTTCTAGGTGACCCGAAGTGCAGAAGGCGAGACGCTTTCTTCCCTGAAGATGTAGGAATGTGGAGTATGCTCTAGTTCCTAGTCCTGAGGAAAGGGAAAAGAGGAGCGAGGAGATGTGCACGTCCTGACATAGCTTGCATGTATGCATCATTTGATAGGCATCTTTCTAGCAATTTTAATAGGAAATCCTATTTTTCTGATAGATTGTGCCATCACTTCAAGAAATTTCCTTGTATGTTTGAGCGAAAATAGGGTAAATAAAGTATGAAGTAATTGCCGACAGATGAAAGAACCATGGAATAAAATGTGAAACAGCAAGATAAAACTGGTTTGTGATGTGTAGAAAACCCCCTTTTGGATGTAGAGGAACTAATTCAAACTTCTTTTTTTTCTTTTCTTTCAATGTAACTCCAGACAGATGATAAAGGCGTCTTTGCAACAGATCTATCGCGGGAATATGAGCTGGTTGCAAAAACATTTAATCTGACTCGATCACAGATGTGGGATCTTTCCTATGAATCAATCAACTATATCTTTGCTTCAAGTGTAGTAAAATCAAAGCTAAGGGAACAGTGGTGTAAACTGAAGCCAACTCTGTTTGACTAAACTGTTGTTCTGAACGGCTTGGATGTATTAGCTTAGTTAACCAACATTTTTTACTGAAGTCCCTGGCTTTTTTCAGACTTCAGGTTTATAAATCCAGCCCATAAACTGTGCCTGTGCAAAATGAAGATGACGGGAATGCTTCCTTTGTTAGTGGGGACAGAAGTAAATGTTCTTTTGTAGTTGGGAACGGCTCTCAAACAGTGACTAAAATTCCAAATGTGTCATCATGTCGTTTCCCGCCAGTTGATAGGACATTTTTAAAAAACACTTAGTTGAAATATGTTATCATACTACAAACATTTGAGAGTCTAAGGAAAATAAAGGCACAGCTGTTAGGGTTTAAAATGTCTCTGTTGGCAACGTGACACCAGGCCCTTTGGATGTATGGTGTGTTATGTTTGGGTTTTGTATTGTTTTTAAACAGAAGTTTTGAGCAACTGATGGAATGTGAAGACAGAAACAATCTCAGGGAGAACAAAATGTTTGTCCCAAAGGAATTAAACATTGCATCTGTTTTTATCGGTGTACACGTATGACTGAAGCCTGCTGTGGACTGCGTAGCACATGTGGTGGTGGTGCCCGTTGATGCGCTCAGCAGCAGTAGTATTTAGGTGCAGTTAAGAATCTGGAATGCTTTAGCAAACTGTGAGCTACTTGGGGGAAATGCTCTAGTTCTTAAAATGCTTTTTATAATTGTTCTTCATTTCTTGTAAAAAGGCAATAAAAATAGCTTCAACCTCCGTGCTTTTGAAACCACTGCCTCGCGTGTGCGTGCGCATGTCTGCGTTTGAGAGCGACAGAAGAGGAGCGTGTATAGCCTGCTGCGGGATCTGTTGAGCGATTCCCCGGGGCAGAGGTGCCGTCTGCGGGCGGTGCTGCTTCTGTTCCGACAGCGGAGGGTCCCGCGGTTCTGGCAGCGGTTCCGGCAGTGACACTGTTCACTCTGCCTCTCTCCGTGCCAAAAAAAGCTGTTCAGTACTTCTGTTTTGGTCTTTTTTAATAAAATCAGCATAAAGTAGTTGTTCTGGCTCCAAAGTGGCAATAAGAAATGGGGGGAAACAAAAAGGAGGAGGAAAAAAAAAAAAAAAGGCAGTGCAGGGGAGGATAGTGAAGAAGTTGCTGTGTCTGTGTGGCTACCTGAGGTTTCCATAGGATATTTTCCAAGCAGAAAACATTCCTTTTGGAGATGGGGGCAAATTATGTGAAGCGGAACTGTAGTTTTACATACTCCTATCTGAACTCAGAATAAGACCTCATGCTGACTTTTTATTTATAAACAGCACTTTAAATTCCAAATAGTTTTCACCGATCACGGTGTTACCTTTAGTTGTTTGATGAAGTTGCATTATCACTTGCCATTTGATCAAGTTTGTATTTTCTCTCTACAACAATAATTACTACGGTAAATGTGGTTTTTTGTCCTTTCTTACTGAAAAGCTCTCTAAAGACAGGTTGAGCAGCTTTCTGGAGTGTTACAGTTACAGCTATCTTAGTCTCAGGATAAGTGGGCCTACGCTCAAGTGCGATGGCATTCTCTTGTAAAATAAGTTTTATAATATCCTTACAGGTTATGGCCTTCCAGTAACTCTTCAGTAACAGTATTTGGTTTATTAGTGAAGAAAAACTGTCAATTACCTGTTTATTTACTAAGGGGTCATCCTCAGTGTTCATTTTATCTGTCACATGTAACACTTTCTAAAGCAAAGAGTCGTAAGTAGCCTCTGATGAGATTTTTAGTTTCAAACTGTGTTACACAGAAGCAAGTTGATTTTTAAGGTTTACATGTTGAATGCGAGATGTAGGTGTGTTCATTCAGAGAGCATAGCCCTGGTAAATACTGCTGTTTTCAACTTCCTTTTTTTCCTGCAAGCACGCAGCATCTTGGAGATTTTTAACATTATGGACTGTTACATATAGTTTTCAGTATTTCCATTTAATTGAATTCCATGTGTCTTCAAAATACTGCCTTGCATCAGCTGTAGTACTGCCCCCCAAACGGTTTGGTACATGATGACACATGGATGTTACATAGTTTTGTAATTAAAAAAAACCCACTTCCCAGATTATTAATGAAACAAGTGTTCTGGATACAGAGTGAAAAGTTCTGCTGTTAATATGTAATCTAGAGTAATGCGTACTTGCCCTGTCACTTAAGACACTTGCAGATGTGCTGCTGATTCAAAAAAAAAAAAAAAAAAAAAAAAACCACCATTTTGCATTTACCAGTATTTATAGTGCCTCAGCTGGTGATGGAAGTCAGGAGGTAACTTGGAGGATGCCGTTTGTGTGAAGGAAAAGAACGAGGAATTTATTTGGGTGGCTGAAGAGTGATACAGAGAACCAGGGGATTTCTGTACATTGGTTTCTAACTGTGTGTTACTGCAGTTCACTTAACGCTGCAGAAGTGTTACGCTTAGAGTGGAAATGAAAGTTGGAAAGGATGTGGAGAAGTTTGGGACTGAGGAATTGTCTCATTAGAACACTGTCACGCGCCATTCCCAAGTTGTACATTAGAAGCTGAAACCTTACTTTCTGACTATTGCTGGACTATTTTTCAGGACTACAACTTTAAGTAAAACTGCAGAGGCTCCTTCTTTGACTTCAGGTAGGATTTTAGTTAATTTTAAGCGCTTCTTCCTGACCCTACTTGTTAAATTCAGAGTTATCAGTGAGATAACCATTGTTTAGTTTGTACTACTGTATGAAATGACTGTGCCATACAGCTGGAGCCAAGCATCACCCGTGAGGTAATTATCAGTAAGGGGACAGAGGACCTTGGGGGTTTATTTTTCCCCCCTGAAAGCAGTGGAAATTTCGAGTAACTATTTCTAGCATTTCAGATGGTACAAGATCAGGTTTAAGTATCTATGCAAGTACAGCTCAACTTATTTTTAAAGTAAACAAAATAGATGTAGACAGAGTTAATATTTTATTTCCATCTGATTATATGAGGTAACACTGCTCACTGTAGCCTAAGTTTTTCAGCTCCTTTTCAGACAAACACAGCAAGTCTTCAAAACCTTTATTCCTTATGATTAGGCTGGTAACATACCACAGCTTATTATAATACAACTGCTAAACTCTAAGTATTGCCTCACTGCTCTCCACGATCGTAGCTTTGCAAATAATGTAGTTACATGGATGATTTATACGCCTGTTTCAATATTTAGGCATTTCAAACTAAGAGATTTAAAAAAATAATGACACAGATAAATGCGTTGCATTAGATAAGTGCGTAAGATGCTGAAGAGACTGGAGCATCTCTCACGTGAGAGGCCTACAGTGCTGGGGCTGTTCAGAGTGGAAAAGAGACGCCTCAGGGGCAGACCGCAGAGCAGGTGGAGCTAGGCTCTTCTCCGCCATACCCAGTCACAGGAAAAGGGGCACAAGCTGACACACAGGAAATTCCACCTGAAGGTAAGGGAACACTTTTTTTACTAAGTGGATGGTTGAACATGGGAACACGTTGCCCAGACCGGTTGGGGACTCTCTGTTCTTGCGGACAGTCAGCACCCTACGTGACCTGCTGTTGTGGATGCTGCTTAAGCAAAGGAGGAGGACTGGACAATCCCCTGAGATGCCTTCCAGCCTCAACTGTTCTGTGATTTTGTGAATATACAAATATACAAATGATAAAGTCTCTATATGAATAAAAAAATCTTTTAAAATTAAATACTGAATTAACTCAGTCACTCAAGTGACAATTTTTCACCAGGCTTGAGCAAAAGCAGTTGACCCACTTGTGAGATTTGTTTTTAAAGACTGATTGATTCATTCTTCATAGCCTTCTTTCTTTCACATCCATTGTGGAATCCTTTAGTGCCATCAGGACCTTTAGGCAGCCGCAGCACCCCTACAGGTAAACCATCTGCATTTTGTATTTTCTGAGCCAACATGGGGCTACTGACGGGGCTCTTCTCTTGCGTTACGGTTTGAAGTTTTCTTCTCTGTACCCAGGGGCTACCACAAGGAGTGATACTGCTATCTGAGGAATAATCTGTACATTTCCGTGGAATGTCAGGGCTACTGCTTGGGTTAAGCTTGCCGTCTTCAGCCAGGGGAGACTTTTTGGTTACTTTTCTCAGTGAAGATGGACTATTCCAAGGACTTGATCTGGGTGACACATTAGGACTCAAATGGTTGTTTGGGTGGATGATGGGGCTCAAATTACTACTCTTAGTATGTGTTGCAGTACTTTTGCGTCCTGACAACGGTGATGTAGGATTACTCTCTGGGTCAGAAGAGCTATTTGCTGAAGATTCATCACCAACAAACTGAAGTTCCTCAACTCTCTTATTAAGGGATCTAGCCTTCTTAAGACTCTTGCTGGTATCTTCATCTCGGTTCTTGTCTTTGGGAACTTTTTTCTTTGGAGGTTTCATGCCTATTAGGACAACTTTCATGCTGGTCTCTTTCTTTTCGGCACACATGAAATCATGAGCGCGCACGGCAGCATCTACTTCTTCAAATTCTATAATTGCACATTCCTGAGTTGCCAGTTGAGTGTACCGATTGCTGACCCTCCTGATATCAGGTGGTAGATCCCTGCCAGGCTTGAGAATACGAACTGATGAAATTACACCAAAAGTTACAAAGGTTTTGAGGAGGTGCTCCATTATCCTTTCTTGCATGCATCCATTTTCCTGTTGTTTGTTAAGAGCCTGCAGCTCAGAAATCATGTCGATATCATACACCAGTAACATCCTGGTAGGGAGGTTTTCACTCGGAAACACTGGAACTGGAGTATTTCTTCTAACCTTTCTGTTGTCATCAGTGAGCTCAAGAATGTCCGAGTACTTCAGTGCATAGGCTGTGGTCCTCCAGTCACGGGTAAGGTGTTTCACCTTGAAGACAGACACGGCTTAAGCAGCACAACTAATCAAACCCACTCAAACTAATTACAGAAAGTGTAAGGCAGATGCAAGCTCCAGTCAACAAAGAGAAACCTGCATTTAAGTTTCACCTATCAGACTTGAGTGAAGAAGTAAACAGTTTTCCTGCTATAATGGGCATCACTGAGTTCCTGTAAAGCTTACATCCTCCTGAATCTACAGAAAATAGGAACTGACACTACATCTCAAACTGAAAATCATTACTTTATCTTAAAGCCTGCTCAAGTGATGTTCGGTCATTCCATATCTAGGTCTGAAGCATGACAAAATGCATGTTCTGTGGGTTTTATTATGTTAAATTTGCTGAACAAGTAGTTTTGCCAAGTTTAGGACTTAACTTCACTGAACTGATTTTTCTTACCTCAAAAATCTCACATTAAAAAAAAAAAAAACTTCTTCATTTCCAAGAGTTTATCTGTTATCAGTATAATCTGTTTGAAGCGGTCTGAAGAAACTGGGAGTGCCTTAACTTCTAGACCGACTAGCTCTGCAAAACTGTCAGATTTAGAATCTTGACAAAGTGTTTCTCACATAATGTGGGAAATCAATTACATATACATATGTACATAGAGGAGTTCCTAATGTAGAAGAAAAAATTAATTATAAAACCTACCTCACCTTTAAGTTACTTCAGTTACCAGATACTTTTTACCAGTCTTAGTTTTTGGATCTCTGTACATTTGCAAAGGTCAGATTGACCATCCCTTCGCAGAGACAGGAAAGTTAACTTTACCAGGATTACTTAGCTACTCATGAGTAGCTGATCTAGAAATGACTTTTACTCCAATGTCCCATTTACTGTGCCTTAGTCTCTCCCAGAATGGTAATTTAAAAGCTTAGTTGCTTAAAAGCCCATGATGTCCCTAGCCTGTCATGAACAAGTTCAGGAAGTGAAGATCTGGATGAGAATACACCTACCCATCACATCACAACTGAATCGAGCCCTGAGAGAGGTAGATCAAGAGGAAGACTGTAAAACCACCTCTATAAAGTAAGTTATTTCCATCTTAGCTCTCCTAATGTTTCTAGATTCATCAGGCTTACACAAGGTGCTTCAGGTCATAAAAAGTTAACTTACCTTCTTAAAAGAAGTGAGGAGTTTAACACTGACATATCCCATCTTATTTCTTCTCACATGCTTTAGAAGAAAGGCATCTTTCTCAAGGTTCTCATCTGAGAAGTAATATTCAATCTGTGCTATTAACTTCTGGATCAGGTCATTTTCTGGTGGTTTCCAGTTCTGGTCAGAATCATCATCATTTTCCCCACCACTAGAAAACAGTTAAATCATTTCATTAACAGATCTTCATCTTCTATTAGTGGATTCAAGTAGTCTTTCAAAATGCAAAGGCATAACCATAATGCTGATTCCAACTTACTTACTTTATATGTAGGCACTGAACAGGTATTACCCTAGCCATCTGAGGCAGGAGGCCAGCTCAGAGGATGAAGCTTTCCAGTCAACATAAGAAGTCAAGTTCCTGAGCTCATTCCAAAAGCTGATCTCAGTGTAGAGCAATGAGACATATACACTAGCATCTTGAAGACACTGCCAACTCAAATCCTACACCAAAACATGAAATGCACAGGCACTCGGTGCTATACAAACTTCATCCAGTGACAGTATTTTGGTTTTCAGTAGGAAGCTATTAAACAATGGCTTGACATTTACGTGCTTCACGAGTAGTGTCACATACCAGCGAATGAATATTCCAACTTGATGCAACCACAATATCTCAGGCCTCGTCACTGCATGAATGCAGGAGTCAGTATCCAGGGAGTAAGAAAGACTGACAGGAGGACTCCTGCACTTTTTACAGGTCACTTCCAGAGTGACAGAGTAACTTAACTAGCAGTTTACCAAGGGGCTTAAATTGTATGGACATTTCAGATTAAGGACTTAGGTGCAGTAGCAGCTCATGTACCTCAGGAACAGCTGTATGGTACACATATATGCCGTATGTTAAGAAGTCATTCTCGTTTCTTCTCTTCCCCCTCCCATCATGGTGTCTAGATACCTGTACAAAACAAAGCACTACTGAGCATCCTATCCCCCCAAAAAAGATACTGCAACCGTGGATTTGAGATTTAACTTCTTGCCACGTAGAGCTACAGCAACATGTTTGTTGCTGAAAGACAAAGGACCATTTAAATTGTTATCTAGCATTGAGGCAAATAGTTCACCTACAGACTACAGCCATAGATGTCGCTATACGAACTACTAACGCACAAATCTATCTTAAGCCAGAGACACTTTTTCTAAAGCTGTTAGCAATCCAGTTTTGCTGTAGGAACATCATGAAAGTTTCTGTTAAAGAAAAAAAAAAAAAATCATCCACTAAGCTCCCTGTACCCTGTAAATCATGTATTACTTTGGTCTCCCATGTATGTCAGCAACAAAAAAGGAGGAGCCACACATTTTCTCAAAGTTGTCCTAAATGGCTTTTGCAGAGCTTGTGAAATCATTAAACAAGGGAGCAGGCATCACACTAGAGTCCTCCAAGGGCAATCCGGCAGGGAGGATGCAGGCTAATGAACCACCTTGCCTTGTGGCAGACTGTTATCTTAATGCTGACTGACTTGCCACCCACGCCTGGGCACAGGCAAAAGCACTGCCTAGGCAGGTGCTTGCTGTGCATCTGAAGATACTGTTCAGGTCAGTGGGCTCTGCACAGGGAACGTGCTCCCAGCTGTGACAAGTTATGGCAGTTCTCTGGGGCCTGACTTTCTGAAGCTAATGATTTATTCACTTACTATGGTTCGCCTGATGATAGGGCAACGCATCGAGATATACATGGATACTCACACCATCCCAGAAGTCTCCTTGTTAAAATCTCCCTAGCCACTTAATGGGCTACAGTTCAAAGGAACAAGAAGAGTGAGAGAGCAAGAAAAAGAATTTAAGTTATTTGACAGTGCCAGAAATCGAGGATAGTTAAGTGAAGTTACGATTAAGATAGTAAAAAACATTCAATGGCCAGCTGTGGGTGCTGGTTTCAGAAGGAAGAAAGAACAAGGTTAAGTGTTTATTTTTCATTCATGATATTCTCTTACTCCACTACTTCTAATTTTTCATTCACTACCGATTCAGAACCCGTGCCGGCACAAGAAACTTAGAACATTTCAGCATTTTTACATGTCCACACTCTGCTAAGAAAAGCTTACCTTCAGTTCAGGATGGAGCTTACAGGTTTTTTTAGAGGATTTATTAGTACAGACATTTGCAGGTATTTGGAAGGTTTGGATGGAAAGAAAAGGGAGCATCATGCTTGGGGGGGGCGGGGGGAGAACTGCATGTTTGCAAAGATGAATACCACCCTTACAGTGTTAACACACTGAATAAAAGTGAAACAGGTCTCATTTCACCTCTCTAAAATTAAATATTGGTCATAGTCTGAATTATACAGCATTTCCCTATTTGGCAGGCAGTTCAGCTTTTACAAAATCTTTAGGGCTTTTACAACAGCCTTCACTAAGTACTGTATGGAGATTCCACCTATAGCAAATGCAGAAATTTGTAACTAGCTCCATATTAATTCATAGTAATGATCAACTGGAAGTAGTATCTCTAGGGTATCAACTCTACTACAAAGCTAGTTGCTAAATCAGTGGCAGTCAACATTGACAAAAAAAAAAAAAAAAAGCCTAACAGTTATTCACAACTTTCATTTACTTACTTATTTATTCAGAGCTTTGTGACGGATATACTTGTCAAAACATGATAGACTGAAAACCTACCTTTTAACATGGTGACTCATCTGGCTATTAGTCACACAAGAAAGTAAACACGTATCTGCATAGAGAATAGACTGGCTTTTAAACATCAGGACTCACAAACAGTACATTAAATTGTCTGGATAGAGTCTAACCTTTTGACAGGTTTTTGCTGAGTCTCGAAAAGAATAAGGTATTGTATTAATAAGCACTATGTGGCAATATAATTTACAGCATTAAGTTGATGTTCCAACAGTACAATCACCCAAAGGTAGCGCAAGTCTGTTAACAAAAACTAGTGGATACAATACTGAGCGCCTACTAATGGGACGTGTGGCTGCAGCAATCATTAAATTTAAATTTCTGTTATGAAACATTGTATTTTAGACCGACAACATCATAAAGACGTTCACCTTTCAAGCTCAGATTCTTCCTGTGTCTGTCTGCATCCAACATAAGTAAGTTTTTGTTGAGCAAGAACAGCTCTACTTTATGTGCAGAACTACCTGTTTGTTATAAACAGTATGAAGATTTTTCTGAAGCACCTGGCAGCTAAAAGGCTGAGGACTGAATATCATAAATACTCAGAGATCTCCCGAAGAACTGTGGTGTCTTGGCCATGAGGAAAAGGTTTTCATTTCTTAAGTTATAAACCCCAGAAACTGAGGAAAAAAAAAACCCTAAATTGTCTTCTAGCTTAGCTGGAGAGCGAAAGGGCTCATTCCCAGCAGTTTTAGATCATCACGGACAAGCTTCCAAATGCTTGGGTAAATAACTTCCTACCAGATGTTGCATTCCCAAAAGTACATCCTTAGCTAAGGTTACACGTAAATGGCAAAAGCACGTGTGAACTCCACTCACCTACTTCTGATGCAAAGCCTTTATAGTTCTCTCCAGGGCAGTACCTCTGGCCTTTCCTAGATCAGGAAGAGGCCATTTACAAAAAGGCAACCTCCACAGGAACTGAACATATATCAGCACTGCCAGCAAACATTTCTGAAGATGGCACCTACTGCAGACAATTAAATTAGTGGCATTTAAGAGTTAGCCATTCCGTGTTACAAAGTTGGAAAAAATAACCACCCTTTTTTCCAGTCTAGGCCAGGGCTAGAAGCTCTTATACAAGCAACACTGTCAGAGAAATCAAATGTAAAAAATACTCTGAATTTAAGAAATCAGTAATTGGAATGCAACACTACAGACTGCTGCACACATTTGATGTATAAAAATACAACAGTCCCGTATGGTTGTGGAAAGACCAAGTAGACTCAGTTTAAACATTTTACTTGTGTCTGGCTATGCTCGCCTCCTGTTTCTGTAGTGCATAGCTGACAACTTTGGCAGCTGCAGAAAACTCCCCCTCTCCGACTACCCCTCTGTAATTTAAAATAATACATTGCCATTCATTCTGAGTCAGTGCTAGGGTATGAAGTTAGAGAATCTATGAGAAACAGTTGATCTTCTACCAGAATACTGAATTTCATGCCACTGTACCTAAATCTTTATGTGACTGAATTTTACTGCATCTGCAGCTTTAATACAAAACATAAGATGGACTACCACTAATGAGCTTTGTCTCTCCGCAGTTTTCTGGCACAAAAATCCTGGATGTTCCTTCTACAAGTAAGGGATTCTGGTGGGCTTCAAAGTAACTTCAGGCATCAGTAATGATTCCTGCAACTTATCGTTAAATACAGACAACACTACTGGCATTATCAAGCTACTAGTAAAGTGCAGAGTAGATGATAAAGTGGTCGTTTCTTCTGCCTTTAAGCTGGCCTTGATTTCCTGTCTGGTCAACTTGTTTCCAAAGCCCTAAAGCAGGTCTGCTTGTCCCTGTCTTAATTCTACTAAAGAAAATCTCTACGGTTCTACGCAATAAAAACCAAAGGGGGAAAAAAAAACACCCAACCCAACCCCACAGCACGCCCAGCACCCCAAGACGCTTTATGTAGAAGGCAGCGAAGTGGAAATCGCGGGGGCACCACAGCCCGGCGCTTCTGCCTGCGGGGGGAAGCCACGTCCCGCCTCGCCCCGACGGCCGGGGCCGCGGCGCCGGAGGGCTCCCCGCGTCCCCCAGCCCTCCCCGCCGCCGTTGCATCAGCCGCGACCGCACCGTTACGCGGGTGGCGGCCTCGCTCCGCTCAGCCAAGCCCGCGGGGAGAGGCGGGCGGGCGGCCGGCCGCCGCCCG
>JANZLQ010000002.1:7206454-7252031 GCA_026212715.1 Elanus axillaris
CCGGGGGGGGGGGGGGGGGGGCAGGTCGGTCTTCTCTGCGCCGTGACTGGCGTGAGGGAGCGGCCCGTAGGCTGCTGGCATGGCTGCTGTTACTTGCCGGGACGTGGACAGAGGAGCCGTTTGGTTAAGTATTTCTGTTAAACGTTTGGATTATTTAGCAGGTAGGTGCTACGTTTCGTCTTATAGATCCAACTGAAAGAGCCAGCACGTTTTGCCTTGTTCAAAGAATAATAACGCATTTCAATGTAAAAACTTGTTTTCTTCATAATGAGGATGACATCCCCGTGAAAGCCATCCTTTCAGTCTATTTTTAAAAGCGGTGGGTTTTTTTTAAACAAAAAATTCTGTGCTGTTACTTAGTGCTGTGACGTATTCTTCATAATAGTTTTGCAAAAGAATTCCTTTCTTGGCAGAGTTTGCTGTTGAAAATACCTTCGCTGTTTAAAAAAAAGTGCACTCAACTTCTTGTATTGTCACATGGTTTTCAAAAATGTGAAATTGCATTTCTTTTTCTTCCAACTTGCAGGTTAATAATTGTGGTCTTCAGCTGGTTATCCAGACCTCATCAATAGCAGATAAAAGCAAACCAGTAATTATTACCTTTTCTTCAATAGTTATATTAATTAATGTGGTTGTATGGTACAGGCAAATTTGTATGCTTGCGGATAGGAACTGCCTTTTCAGTAGTAATATGTTGACTTTTAATATAATATCATTCGTATCTGATAGTCTTGTGGTAATTTATTTCATCCTGATAAAGATAAATGAAGTAAAAAGATGGGGATGTACTATAGCCTGCCATAGACCTTACATATTTCTTATGCTTCCATCTGTACCTCCTTTCCTCTTGTAATTGCAGTACTCCTAAGGTGGGGGGCTTTTTTCTCCGGATGAATGTGCTGGTAACTTCCATGTTTTCGTTTTGGTTACCAACACTGAATCTTTTTAGTCATAGTATCTTAATAGAATGAATATTTTTTTCATGGTAGCAATTATTTAATTTTTTTTAAAGCCTTTGCAGTTTCCTGAGAACTGTAGTTGTTACTAAGGTTATGTTTGTCTGTGTACAGGTGTTATTTGCATTTGGAAACTTTAACATTTGTCTTAAATATTGTATTACAGTTTGAATTCAGGATAAATAAAGAACAGTCATCTTTCCACAATAGACTTCTGCAGCATGATCTGGAAAAAAACTATTCGGGAAGGCAAGGTGATATTTGATAGGCTTTGGTTTGCTTGGGTTTTGTATCTCTTTATTAACTGAGCAGTAAAGAAAGCCTGTATTATGATTAGAATATGCAAGATTGACAGCTTTTCCTAATTGGCTATAGTAATTCAGTGTAACTGTTTCTCCATCATGTCCTGAACCTGCTATCCTTCTACTGCCTAGTGCAGAAGGCTTCTTTCATCACTTTTTGCCCCTCGTTCTGTCCATAGAATGCCATCCTTTCTTCTACCTACAAAGCCACTGTCTATCAAGTGCCCTACTGTACATTCCCTCAGAAGCCACACAAATCTCTACTGTAACATTTTCTTGGATCTTTAACTTTTTAATGTATTTAGACAAAATTATTTTCTAATTCAGAGCACTGATATGAAGAGATAGTTTTCCTATTGTGCTTGTGTGCTTTTGGCTTTGAAAAGCAAGATATTTGGTGATATCACTGCTAACTGTGGTGAAGCCTGGAAGAGCCTTGAAACAACACTTCTTGTCATGCTGCTGCTGCTTGTGTGTCCTATAAAAACAGTGATTGGTTAGGATAGGAGGTCAGTTTAATTATTATGGCAATTCTTTATTCATTCTGGTAAATATAAAGACCAACAGCTGTTGAGAATGGGTTGATTTTTAGGGATACTGTGCAATTTACTATGGATTAAATTTAAGTTTGCATTTTTATTTTTTTTTTTTTTTTTTTTTTTTTTGGGGGGTGTTGTTTTGGTTTTTCTTTTTTGTTTTGTTCCCTGCACAGGAGACCAAAGAGTATTAAGTCCATTGGTCCGTAATAAGCAGATATATCTTCCAGTACCATCCAGTCTGACAGAACTTTCTGGTTTGGAGTTGAAGCAGAATACAGGTTCTTTATCAGGATTTGGTGAGACATCTATTCACACACCAACAAAATCCAGATCCCGACAAAGCATAAGTTCACATGCTTCAGGTAACAGTGAAAACTTCTCATTAGGCTGTTTGTTTGTTTTGTTTAAGTGGTGTTTTACTGAAAAGTTATGCCCTGTAAGATGTGCTGCTTCTGGCTGTCAGAATGTATGACTGAATAGCAAGTGTTGCCCGTTCTTTCCTTTGGGTGTTAAGAGAGGTTGGTAGATCATTGTCAGAAAACCACTAGAAATATTTTCCAAAATACAATATAAGCATTTAAATACAGGCTTCTTATAAATCTTTCTTTTACAAAAGGGCAATAATAATGATCTTTGACGCATGTTTTTAGGAGGATGACATTAGAAGAAAAAAGTCACTGGACTGCCATTGTGTCATGTGTCAGACTGATTTTTAAGTTCCTGGTCTTACATTTATTGGTTTAAAAACCTGAGACAACGGATTTAAGACATTTGCAACAATGTTAGTTGATTATTTTTTGTCTCAATTATTTTTTTCCCTTCACAGCATTTTTTTTTTTAATTTTCCCTCACTTTGAAGGATACATAGAGATGTTGGTTGGTTGTTATACTGGTTTGTTAGAGCAGCTAGTGATAAAATGTTAGAGGAGCACTGAAAAGATTCCAAATTGAACAACAAATCCTTGAACTTATATATGTATCTTTTCTAATGGCATATTGTAGGCAACAATGAACTCATTTTCTATAGTAGTAAAGCAATTATCTTTGTTTATTGAAGAATTTGTGTTTTTCCATTAACATATTGATTTATTTGAAGGGGGGATACATACAAACACAGGAAAGTTGAGCCTATATTCTTGTGGTAGTATGCATACACAGTGATCTGTGTTTGACCAATATTTTTCAGTGGATCATTTTCCAAATAAGCTAAAGCTCGCAGAACACATTTGTTGATTTATTTGCAGGTATTCTTTAGTCATCCTCTCTCTTCCTTCTTATATTAACAAAATGGATAAAGATGGATAGCTATGTAAATATGTTTTAAAAGGCTGCCTGTTTCTTTCTTGACAATGGAGTGAAATATAATACCAGTGATTACTAGGTATTGCATGCACTTACCTTTAAAATAATTCACATTTGTTTGTGGCTCAGTGGGACTGTTTCAATGTTTTGGTGCTTTAGTTTCTAGTTCTATCGACATCTACTTGATCTATGTCTTTAAAATCATCTTAAGTTAGATAATATCTTCTTTAAGTGCGGATAGTGAAACTGTGAATCGATTATACAACCTTACCTTAAAACATCATTGGGTAAATCTAATTTTAAAAAAAAGCATCTACAAAATACCTGCTTACCACAAAAAGTCGATGAAAATCTCTCAGAAATGAAGCAAATGGATGTGCTTCGGAAAGAGGATCTAGAGGGAGGTACCTGTAAACAAAAAATGTCAGGAAAGAAAACTGATAAAGTACTGAATGGAAGCAAAAAGACCTTTCATGAACTGTGTAAGTCTTTTAAGACGAAAGAAAATTCTTCTTTTATTATCTGTAGTTAATTAAATGATTTTACAAAGAAGTGGCTCATATATTCTCTGTATAATTGTCTGATAGATAATACAAATTCTGGGAGCAGTTCATCAATAACATTTCCTGTATTGCAACGTACTGCTGAAGAAAAAATACTGAATTCTGATAGACTTACCCTGGAAAGGTGAGAAGGTTATGGAACACGCACACCATAGCTTGCGAGTCCTGTGTCTTGATCATCTAAAGTGATGAGTATCCCGGTAAAGCCTGTGGTCGATGGTATGAGTGGTGGGTTTGGTTTTGTTGGGTTTTGTGTGTGTGCGTGTTTGAGAAGATCTGTGTCCCATAGGGAAATTCTGTATGTGTGTCCTTAGAATGAATATATCCATACAGCGGTCATCTAAAGCAGTTAGGACTTTTCATTATAAGCTCAGGAGCGATCTTAAGAGTCGAATGCGAGGTCATGCACATAATCTAGAGAAAGAGGCTGTGTCTCCATTAGTTCTAATCTGATACAATAACTGTAGAATGGTCTGTGAGAAAAAGTTTTGTCTGAGACATGTAATTGTAACTTTTTTTTTTTGGGGTGGTGTTAGGGTTCATGTAGTATAAAAAATTCTGTCAGGTCAGTAGGACTCCTTTTGGAATAATCCTAAACTAAGAATAACCATTTTTGGCATAATTTCCTATATCTTTTACTTTTTGTATTAACACTTATTTCATGTTTATATTTTTCAAAATGCAAAGTTCTATAAACCGAAGAAAAATTGCATGCACATAGAACGCTTTGAATTCTGATCTAAACAGGCTGCTTAGGTGGCATCTGGTAACAAAAATTAAGAATTGGCAGGCTGTGTCTGTTGAAATTTTAATGTGGTCGCAATGTGAGACTTCCATGTGGTTTCTATGTAACAAACAAATCTCTGATTAAAAGGGCAGGATTTCAGAGTTTTGTAATCAATTCTGCTATATTTTCATGCTAATTTTTTAACTTTAAGGACTTACTGCCTTATTTACAATTTAATTAGCAAACCTAATTACCTTAGTATTACTTTAAGCAAGATAGTTTACTTTCTTCAGTTAAGTCAGAGTGGGTGAGTAGAAGGTGGGTTACCAATTTGTTATTTGTGTGTTTTGGTTTTTTTCCTTCCAGGCAGAAATTGACAGTGTGCCCAGTTATCGATGGGGAAGATCATCTTCGCCTTTTGAATTTCCAACATAACTGTATAACCCGGATCCAGAATATTTCTAATCTGCAGCACCTTGTTTTTTTAGATTTATATGATAATCAAATAGAGGAAATAAGTGGGGTTTCAACTCTGAGATCCCTAAGAGTCCTTCTGTTGGGAAAGAACAGGTAGAAATAATAAAACTAACTTCAAGCACCCTTCTTCATGGTGTAACAACTGTGATCTATCATTGTTTCTGTTACTTAAAGAGTTTTCAGAGTGTCATGTTGGGTGTGACACCAGTGAGCTGGTCCCTAACACTACCTAAGTGTTAGGGATTCCACTGAGGAAGCACAAGGTTTTTGCTTGTAATATTCTTCAGAAATTTCCATTCTTATGTGAATTTTAGCAACAGTTCAGAAGTATTTTACATGTTTCCATCCAATCTTCTGTTCCGATTGACTATTGAATACATGTTCTTAGATTTGTGTGACAGATGGAATCTCTTTTCATACCAAGTGAAGTATTCATTGAATCTTTATAACCTACAAAAAGTATTTCTGCCTGGGAAGAAATCAGACAGATGAATCATGGATTTTATTGCTTATTCATTGATTCTAATCTGTTGGGAGATATAACTTGCTAGTTGTATTGCTCTCTAAAAATACAGTTCAAATCCCGTAGCCTTTAATTCTAATAATTTAATAGAATTATCTGTGGAATTGCTCATACAACAGAGGGTTACACTTTTGTTTTTTTTTTTTTCAGTTTCCTTATTTTCTTTATATTCAGTAAAGGAAGAACTGTTAAACTTCTGTTATGTATGGATTACAAAGAATGTATCTCCTAATTTAGCCTATATTCAAAATTGACAGTTTTCAATAGTGCAGTATGTTACTAGAGCTTATAGCTTTTATAGTAAAAGTCTCACCTGTAGAAGTTAATTTTGTTTATAACAAAATATTGGGGCATGGGAATGATAAATTTAAGCTGCTTTAAGGAATTATTTTCCAAATCGTAACTACATTGAGTGCTATGTAGTTTGTTTACATGGTTTGGAGGTAGTTAACACATACTCATAAATGACTGCAAGTCAGACACAGTTGCTAGCAACTTGTTTTCAGCTTGATCTGTATGTGATCTCTGATTATTCTTGAAGCAAATGCATAATACACATTATGTTTAATATCACCAGCCAGTAGATGATGCTGTTGAGTATATAATCTAGGTCTGGAATCTGAGAAAATAGGACAGGACGGAAGAGTTCTAAACCACTTAAGTTGTACAGGGGGAGAAGAAGTACTGCCACATCTAGAGAGCGATATTGTCTAGAAAGGGCCAGTGGCTTTCAGGGTTTTTTTTTTTTTTTATTCTGTGTTCTAACAAACTCTCAAAAGCCTCTGTAACTATAGTCTGCCGTTAAACTGGTTTGGAATTAGCAGTTTGCCAGTAATGATTTTATTATTATTATTTAGGTATCTGGATAGGTTGGTTCTTGACTTTGTTTTCTGGCAGTTCAAGTATTCCCTCCCTTTTCTTTTTCCTAGAAGAGCCACATACATACTGCTGCTGTTGCATTACTGACAGTCAGAAAGGAAGGTGATAGTCTAAGGCATACTCATTCTTTTTTTTTTTTTTTTTTTTGCTTTACATAGTTCAGAACTTTGTTATTCTTATGTTACTCTTGGTGGGCAGGAACAAATCGCTAAGTTTTGTATTAGCTGGAAAATGAAAGATACTTTTTATCCAATACAGAAAATAATTTATATAATAATTGAAATCTTGCAGAATAAAGAAGATATCAAATCTGGAGAACCTAAAAAATCTTGATGTTTTAGATCTTCATGGAAATCAGGTACAGTACAATAACTTGATTGTTCATGTTCTTGTGTAGACATCATGCATTTCCTGTGCCTTTTACAGAACTATTGCTTTCTGAAAAGGAACTGGCAGCAAATCTTGCAACTGTTGATGTCACAGAAATCAGTAAATTAATAAGAAGTGGTATCACGTTATTTTCAGTCTTGTTACCAAGTCTCTTATACTTTCAGCATTGTACTTCTGGAAAGTTACAGTGATTAAAATGCTGAGTCAACTGAGTATAACAGCATGCCTACAGAAAAGTAATCTAGCATAAGTAGTTGTGGTACAGTTCAAGCAACACAGTCTTAGAAGTCATAGAAGTATTTAAGATCCCATTGATTGTTGTGTTGTTTCTACTTAGAAAAGAAGATCTTACAAAACACGATCCCTTACATATCTGTAGAAGAGTTAAATTTGTACAGAAAAAGCAGAATTGGTCCAAGCTCTTGATCTATTCATGCTTCTGAATGGACTTAAGTCACTTGATGTCTATTCAGTTTCCTCAATTAGAGACTAAGCAGTCATTTCTGTTTCAAGTGGTGCATAAAATTTTAGGTCTAGTACATGTAAGGGGAAGATACTTGTTCAATGGTATGTCAGAAGCAGCATGGAATGTTAAGGGCAAGCTGGATATACTATTCTTTTGTAAAACAATTTTAAAACGTGTGATACAAAATGTTCCATAACTGAGCTGTTTAAAACAACATATGGTAATTGTGACTATGTAAGAGCAATGTGTGAATTTTCTGGATTCCTGTTCTGACAGTTTTGATGTTTTACTGATTCCTGTATGCATGTATTCTTTATTATACAATTGCTTGACAGGGGGAATAGGAATGCTTTTTTTATAAAAAAAAAAAAAAGAAAGAAAAAAGAAAAGAAAAAGACAAGGTAACAGTATAATGAGTTATTGTTACATGTGATGTGGTAAGTTTGTGGCTTCCTGAATAACATTACAACATGCATACTATTGGACTATAGTGGCAGAGGCAGTGTACAGCTAATGATATTGCCCTTGGAGTCTTGGAGCAACTATGTTTGGAGATGGCTGTTTGTGTAGTTGTAATCCTTTCCTTACTGCTCTTGTCAGGTTGGGGGTGGTGGTATTTTTTTGAAAAAAATATTTGCAGACTAGACATGTAGCTGTGCTAGTCAGCACAAGTGGAGGAATTACCAATGGAAGTGTAACATAGGTCTTGCACAACTCTTACAAATGATTGTGAAGTGGACCTGATTTTTTTTTTTTGTTTTCCCTTCAAGTGTCTGTACAACTCTGTTTACATTAATTAAAACTTTATTGGGAGTTTTGGGCATAATGCCTAACTGGCTGCTGCTAGGTCAGCTTCATAATAATAGGCCTCCTTTGGTCCAGAGAAAATAACAATTTTCCTGTATCAGGAGTTAAATATTAAATCTCTGGAGCATAATAAGTGGTTTTGTTTTTCAGAAAGCTTTAATCATAAATGTACACGTGAAGGGCACAAATGTTAGGAAATGGAACAAACTGGTTTCTGCATTTTTTATTTATTTTTTGGTAGGTTTAATGTATTTTCATGGCAAGACTAGATAAAGACCATGAACTTCTCTTCCGTTAATAAATTATCTTTCTGTTCCTTTCCAGTTTAAAGATATGCAAGTTTTCATAGGAACATTCTTTTTTTCCTGTTTTTTTGAGGAATTAAAATATTAAAACACCAATCTGCCATATATATTATCACTTATTTTTGAAGGTATAAGGGAAGAAATGAAGAAGGGAAGAAATGCTGAGTTCGAGACATCAGCTTAGTGTACTAGTGTGTTGTTTTGAAGTCTGGGGTTTTCTTTCTTGTTTGCTTATTGAATCATGAATAGGGAGAGAGCTCTGTCTTTTAACTTTGTTCACATTTATGCAGCCTTTACTTAGGGCAGCCTTCTAGTCTATCTTAAACAATATTTCTCCCACGTTGTAAATTTCCCAAGAACAGATTTCAGCCACAGAATTGTGGTTTGTGAAGTTTGAGAACTTCAAAATACATGTTCCAATATTCCAGAACGTAGCAATTTAAACAACAGATCTGTAGAATTAAAAATGGAATGTTGGTATATAGTTCAAAATAGTGGATTATGATCATTGATCTGTTGATAGCATGTCCTGTGTCTAACATATACATGATTTTTTTTCTTTAATTTGGTACAGATCAATTAGAATCAAGAATGCTGAAACAGAATATCCTGCTTGTCAGTTGCAATGAAAAATAGTAGAAAGTAGGATTTGCTTTATCTTCATAAGCTCTTGATTCATCTGTTTCCTTAGACCGCTTGTGGCGCTATCCTGCATCCAGTTCTCACAGGAAGGTCAAAAAAGCTACGATAAATATAGTCAGTTGTACAATTTGGAACCAGCGATGGGCAGCAAATTTCCTTTATTAGGGTGGTTCTTATTTCAAGTAAAAAGTATAGTGGCACTTCTGTGGTGTGTATCACTTATGTCGTTTTTTCTTACAACTATGAGAAAAATGTAATTTGCTTCTGGTGTGCAAAAGCGTCATTGACTGCCAGTGTACTGTGAATATCTGTATGTGTTGTGTGAATGAGATTTCCTTTGGACATCATTTTCCGTTGCTCACTTGAGTAACTGTGAAACTGTATAGGTTACTTAATGTTATAATCTTTTCAGTCATACTCTATTTCTTACACTTAGAGATATTTTTATGGTACTTTTGTTTTCATTTTACGTTCAAAGTTGTGTTTCTTACAGATGTGAGAAATTAAATAATGCTGTGTATATGGGAAACAGATATTTTTGATCCAGCACAAAACTTTAAGACTGTTGCCTAGAAAAGATAGCTGTCTGTGGTATCATCTACATCTTGTCAGGAATATTTTCAGGATTTTCTTAATGTGATATTCTTGGGCCACAATGGAAAATTCATACTGTTAAAGGCACTACTCAGACTCGCACACTTGGTTTTGCATTTATTTTTTATTGTATGAATTTAAAAAGGTGGGTTTATGTTTTTGAAGGAAATTGTGTCATTTTAATTGCAATGACAGATTTTATAGTAAGTTACTAGAAGGGGTTTTGATACCAGACTCTCCAGGAAGAAACAGTAGATTGTTTCAAGAAAGCTATTGATAAGCTAAAACCTGGATGTAAGTTTTGCTTGAATGCTGTCTGCTCAAGGAAATTGTTGTGTAAACTGTAATTAACCTAAAACAGGGATGACACATAAATGAGTTTGTTGGATGCTATGAAACAAGAAAGCCTCACTCAATCCCTGGGAAAGTGATGGAACAAATAGTCCTGGAAACCATTCCGAACATGTTACAGCAAGAAGACAACCAGGAGTAGTCACCATGAATTTATGTAGAAAATGGTGTATTACAACAAAGTGACGAGTGCAGTGCATGAGTAGAGTGCAGTGGATGTTTTTTATCCTTAGTTTAGGAAGGTATTCAACACTATCTCCCATTATATCTTTATAGACTAACTTAAATTAAATTAAATTTGGACTAGATAGACAGACTGTGAGGTGAAACGAAAACTGGCTGGACCACCAGGCTCAAAGGGTTGTGATCAGTGACACAAAGTCTAGCTAGAGGCCAGTCACTAGCGTTGTACACTAGAGGTCGATACTAGGTCAATACTTCTTAACACCTTCATTGATAACCTGCATTATTAATGATGCAGGAAATTGTAAGGAGAGCTTCATACATGAGATGGTTGTGCTGCCATTGAGTGGAGAAACGGGCTGAGAGAAATCCCATGGAGTTCAAGAATGGGAAATGCAAAGTACTGCACTTAGGGAAGAATAGCCCCCTGGACCAGTATGGGCTGGGTGCTCGCAAGCTGAAAAGCAGCTTTGTAGTGAAGGACATGGAGGCTGTGGTGGACAACAGGCTGGCCATGTGCCAGCAGTGTGCCCATACGGCAAAGAAAGCCAACAGCATCCAGGACTGCATTAGGAAGAGTGTTGCCAGCAGGTTGTGGGAGGTGATCCTTTGGGCTCCCTGGTGCAGAGCAGACATGAACTTAAGGGGGTGAGTCCAGTGAAGAGGCACAAAGGTGATGAAGGGACTGGAGCATCTCTGCTATGAGCAGATGCTGAGAGCTGAGGTTTGCTGTGCCTGGAGAAGAGATGCCTTGGGGAGTTCTTATTGATGTACGTGAATGGCTGATGAGAGGGTCTAAGTAAGATAGAGCCTGACTTATCTCAGTGGTGTCCAGCAAAAGGACAAGAGTCATTGAGCATAAACTGAAATAGAGTAAACTTGTTCAAACCCAAGAGGAATGGTATTGTCGGGGTGGCTGAATGCTGGAGCAGGTTACCTGGACAGGTGGTGAAATCTCCATCCCCAGAGGCAGTCGAAGCCCGACTGGACATGCTCCTGGGCAGCTTGCTGTAGTTGCCCCTGCTTTGAGCAGGGGGTTGGAACGGACGATCTCCAGAGGTCCCTTCTGACCTCAACCGATGATCTGTTTCTGTGACTAGGGTTATGTTAGATAAAATTCACCTTCTTTTCTTTTCCTATTTTCCCTTTATAGTGGTAGGGGAAATAGAAGAAAATAATACTAGAGAGGAATTGTTTACTGGGATACTAGTCAAGTGACAATTCTTTACTGCAAAAATGTTCCCTGTAAAGCCACGAAAAACCTCTGTTGGGTGAATGTGGCAGTTCATTGAGCTGTAGTGCACTGAATCATTGTCCTATTACAGTACTCATTGAAAGGCACTTTGTATTTGGGGTAAGGTAAGAGTGTTTCTGTGGTTTTCATGTTCATAAGTCCCACACATTTGATGAAATTATGCATCCAATCTGTTCATCTTTAGAGCTTTTCCCATGCAGTTTGCACTGGTTGTGTCTATTCATCAGTACTGTTACTTCTTGAGAGTAAGGTTGATTGCAAGTGCCTTTATAGAGCATTTTGGCAATTTATTTGTTGAGAAATAAGACGGTTGAATTTTCTTCAGATTTGTTGATTTGTCTGTTTATTTTTATGAAGTAATCCTCTGTGGTTCATATTTATGTATGTACTGGAACGGTAATCTGTTTTACAGCTTTTTTTCTTCCTTGTACTAACGTGTCTAGCAGCTCTGTTTTGACTGGGCGTTTTGCCTTTTGAAGTTGCCATGCCTTAGTTAATAGAAGGTGAGGACACATTTTTTTGTGGTAAAGACAGTTATATTAAGGAGAGAATATCTGGTAAGCAGCCTGCATCAGTGTAGAGGATTAGCTGAATATTTGCTGCTTGCATACGATTTACTTGAGACATGTTAACTTGCATTCAGTGATTCTGGTATCACCAGCTTTCCTTTGTAGTCACACAGACAATTCCAGAAAGTGCTTTAACATATTTGTTAGACTCCAGTAGATGAGGAGAGTCATGTAAGTAAAATGCTACCATTTAAATGATATTGCCTGGCAACAATAATATTATTACTACAGTATACTATGGAATATAAATTGTTGCAGTAGTATTACTGCTTCTGAATTATGATGCAGAACAGAGCCTTTCCATAGTCTTTGTTTTCATGGTTTGGCTACTCTGATGTCATTAAATAAAACCTGTAAAATTCAATGTAGCAGGTTATAGCAAAATCCACCAAATCCTCTTGATGCCTTTTGGCAAGTCATTTTAACAGACTGACTCTTCAGTGACTGTGATATTACATAATTCTTTCTGTGGATATTGAAGGTGCTTACATACCTGCCAAGAAAAAAGTATTATTCTTTTAACTACCATTTTTTCCCCTTAATTGTTTTCATGTTATAGGACACATTTAGAATAAAATAGTAAAATAACTTAGGTGTAATATCCATTACGTAATACCTGACCAAATAGGTTTCATTCTTACTTCAGTAGTTTAACTTACCACAGGAATATTCTAAGGTGCTTGCAATGATTTAATTTTTTTGGATCTTCAAAGCTATTGATAATAATGCACAGTATCTCTGTGTTACCTGTGATTCCAGATGATCATTGAACAAGTAAATCTTGTGTATGAGTTACATTAAAGGTATTTGAAATGCATTAGACTAACAAAAAATGTTAACTCTTTCATTATACATAGTTCTGCATCAGGTAAGACATCTCGGCCCTCTCAATAGATGCAGAACATAAATACTCCAATAGGATATGGCCAGAATATGAATATTATTAATCCTATTTTTCAATAATAGTGCTACAGTCTAGCTAGAAATTACTTGGTTTTAATGTTTATGGAGTGTAGTGGCAGCTAAGAGGAAAGCTAGATTCCTGTTTCAGTCTTAGTCCCTCCCTCCCTCTCTCTTGGGGTGTAAATCAATCCCATACATGGAATGCAGACTGTGAAACTTCTAAGACTGGATTTTTTCCAAGAGGTTGGAGGTGAGGAAAAACAGAAGGAGGAAATTTTAATTTTTGTTCACTTTTGGGAAAGTATTTTGATTTATTTGGGTGCTGGGTTTTTTGAATAATATGGTTAGGTCTGAACTTTGAGACTTTTCCCGCCCAGGTGAGAAAAGTACTGGGAATTGAATGTGCTTTGAAACATTGAGGTATAGTATTCCACAATGCTTAATGATAAGCCTTGTATGATTTCTTTTTTTCCAAATCAAGCCTTTTAAATGTATTACTAATTAAAGAAAATCCCTTCATAGAATAAATATCCAGAAGAAGGTTAAAAAAAAAAAAATCAATTTAATGGCTAATGAAATACTGCACTCAATGCCTAAGCTTTACAAAAAGGGCAAAATGTGAATTCCCTTGTCATATTGCTACTCTTTGCCTGTTTTCCCACATGATTTAGTAAAGCTTTTGATTTTAGTACTGCCCAGTAAAAATTTGTAAGAAAATACAACACCTTAATAACAATTAATTAAATTTTTATGTAGAGACTCTGTTTCTATGGCTATTAACACAGTAATGTTGACATACAATATACATCATTCAGAGACCCTGCACGTGATTGTATACCTGGTATATTCAATGCACTACAACTTACATTTAGTTTTGAACTTAACATTTAATTTCCAAATAGTGTGTTTCCAAGCACTCTGAATAGTCTATGGAGAGAAGTCTGTTAGTTTGATCTTTGCTGTCAAGGTAAATACTATAAGCGGTATATGTTCCATGTAAATATCTTCAAAACCTTTCTATTTTTGGTAGGGCTAAAATGGGCTTTACTCTGTCTTCCAGTGAACTAATGCATTAAAGTTGAGTCAAGTTGAACTCTAATTTCAGTCTAACTTTATTTAAAATGAAATTTATTCTATAATGCTTAAACTCTAAAAAGTCATTGGAGTTATTTTTTTGTGCTCTGTTTAATTCTGGAAATCATTTTCCTTGCCAAAAGTTCAAGGATACAAGTTCAGGCCTGAACTTCTTTTCAATAATCTCAGAAACATGTATTAAAAGATGTAACTTTTATGCAGTTTAATTATTGATGAGTGATTATGTGGTGCATAACAATCTTTTCTGAAATCTATTTTGTAGATAACTATTCAGACAGAAGCAAACGAGAATAGTAGTCCTGTTCAATGTTTACAAGTCAAGTCTGACTTAACCATTTTTAGTTGCTTTTTGAAATACTTAATAATCCTTCTTCATAAGCAATAGAGAAGTCATAGATATAATTTCTTTTTAGAAAAGGAATATTTGAATGCTCTAAAAACATGTGATAATAACTTGTATATAATTTGCACCTAATAGTATGTACTAAAAGCTAGCGTATCTTTGTGTGCATGCATAATTGAAACAGAGAAAATCCCATCGAGTTAATCTTAAAACTTAGCAAAGTGATAAAGAGTATTTCTATATACTGCTGATGAAATCATTACCTTTGTGGTAGCAGTAAAATGCTAGGACTGATATTCTACATTGTGGCATGCTGTAATTTTAGCTAAGCAGACATCTGCAGAGGTCTGTGCTCTTCACGCTAACCATCTGCTCTTGGCTTTGCTTTCACAAGTCTTTCTGTCTAAATATGTTGTTCTAAATGGTGGTATTTTCTGTTTCTTTTGCTGTAATACTACTGTATCATAATAATTCTTATTTTTTGCATATTAACAGACAAAATGGATGATGCATAATAGTTTATTTAGCAGTTGAATCAAAAATTGGTTTAAGACATTACTTAATTTGGGTTTGCTATCTACTTTTGTATGCTTTTGAATGGACATCTTGAATAAGCTGCTGTAAAAAGTATTTCAGCAAGTTGTATGTCATAGACTTACAGATACATACATACATCTATGTATGTGTGTACATACGTGTGTATATATATGAAAATTACTAACAACATTATGTGTGCTCAAACAACAGCGACCTTGCGTCTTCTCCCATTCCAGGAGCTGCTATACACTTTCTGGAAACTGGCACAGCTAGACTTTTACTGGTGGAAAGCATCAGAAAGTTCATTATCACTAGGAAGGTGTGTGACACCAGTCACTATCTTGCTTGTCTGTATCTAAGTGGTGTTGGCAGCTTTGAGACGGAATAGCGTGCCTGAGTATAGGGTGTTGAAGGGAGCTCACAGTGGTCGAGCAGATGATCATTCTAATTGAAAGGGAATTCATTATAATTGTAGTTTCGTCACTTTGTTTGATCCCTCCATTTTCTAATCACAGGAAGCCATGAGTTGCTGAAGAAGTACTGGGGACTGTCAAGCAAACGCGCTGTGTATCCAAACTAAGGATGCTGCTGCTTTCTTTTCTAACTTTTGAGTATGTCCTTCTGATTGTAGCAATTATCTGCTTCTAAAACTTCCTTACAAGTTCCAATTCCAGAATAATTGCTTTCTTCTCCAGAGGGCTGTAACTGCCCCTTGCCCCCAACTCACAGCAGGTTCCTGTCCTCATGACCTGCTGCAAAGTTGGTCTGTGGAGCTCCTGTAGACAGAGCTCAGTGTGCTGCTACTGGCATTGTGAGAGGCACGAAGGGAAATTGGTGCAGAGTTCTGTGGTGGCGAGGAGATGTGATGCCGCTTATTCTTGTAGCATAGGTACCAGGAGATTTGGATGTGTGTTTGAGTGTCTTTGCAGACAAATTAAAGATCAATGGTGTACAAAATTTCCCCATTTTGACATACAGTGATATCATCACTGTTGTCTGAGTTTCGTGGTGTCTTAGAGGTTGCTGCTACAGAACAGCACAGCTGAAGTAACCTAATTTTTTATGGTAAAGAAGGAAGTGTTGATTGATTTTACTGCAGTATGACTACCAAGGTACTAGTGAAGTGAATACTAGTATTTAATCTCTATCAGACTGTAACTTGTTTTCAGCAATTTGACATGATTATCGTGGTTTAGAAAAATACACAAGAAGCACACTATTGTGTCAAGTTGATTTTTCATGTATACTTTTGTGAAGAAAATGTATGTGCCATATATCTGTTGCATATCTATGTAAAACACAGTATGCATGTTAATAATTATATGTCTTTCACAGATTACTAAAATAGAAAACATCAGTCATTTGAGTGAACTGAGAGTGTTAAACCTTGCCAGAAACCTCCTAACCATTGTAGAAAACCTTAACGGACTGGATTCGCTCACAGAGCTCAACCTTCGTCATAATCAAGTCTCTGCTATAGTAAGGAACTAAACTCTTTTTCTCTTTTTTCTTTTTTCTCCCCCCCCTTTTTTTTAATGAAATGCAGTATTAGTAACTTGTTTAAACTATGTAAGCATTTCAGATTTGTGATATCTTGTGTTTTCCCGTACTGTATTGCTTATGTTGTTCTGCTGCAATATTTCTACAACATAAAGGTGAAACAAGCAGCAATTTATTTTTGGCGCTATTTTGTTATAATGCGATCACTTGTAGTAATTCAGATTCGCAGTAGCTCCTGATGGTTCTCAGGGTAGGGGGATAATCTGAGGAAGCTTTGTGGTTCTAACATACAAAATTAGATAGTTTTCTTCCATACAAGTTTCTCTCCTAGAAACAAACCCTCTCTTGATTTCTGTAGCTCAGCTAAACAGTCTCAGACCATCTTAAATTTTATCTCCTTGTGAATATTTCTAGGGCAAATGCAGAGAAAATAGGTATTGATCTTAAATGCAGGATTTCCCAATTGGAGCTTTAACCTAGCATTGTAAGTCTTTATGTTCTAAAAAGTAAAGCTTTTCACTTTGCAATTTTAGTTGTTGTTCAGGTATGGCAAGTAGATTATTTGAACAAGCGCCTTTTAAAATAATACAGGAAGTCTACTTAACTATTTTTCTGTCTCTCGTAATTCCTTTAGTTCTCGGTCTCCTATTGCTGCCGAGCCTTTCCTTTCTCGAATTTCTGCTACTTGCATATATAGATTGTTTTTACACTTCAAAAATAATTTTCTGCTCTTTGCTGGTTCTGTTAATGTACCTTCCCCCTACATCAGTTATGTTACCTAGGATTCTCTTCCTTGCTTGTAGCTGCTGCCTTTTCACTCTTCTCAGGTGTAGCTCGTACTTTCTCCTTGCTTCCTATTGTCACAAATGGAGAGTCAGCATGAAATTTATATTAGCGAGTTACAGGTTTGGACTCTGCTGTCTCTCAATGTTTTAGTCTTTTATGGCCAGAGACAGTGTTTCAGAAGGTAATGTTCTGAAGGGAACTAAGGGAAGTACTTTATTTTGTCTAATTGTTTATTGGGGTTTTTGTCTGTTTTTTTTTTACCCTAGTTAAATTCTAATGGACTTATTTTGGGGGGTGGGGTGGATGTTTATTTTGTTGTTAATTGGACTGTGATTTTAGCAAGTATGACACTAACTCTATCCCCTAGAGAAGGACTCTTAAGTCATATGAAGTCAAGTCATACTGTCTGAAACCTGAAGTAAATATATGTCTCTTTTCTAAAATAAAATCTTTTTCAATAATAGGTGTTGTCTCTTTCTGTGTATGCAACAGTGTACATGTATTTCTTTACTTAAATGTGTTTCTTTTTTTTTAAAAAAATGAAAGCTGCATTACTTCTGTATTGAAATTCAGATTCTGCTGCGATATGAAATTACTGTAAATCCAGAAACATAGAAACAAATATATCATTTTATGGAAAGAATATCCAAGATATTGTTATACTATTGCTGAAGTACTTGAGTAGTTGAGGGAGGGGGTTTAGATTTTCTTTTAAGATGAGGTTTAGCTTTTCTTACGGCTGATTGGGGGGGTGTGTCGTTTTAATCATTATATAGTTATGATGTTGCACTTAACAGCAAAATTTTCAGTCTAAGTTCATTAAAAGAATTTGGTTTATGTGGTTCAGTTTTTGGACTGTTTTAGGTAGTTACTATGACAACACTAACATTATGAATAAAGCTTTTAAAACTTGATTATTCCTTTAAATGAAAGAATCTAACCAATTTTAAAAAAATTGCCATCCCAAAATAATGAAATAAAATCAATATAATTTAAATAACTTTCGCTTTGAGTACACTGTTTGTGAACCTTCCTTATTTTTCACCTCCTCTGCTCCCCCTCCGCACCTGCTGTAAGTGTATTATTCTTGTGTAGGAAAGATGATACTCTCATTTGTCAAACAAAATGAGGTTCTGTACTGAACTCGATACCCATTGCAGTTAACTATATTGAATAATTCAAGTTATCCAGCTAGATTATAGTTTGAGCAATGAAACATATATAATCATCTCTTACAATCCACTGGCCTTAGATTAGTAATTTTGGGACCATTTTGTGTCTTTAAGGTATTCATTAGAGACTGGAAATCCTTGAATCACAAGTAGTTATTTTTGTAAGAATAAACTGTAGTTCATCCAAAGGTGTAGGATTTAAAAGGGCAGTCCTGAGGCTTGGTTTATAGCAGAATTGTATCTTACAGGATTGGAAGTGTCTTCAGGAAGTCTGACTATTCTAAAGAATAGCAAACAGAATAAGTGATTAGAGTGTTTTGTGGCATTAAAAGCACAAATCTATGTATACAACGAATTACGGAATGTCTATTTGCTTTCCATCCAGTTGTGAATTAGGGTCCACTGTTAGGAGGGTGAAGTATATTTTTGTTTGAAAGATGCATCTGCTTGATTGCTTTGAGGTATTAAAAGCTTAGAATTTTGGGGTTTGTCATCTGCAGCTTGATCTTAGACTTGAAGGACTGGTCAAGGTGTTCACCATCTTTTCACAAAAGAACTCCTGTCCTGTTTGTCCACTGCCCTATATTACGATTTTGTATCAAAACTGAATTAGCTGGGCAGTTTTGTTGTTTTTAATCCTACTTAAGGCGTTCGCTGTCATGCCTGTGAGACTTAAACATACTTTACAGGACAGCAGCATACCATGCCAGTTAAAGAAATTTGTCTTCAGGGGAAATTACTTTGTATTCTCCAATGCAAAATTCTTTAATTAGTTAACATCATTGCTGCTTAAGAATTACTGTGTACAACCCTATAATGCCTGTCTTCATGTGTATATCTGCTTGTATCACATGCACCCACCCCTTTAAGCATCAACACTAAGTAGCCTTAGGGACAGAGCGGGGTCCAGATAGAATTCTGTTCTGAACTCAGTCTTTCTATGGTCTGATCTGGGAGGATTCAGAACAGCTCAGAATCAGTAGTTTTGCAACTGCAGACCTGAGCTAATAAGCCCTGCTTTATTGTATACAGAGCTATGACTCTCAACAGTTCTTGCTAGCTCACGTTTGTTTCATTAATAACAGCTACATGGTCTGTGTAGAGCTGCCTTGTGTTCGTCTGTTTGGGTAGAATGAACTATTTCTGTTTCTGGAATGCTATGTAGACATGCCACAAATCAGATGGAGAGAGGAAGGGCAGTAGATTTTCATGGCTAAAGTCAAGGTAGTGAGCCCTGTGACGCTTTCCTGTGCTCTAAGTAACAGGCTTGAGTCCACTGCTTGCAAGTTAGAAGTCTGCATCTCCGTGTCCTACTAAGGAGCATACTCCAACTGAGGGGTTAGGTGTGCAGTCTGAATGGTATATGAATTACTGCAGGCTGTGCTGACTGGCCATTATGGATTTATATTTCATAAATCAAGTTTGATCTTTATATGTTTCATTGTACTAATATTTGAGCTATTTGCTTTTTAGAGATTTTTTTGCAAAAGTGGCTTATATTAAATTGACAATTACTCATTCTGGAAATTCATGCTTCCTTAAAAATTTTAATTGTAAAGGTGACAGAGTCCTTGAGATTATTCTCTGGCAGAAGAGTCACTGCTGTTTGGTAATGCTAATTGCACTGCTGCATTGTACTTCAAAAACCTTATTTTAGCATGGTCGCAAAATAAACTTTTTTCTCTTCTACAGTGTGTTTATCCTGCAGCTTAAATGCTGAGACAGTACCTTGGCTTATTTCCCAAGAGCCTGTTCAGAAACCAGCAGCCTTATCCTCTTTTCTTTAACATCATTTGCTTTGCAAGTGATGCAGCTTGTTCTGCAGGGTGGATATCTGCACTGAAACACTCCCTTGCAGTCTGCACTAGGGAGAAATGGAGCTGCATGTTCAACAGAAATCAATGTTGCAGCAAGGTTATAGCGTATAGAAATGAAAGTATTTAATCAGGCAAAGTAGAGAGGTTCAAAAGCTACTTTCAGCTACTGAATTTATGCCTCTATCTTTCCTTCTAGAAAGATGTGGATACTTTGCCCCATCTCCAACGTCTCTTCCTCAGCTTCAACAATATATCTAGGTAAGGGAAATAGCAATTTGCTTCCTATCAGTAATTTGAAGTATCCTATTGGAGCTGTATTTTGTTAAAATTTAAATTTAAACACTGTAAGTGCAGATACTTTCTTTCTTTTCCTCTAACTTATCAGATGGTATAATCAAGCCATTGTGTATTTTTTACTTTAAACATAAAAATTCTTGAAACCTTTTGCATTTAAATGTAGTTGTACTATGAGTATTCTGCTAAGAAACTTAAATTTTTAGTTTAAAAATTATCATCCTGTTTACAATGATGATCAAAATTTTAAAATGGTTTTGTAAATACCTTGTTTTACTGTTAAACTAGATATCTGTTAAAACAACATTACACAAGGTACATATTATATTTAACATACCATCACTCTGTTTATGGAGTTACAGAAACTGCTGAGTCAGGTTCTGCTTACGATGATTAGATTATTTCATGCTTGCATTTTACTTGTCCATATATTAATAAAGTCTGAAAGGTATATGCATGGTTATTTCTCTTTCAAACCATATGACAGAAGCAGAATAGCTCACCTTTCAAAGCAGGGCTTCTATAGTTTCAAGTAATTAAGTGCATTTTCTTATAAATATAGAAATGTTTGTCTTTTGCTTTTTCATATTTGTGCATTTTTAGAGTCTGCACTTATACTAGTGCCAATATTTTAAAAAAAGTGCCTGCGTTATCTTCAGTTTGGTATGTCCTTTTTTTTTAATCCCTTAATCACCACCAGCATTCTTCACTTAGAATCAAATAATTTAACGCAGCATAGGGGAAAGATGCTTCATGTTCTTATTACAGGAAATGCTGTGCTGTTCTTGTGGTGTCTGCTTTCTCTGTAAAATATTATACTAAGTATGAGCTTTTTTTGTAATAGCTACTTGAACATTTTAATGTGACCTGCATTATGTTTTTTGCAGACAGCTCCAACCTGCTTGTCTGTGTTCCTTAGGTTCTTAAAGTACCAGAGCAGTAGATCTCCCTAAATACTCAGGCATATTAAGCATTTAAAAGAAATCAGAGATGAACTGCGGGAAACTTTAATACGCCCTTCACTTCATTAATCTGCTAGAGAGGGGCTTAGCATTTTGCCTTTCTTGAATAATTTCCAGAATTGAAACATGCCTTTTGTTTCTGTTTTTCTGAAAAATGTCTTGGCTTGGCAAGAACAATGAGGGGACTGCAGTAGCTGGCTCCCCTGCCATCAGGGAGCATCACTGCAGTCATTGGAATTTCTGTATCTTTTTATATACTTGCTGTATTTTGTGTAGCTTTGTGACTCCTTTCACATGCTGTTTTATGCAAATTCATGGTATTTTTACAGTGTTCAAATGTGGAAAAACGTTTCAGTTTTTCTATGAGGTTGTTACAGTAGATTTCACAAACTATGTAATCAGTAGTTTGCTTCTTGGTACTTTATCATGATTGTCATTTATTCATTGGGACTTCAGTTGCGCTATTGATAGATCTAGTCTTAGTTTTCATGTAAGCTCGAAATACTTACATTTCCATGAATGTTCTAAACATAATTTGGTTTTAAATTGTAGTTGGGATAAGTATAAAAATAAAATCTTAATGTCAAATGGAAGATACTGCTCTTCTATAGATTCTATATATATATGTGGGTAGGTAGGTGGATGGATCAGTTTCACTCTTTGTTTACCAGATACTATTTTAAAACAAACAAATAAAAAATTTCTTTTGATGATCATATTTACCTTGGGTTTTTTCAATAATAACCCTTTATTGTATACAGCAATTTTGAAGGCTAAAAAAACCCATTAATTCCTGATCTTGAGTTATGTAGTAGATAGGTCTCCTAACAGGAAAATGATCAAATATGAAAATACACTCTTGATACTTGCCTTGATACTGTTTGTACTGACTGAAGAAGTTATATGCAACCATAATACTAGTGAATTGCTGTGCTACGTCTGCACATTCCTACAACACTTTTAAATGATTTTATGTGGGTTTGAATCAGTTTTCAGGGTTGACTGTGTGCTATATGGTAATTAAAAAAATAATTTTCTTGGAAATGGCTGTGTTTACACAACTGACTTTTCTTTTAGGCAAACAAATTGATGCACAGGTGTTCTAATGCATTTGTCTGTAGGTCCATGGAGAAAGCTGCAAATGGAAACAAACAACAAAGTATATTGTCAAAACCTGGATTGAATTATGTTACAGGTTCATTAAAATATTTTATTAAAATATTAATTTAATAAAAGTAGCATTTTTAAGGCAGTGTTCCCATGGGAAGTTTTGCCACTTCCTATTTTTGTATGTCAGCAAAAATTCTTGAGTCATAAATTGATACGTACTGACATATATGAATTAATATTTCAGTAAAAGTTTGGGAATGCCTTTTAAAAATTGTCACTATTTAAGGCATGAGAATCTGTCATAGGTTTAATCACTGATGTTCTTTTCCCTCATGCTTCAGAGGAGGCCTCAGAATGCTGCTGCTTCTCTGCAGAGCTTTTAGTAAAAAAGGATGTATTGGCAAGATAATGTAAGCTAAAATTGAATGCTATAGAAGTTGATGCTGATCTGAAACAAAGGTCCTACTTCTGGCTTCAGCCCCCCAAAATTTAACAGTTACGAACTGAAGGCATTCATACCTGATGGCTGAAGGTAATATGTCTCTCTAGAGCTAGTTATAGAGAAGGGGGAGAAATCCCATTTTTAATTTGTCATGTGGTACTGGGAAGAGATTACAGAAACTTTTTCCTCAGGAAAGATATGCCACTGAACTTCAGAAAGAGGGTTATTGCTCATATTTCACAATGTAAAACCGGGGAAGACCATTTTTTAATCCTGGAAAAAAAATACCTATTTTAACTGTTACACTGCTGTCCAGGTCAGCACTATGTTGGGCTTTTTCATTCCGTAAGGCGTGTTGTCTAGCTATATGGAGAAAGTTGGATACTAACTCCAAGGACATGTAACTGTTCTTCTTCATTTGGTTGCTGAATTGGAAACCTGAGAGAAGGACTGTTCTTAGCCTAATAAAAACAAGAAAATAGCTTGCTTTCTTAGCAGAATGAAAATGTATAAATACATTTTTAAATACTTGAACAAAAGCAGTGCAAGGGGAATGAAAGGTTGACTGTGGTAACATCTGTTTTCAACAGTAGTTTAGTGGTTAGAAACCTGGGAAAACCCAAGTTATCTTCTTTGGCTGCATGTTTTCTGAATATACAGTTCCCTCTCAGGTGTTCTATCAGGCTATAGCGAGTATATTGCCTTCCTTATCTTCTCCAGACCTTTTCTCCTTTATGGAATATGCTTTAAAGAAGTCATAGATGCAATGTCTTTTGATGTCACTGATGTCTTCCTAAGCAAGTAGGCTGTAACAGAGGACAAACGTTCTTGTGTCCTAGTCGTGCCTACTAAATGTGTAAACGTGAATGTGTGTCTCTGAAGGAGGTTGAGCTTATACCGCTCCAGAACACTATGCTGCTTAGTATTTGCAACGTTCTTGTGTGAGGCAGGAGACGTGGGTTTGCATCCCCTCTGGTAGAGGGGAGAAGTGGCTGCAGGACTGTGAGCATGCATGCAAGATCTATTCTGAAAAGATTTCCAGAAAACATTGTTTCTGTGTTGCTGAAGCTACTGTTATAGCAAAGATAAGTTCATCTAGGAAGAAGGAAGGCCATGAGAGGAGAGGCTTTTGCCACAGTTTGGTGGGACTCCTGCAGGAGAAGGTCTTTTGGAAAGAGAAGCAGACATTCCATTCAAGACGATTGCCTGAGGCAGTCTGAAACGGGATCATCCACAGCTGCTTTATATTTCATGAGCAGGTTAAAGACTCCTTTGTGGTGAACAGAGGCTAGAGAGAGCATTGAGTTGGGGCCTCTGATTCCCGTAGGGTGGTCACCACTTGGCTCTGTCACAGCAGTCTGCGTGCTGGGAAGCAGACAGGGGCTTGGTTGTAAAGTATGCAGCCTCTTGGTAAGTGTATTACATTAAAGCTTTGCTTGGCTTAGGACTGGGATACCAGTGTGACAAGTACAGTATATTAAGTTTTCTGCCCTGAATTTCTAAAGCTCTGTTTTAAATACATGTATACAAAGATGTGAAAACATAGCTATTTTGCACTACTGTTTTGCTCTAAAATCGAGCTGCTAATAGGGCAGCTACAAGCAGGATGAAGCAAGCACATCTGTTTTAGTTCCAGAATGAATGTTCTGGTATGCTGAAGCACTAAGAATTTCAAAGCACAGCAGTATGTATAAGTGGAAGGTCTTGAAAACACTAGCAAACTTTCAACTTCTTTGTCATTTCCTGAAGAGATTGGGTTTATTAGAAATCTGTAAATCGTATGTAGAGGCGGAAGTACTGTTTGGTTAAATGTTTAGTGGGAAGTGCTTGGAGTAAACATATTTCATGCTTTTAATCAATATATTTACAGTATTTGACTTATTTTGAAGACCAGAAAATTTTCATATTTGTCAAGCAAAATCTATTCTAGCCCAATGGAAATTCAGTTATCTTTCTTATTCTAACATGTTTACAAGTTTGCTTTACTAACTTCTGTGTCATTTGGGAAGATTATCTTTTATCTTCAGGACGTATTGAGTATGTATTTTAAGTAATATGTCAGTCTGATCTTCTAAAAATGTGGTTACGCAAGCCGTATTATTGAAGGGAAACAGGGTCACAAAGAAGCAGCAGAAAATAATAATCAAACTTCTCGTCTTAACCATGTGTACGAAGCACCCAATTCTTCAGATATGCTAAGCACCTTCACTGCCTTCGTTGGAATCTGTACCCAGTTGATTTTTTTTCCCATCAGTTCTTGTGTTGCTTTAATACACTAAGCAGAAAAGGAGTACTATCTTCCACTTCACTGTCATTTTTCTGCTGCATCTGTTGGGTATATCATGTAGAATACTCTACTTGCACGCTGTACTAATTGCACTGGGTTTTTTGAGATTTGTATTGGGTGATTTCTTTCTTTATTCCTACAAGCTTATGTTGGTATCCACACCTTTATTCTGCTGGCTGAGACTGTTGGCTATTTGGTGATACTATTTTTATATTTTTTCTGTGTGTCTTGTTGTTGCAGAAATTGTTTTACTTAATACCTAGAATCTTTCATGGGTATCCGATTTTGAAATCTGACATCCTGGTAGATCTGAAGCCCTTTGCAGCTGAATGTTAGTCCTCAGCAGATTATTGTATGTTTCCTTGAAAGTTGAGTGATACCAATGATAAAGGTAGTTGCCACTTTATTAAATGACAGTCTTAGATATGAACATCTCTACTGCATACAATTTCTGATCCCCAAGTTCAGGGCCTACTTACAGTTTGGTACCCTTCCAAGTATTAGTGGAGGAAGACTTTTCCTGCCACCAAGACTGAGAACAACTATAACCAGTTAATAAAATCAGCAAGATTTTCAGAATATCAAAAAAAAAAAGGCCGTAACTCCATATTTTCCACTTGAGAAATGGTCTCTTATTTCAGAATGTCATTAAATATTTGTTTATCTAGTAAAGTGATTCTCTGTTTATATTTTTGTAATCAAGGATTTTTTTTCAGAATTTTTTTAAACTTCATTCCCAAAAATAACAAGTCAAATTATTTCATTCGTTCCACTTGAACTTACTTTATAACACAGACTCAACTTTTGGAGGCCAAAGTATGTAAAGATGGGTGCACAGTTGTACATTTATACACTTTAATCAATTCTTTAAAAGAGGAGTCATATTTACTTTGTAACTGTTCAGCTTTTTTGACATGAAGTTAAACAGTTCTCTGTTTAAAATACTATTTATCTGAGTCAGCTGCTTTCTTTTCACATTCCATCTTCAATGAAAGGAACATGATACAGGCTGTACATGTCTAAATACATTTTACACAGGCCAATTATTTTTGTCAGGAAACCAAATCAGATGTTGTCTAAAAAGCCAACTTGTTAGTGTTTGTGACTGAAATTGGAACAATAGACACATCTGTTTTGAAGATAATATGTAATTGCTTTTCTTCTGATATTTAATGATGTCACAAACACCCAGGATCATTCTGTGGTATTTATGGTTGGCTTTTTTCTTGTATTTTCCATGGTTTTCATGCTGGTTTTGATGGCAAATATACATTGTACTTACTTTTTTGGAATACGAGTTGGTATGTATCCTATTTTAAGGGGGTTTTAGGTGAAACTATATTCCCACAGTTAACAAGTTCTCCTTATTCTGCATATTTTTTTTTTAACCTGTATGTGAAGAGATAAAAAAAAATTAACAGCAGTAGCTGTTCGTATTTCAAAATACTTATCATTTGATTTATCATACACAATATTGATGGGTGGTTTTTTCCAGTACAGGTAAATATTAGTGTTCTATCCTTAAGAAATAAAATCTTCCATATCAAAATTATTCCTACTCTATGACATTAAAACTTTAAACTTTTTTGGTTACAGTTTTGAGGATATTCTGTGCCTTGCTGATTCCTCATCTTTGTCAGATATCACCCTTGATGGCAATCCGATAGCTCAGGAGACATGGTACAAACACACTGTTCTCCATCATATGATGCAGCTCCGACAGCTAGATATGAAGAGAATCACAGTAAGAAATTTCTGTTTTCGTCAAACTTATTAGGTACTTAAATTCAGAAGTAAAACGCAGGGTTTTCTGTGTATATATGTATATTATGAATACCACCATTTTTTCTTAATTTAGTATGGAATTGAATGGTGTTCTAGACATTACAATATTTAAAACTAACTTTTTTGTTTTGTTCAGTATTATATAGGGGTGTGCTTTTTTTAACTTCATTTTAACATGTTTATTTTTAAATGCTTAAACTCTTCATTAGGAAGTACTGTGTGATCAATTGCCGTGTGATATGAGAGAATCTGCAAAGCTTTTGGGTAGGGCTTTCTAAACACAGTCTTCACTGCTTTGCTGTATAGCTGAAAAGGAACAGCATAGTTCTTCTGAAGGAATAGTTTGTTTACCCTAAAACTGGTGCTATTGGTAATTTCTTTCACTTAAAAACCTTGTTGGTTTCTTTAGCCTGCCTCCCTAAGGAAACCTGGTGATCACACTGTTTCTGTGTCTGTATTTCTCCCTTCCTTCCCTAACCTACTCTCCCCATGCATTTCTGTTTCTGCTGCTCAAGTTCAAGTAACCCTGACAAGGAAGAGAGGACTTGCAGACAACTAAGTCTCCTACAGACTCCTTGAAAATACACTAAGGTAGAGGATGAAGGGCAGTCACTGGGGCCCTTGCCATTGAGTCAACCATTTTATTTCTCAGTATAGGGATAGCCATGCCAATTCTGCTGTGTCTACTTAAGTGATGTTTAAGTGTAACTTTCTTACAAGAGTAATGCATCCAACAGCAAAATAACAAATATAATATGCTTTACAAACAACAGTGTTGCAGTGTTACCTTTTTTTGACCAGGTGCTGATACATATACTTGATTTTAAATGCTCATTTGCTTTGTACAAAGGCTGTACTGCATTATAAATTGCACCTGTTGTTTTACCATCTATGCTGTTGTCCTGTAGCCAATCTACTGTGAGTATAAAATAGAGCCAATTATGATGTAAAATATAACATGTATGTGTAAAACATGAATTGTAAAAATTAAGTGCTTTGGGACATGAGTTACTCCCAGCATTGAAAAGACTAAATACTTGTTTGTTTGCAGGTATTCTATGGGTTGGGGTTTTTTTCCTTTTCTGAATTTATGCTGACTTAATTGAGTACTTGCTAATTGCTTTTAAAAATATTATCTTCTCAGTATTATTTCAGAAACTCGAGTCGCATAAAACATCTCTCCCTTCTCAACCCCCCCAGACCCTCCTTGAGACGCAATGGATGCTGGTAGAACTCCTAGTGATGGGAAAAACTGTAGAAAGAGCTCAAACTCCTTTTTAGACTCTATGGGATCCGTATGGGGAAAAAGCTATTAGAAATGCGCAGCCATGGGAAAAACATAATCTGGGTTCACACCTTGTTAAACATCAGAGAATCAACCACAAGACAAAAAGCCATAGAAAACCAGGCTTCACCAGTTGTGCTGCTCATAAATCTACTTGTAAAAAGAATGTGTTTTGCGTTCTTTTTATTTGCCCTCTGGTTTTTAAGCCTTGAACTTTTTTAACATCTTCTCCATGTAGAAGGTGCTATATGTTTTCTTCAGTAAAAACTGTGTTACACAGATAGTCATATGACTTAAATAGGGATTTCTAGGAAAATAACAAGTATCATGAGATTTGTGATAAAATTAGAGACTTGGCAACGCCAAATCCAGCTGTTCTGCCTGGTAGTGCAACATGCTGTTGCCATTGGATGTAAGGGTAGATGTAACTTGGTAGGGAGAATGGAAGTACAGTATTGGATGTGTGCTTTTTCTCACTCAATTAGTATACCTAAGCCCTAGTTACATTTATAGGATCTTTTCTTCATCAGTCTGAAGAGTGTCCAGACCATTTTGATCTTCAGTGTTGCTTGGTCGTGTAAAGACCTGAATTGGACCAGGATGACTAGGAATTCCCTAACCTGTTTAGCAGCGTTTCTGCTCAAGAACTGAGTTTCACACAATTGTTACATCTGCTTTTAACTTTCCTTTTACTTACTGGCTTCACTGAGACAAGAAAATCATTTCAAGGATAAAATCTGAAGGATATTTTCCAAAGTTTGTAAGAGACTTTGAAGCTTTATTCATGTTTGTTTTCAAGAAGACGTATGCTCTTTGGAGCTAGGCCTTTTCTATAGAATTCTCTGGAGAAAGGGAACCTCAGAGCAAAAGTTTGATGGTAACTGCCTCTGCCTTAGGGAATTATTCAGAAACGTATAGCTGCTATGAAAATCAAATACTCTGCACTTGGAATAAAATGGTTTTGCATGGTAATTCTTCTAATATTTCTTAATGTTAGGGGAGATTTGCCTTTATCCAAGGGATTGAATCATGTTATGACAACTTTAAAACCCTGACCTGTGGGGAAGTTGGTATTTTCTTAGGTCATCTCATTCCTAAGCCATTTTTGAATGCAAGACTTAAGCTCTTAAACCACCGTGGCATAGACCTAGTGGTGGTGAAATCCGTGGAGGTTAGTCACCTGTAACAAGTTTCACTGTAAGACTGTAAACACTTATTGTCCACACTAGAATATGATTTTTCAGCTGAAAAGCCCATCCACTTTCCACTGTATATCTGAAACATCAACTCAGTGGAAATCTTTTACTTTATCGAACTTTCATAGATCAATCTCGAGGCTTAAAGACTGGGGAGGGGGCTGAATTACCGTGGCTGGACAGATTACTGTGTGTGACCTGTATTAACCGTCAGTAACTGTAACAGTTATACCTTTACCTCACAACTAAGGTGGACTAATGTGACTTGATTTATGGCTCAATGAAATATTCCAATGTGAAATTGAAGTGTATTACAGTCAAAGCAGGCTCAGGTTGCATATGTAGTCATTTACATTGTTTGGTTCACAAAGTAAAATGGTAGTTTTTCTGGGCATTCAAACATTTTGAATGTGTTTTGTAGTTTGAACTTCTTCAAAAGTGGACCTATCCAGTGGCGCTTACAGTTTAGCTGTGACATCAGTTTTTCTTCCAGTCTTTCGTAACAGTAAGCTGATACTGTCTACAGACATGTAATAAAATATTAAAATATGAATGAAATGTGTACATACTCCTTACTGAGAAATTATTTAACCAGGAACACTTGCTATCCATCTCTTTAAATATACTTTCTCAACAGAATTTGCTAAGAGTATATATATTGAAATATGTGTGTATATATAATAATAGTTTATATAATATTTTTAAATGTACTGTGGTTCCCAAATTTAAAGACAAGCTGCTTATTTTAACAGTAAAACTTCGCTGCTTTTCACTGAGGTTTTATAGGTTTTGGATGCTTAAAGAGAGCTCTGGTTTTGTTTTGATTATTTGCTTAGATATCTCTGCTGATCAGGGAGTAGGTTCTACTGCTTTATCCAGAATAGAATAAATTATTGATTCCATCACTACTGTGAAGTGTTCTGTTTTCTTAGGGATGAATCCCTAATTTATTTTTTTTCTTTCCACTTGAAGATAAGATATTCTGGGAACTTCTAGAGTCATTCTTGTGGATCGTAATCCTCTCTCTTAAATCAGGTCTTGTGAAAATATACTAGATGAATACTAAAAGTAAAAAATGGAGGTATATCATTGTCAAGTATCACTTAAAGAACAATTAATCAAAAACTTTGTGCTTGCTATTTTCTATGGCTATATTTTTACTAGAAACATCCTTACATTCTTTCTTCATTCTTGTGTAAAATCAACCTCTGCAGTATATGTAACAAAAAGTAGCCTGCTTTCAGCAAGTATAAGTGAGCTGAATTTTGTGTATTTTAAGTGTACTGTGTTGAGTCTCTTACAGCCTGAAAGCTTAAATGTATATTCCAGGCCATTCTTTATATTGTCCTTTTTTTTTTTTTTTTCATTACCTGAAGTAGTTTATATCAAGAATACTATAGCTGTTTCTAATCTATAGTAAAATGATTTGAATAATCTTAAAGTAGATGTACCATGGAAATGAAAGGTTGCATTCCTTGTGTGCTAACTTAGTATCTTTTTCTCCTGTGACTTAAATGGTATAATTTGTTGAAAAAGTACTTGTTTGCATAATAGTAAAGTCGTAGTGAGGAATAATATCTGCGTTCTGCTGAGGTCTCTTGAGGATCCTTCTCAGGTCTTGCTGGATGTTACCTCTGAAAGGACTGATGGCATAATGATAGGTTTGGCCAAAATCTGTGTGCTGATATAGCGGCAGGGGGAGCCATCAGCATGCCGAAGCTACACATACAGTTCTGTTACAGCTCTAATGGAAAGTTTTTATAAGGGTGGTAATAGCTTTAATGTGCTTTATTCCTCTTGTGTTCTGTTGCTACTGTTGCTTCACACTGAGAATGTAAACCTGCAACCTCAAAATCTCGTTGGAGAAAGTGAGATTTATGCTTCTTTAGGAAGTATATTTCTCTCTCTCTCCCTCTCTTGCTGGTGAAGATGGCTTCTTTGCCATTTAGTAAGTTTTTAAACTACTAAACGGAGGAGATCTCAATATACAAGAGGACATCCAAGCCCTTTTGTAATGATTTAGCACGATGACCTTCTGGAAAAGCATCTCCCCCCTTGCCCAGCAAAGTTTGGTTTAAAGATGAAACAAAGTTATGGACAATAGCAGAAGAATAATGAGGGGAAGCAAAGAATAAGGGAGATAGAAAAAATTTCAAAAGAGCTGGAGCTAAAAGAGAAAAAGGGGTAATAGGAAAAAATGAGTTGTGGCAGAGTTAAGGGCTTTGTTTTATAACTTCGTGGGGTTTTGGGGGGCATGCTGTGTTTTTCAAGATTGATTGCATGTGTTGTATAAGACTAATCAAGATATGTATATGGATTTTATTTCCATAAAAGTAGATTTGGCCCTTAGTCCTTATTTAGATGTTTTCTCTATCATTCCGCCTTATGAATACTGAGTAAAACTGGGATATATTTTCTTTTTAGGCTGAGCAATTTCTTTTGTAAAACAAATAGTATTTTTTTAATGTCTGTAACTAGGATAAATCTTGATCGAGAAAAAAGTCTTATTCAGTTAATAAGACTCTTTTTTAGAATGCAATTTGCATTGGTTGATTTCATTGTTTGTATTGAGATGGTGTTGGCAGGGGAAGTAGTGGACTGTGTTGAATGAGGGCAGTAGACCCTCATGTATGGAAGACTGTCATAAAGTATGCATTTGAAATGGATTAAGGGAAGGCTTTGAGAAGGAAGATAGAGTAAGAAGAAACATTTGTGGAAGCTGAGAGAAAACTGAATTAGGGAACTTTGTGGATGTTTGTGTTAAAGCTTGGGAAAAAAAAGTTGTTTTGAAAGGCATAAAATTAACGAAGGCTAATTTCATAGAGATGAGTGTCGTTTTGTTCTCTAATTGTCACCTTGCCCAGTGTGAAACACAAAAATACCTCAGTTCGGAGCAGAGTCTGACTGGCCAGCTGTTTTCTGCTGGCCAAATTAGAATGAATAATTTCTGTTGCCTCTCCCTTGGTGGGAAAACTAGTTTACATTTCTTTCTACATATCAATTTTATATAATCAAGCTTCTAGGGAACAAAAAAAAATAATTTGAGACTTCTAAACATACCTTAAGTTATTTAATATGTTCAATGTGTTGAAAAGTCATTAGAGAAGACTAAGACACCAAAATTTTAAAAAGCTTGTTTCTTTAGCAAGCCAAGTTAAAAAGCACAAATGCAAGGTCAAATGAAGAGACTTAATTAGAAAATAAAAAAAACCAAACCAAATCTAACCCCCTTTCTATAGAAAGATATCGCTAATGTAGTTTGCTAGTGTTCATAGTTTATTGTTACTTCAGGTTTTTTAAAGTAAACACCAACTTAGTACACTGTAACACATAATTGGGACAAACAGCTGTCACGAGAATGTTTGTAGTTCTTCACACTTTGATTTGTACCTTGAGGAACAGTACATTTTTGCTTTGCATTATTAATTGTATGTTCGTATTTGTGGCATATTACCTCTATGGGGTTTATTTGATTATTTTCACAGCCTCACCCTGAACCCTCCCATTTAGGTATTGGGTTTCATTGTGTGGTATTTTGTTGTATTGGGATCTAGAAGGCTGCCTGTATCTGTGTGTGGCTTTACTTATTTGTTGTTGATCTTCCTTTAACATGGACTAGTGACCTTTTGAGGTCTCTTCTAACCTGGATAATGCTGTAATGCTATGATACCAATCCCTTGGTAATACTCTGGTTAGGAAGAACTGAAAAGCCCAGTGGCTGAGGAGGCTGCCAACAAAACTGGAGGTCAGAATCCATGTCAATACATTTCACTGGGCTGTACACAGATAAGAGTAAGTTTGCTATGTGAACGTAACTACTTATGCTTTGGAAATGATTTTCTTAAAAATGCAATAGGAGTGCAAAGTGTGAAGTTCCTGTTGTATTTTACCTTCCAGTCAGCATTCACCCATGTGCTTAGGGGTTCTTACGATGCTCTAAACATAGCATGTTTTATTTATGTAGTAATTTTTACATACCAGCTTGTCCTCGTAGTTGATGATGTTTTCTGTTCATTTTTGTTTGTTAATGTTCTTAACATACAACTTTCCAGAAAGTGAAAGTGAACAGGTTAGGATAGGAGCTTTCTATTTTGAGGAAAATCAAAACGCTTTCCATGTGTTCTGGGAAGATACTTTAATAGAAACACCCAAATGGCATGTGAAGTAAATCAAAATAAGTTCAAGTATGATTCCCAAATATTTGTGTTGGAAGGACTCTACACTTTTTACTTCATAGTGAACATTTCTTTTGTTACTTGGAAAATATATGTTCTAAAAATACTGTGCTGTGAGAATGTTTAAACTTCTGTAAACAGGGAGCATTCAACCTAATATGGGTGTATTGCAGCATTAACTTGATGTACCAGGAAAATTAAGCCTCTTTACTTACATGACTTTCATTATATAGGAAACAGTGGCTTTCTTCTTGAAACTTCTTCTTGAGTAGGTAATAATACTGATGAGAAATCATGTTAATGTACTATAGTTAACTTTGAAAATACTCTTTTCTTCTCAAATTCTGTTGCTGGTGGAGAAAAGTAAGCCCCTGGAAACAGGTTAGAATGATAAAAAACAATCTTCGATTATGATTTGAGCATAAATAGAATTAAACTCATTCACTCCATCTTTTCTTACAAAAAAAAATGCTACAAAGATAGGAAGATACAACTCAGTGTTGTATTTAAAAATGTTCTTTTTCACTGTCATAGTCACCATATGTTTTATACTTTTTCAAAGACCTTTACAAATACTAGTTTTAAATAGCTTTATCTTCAGTATTTGTATCTGAGTAGGTATTTTTCTTCTGTATTTCTTGATTATTAATCTATAATTACCAATTTTACTGTTTTAATAGTATTTAAAAACACTAAAATGTTTTAAATCCTAAAATTGTATTAAAATTAAAATTTACATTTCAAATACCTACACAAAAATAAATTAATAATTTATCGGTAGTACTTTTCAGAACCTGATTAATTCCTCCTTTTATGAAATTGTGTTTCTTTTTTTCATGCAGGAAGAAGAAAGACGTATGGCATCTGTTGCAGCAAGGAAAGAGGAAGAAAGGAAGCGTGAAAGCCATAAACAGACCTTGCTTAAGGTATTTTCTGTGGCTGTTCTAAGCCTACTGTAAACTAGTTTACAGTAATAATCTATATCCTAATATTTTTTGCTGTAGTTCTTCCATGCCTCTATCTCTTTAAACTTTTTCTACAACTTAAACAGTACGCTCCACAATTGAAACTCTCTTCAGTGAACTATGCAAGTTATACTTTAGCAAAAAAACCCAGTTGAATACATGAGTGTGATAGATGTAAAAGGAGGGCAAACTTCATTTTCACAAATCGGAGATAAAGTAAGTCCAGAGTAAAGTAAAGGACTTTTCAGTGATTTCAAATTCTTTTAACTTGGTCTCCGTCATTTCAGGTGAGTGCTCTCACTGCTGCCATGTGGTGTGTTCTGTAGTAGTTTTTCCTTCGTTCTTTCCTGTTTAAGTTGTTCCTTTGTGTGGAAAAGGGTTGAGCAGTCATCAGCACAGGAGCTAGACTCCAGCTGTCGTCTTTTTCAGAAGAATGCTTATCTACCAGACCACCTGGCCTGGTTAATGCTTATATACATGAGATGGAATAGCTCTAACAGGGGAGACTGAGGTGCACTCCAGATTACTCTTGCGCAGCTGGTGACTAAATGACCTGTGTTGCTAATAGGAGACCAGAGTTAAAGGATCAAAGAGTGTCTGCATTCCACTTGTGTGAATATTGCCATTTGTCTCCAAATAATTTTTCTTTGGAGAAAAAAGTGCCTAAAACTCTTTGTCATCTAGTAATGGTTATACAAAAAGCTATTTCCATTTGACAGTCAAACAAACAAACAATTTTCATCTATCCATATTGTTAAGTTGCCTAGGTAAAATATTTCATGAAGGGGATTGGACTGCAAGTAGTTGCAGGAGGCTCTAAGAAGTGCAACAAATGTATTCAGTTCTGAAAAATAAAGACACAAACAGAATGTTAGCAGTATATTAAAAGACGTTTGAAGTACATAAGAGAACAAACCCAAGAACTGAAATATATGAATGGGGAAAAAAAAAGTTCCCTGTCTAGTGCCTAAGAATACACTTTGATTTCCTGTATATTTTGATTTTCTTTTTTAAAAAACCAAACAACAATATATCACAGAAGTCTTTAGATACAGTTTTGGGGGTTGTTTTGGGTTTGGAGTGTTTTGTTGGGGTTTTTTTTGAAGTGCTGTGGTTTGGCACTCTTTTCCCCAGTAACATATTGATGTATTTAAAGTCTCTTCAGGTTTGAAGTTTTGGTGTCAGTTCGTTGTAACATAAAGAAATGGGAGTTAGTAAATAATGTTCACATACGGTGTTATTTTACACTGTTGAAAAGCTAACTGTGTCTCTGGACTGGAAAAAAAGTAGGTGTTTATTTGTAGTTCATGTTCTTAACCATTGATGTAATGTTTTCTTGGAGCAGAGGGATTGTTTGTCTTGATGGCTGAGATTTCTCAGTGCATTTAGATAATGGAAACTTCCCTTAGAAGGAAAAAAATACATTTTTAATGTATAATGCCATTATTACTCAGATTTCAATGTTAAACTGTAGATTTTTGTAATTTAATCAAGGTGTCTTTCTTACCTTCAAGTACTTCAGTGGCATAAGAGCCAAATAACAGTATCTTTTGCATGATTCAGTGATTTTGTATATCTTCCCTTTGTAAATATGTTGTTCTGTGTTAAGATTCTGGTTTATTTTTTGCTGTTGCACACATTTGAACTGAAGGGAACATATCTGCTCATAGATACTGTGTCCAGTGAAAAAAGTTGCGAACCGTAGGGTTTTCTTCCTAGTTAAATCTAAAGAAAGTAGAGATTTATATTCTGCAATTTTTGTTGCTGTCACTTTCCTCCAAAATTTTTTAAACTATACACACTGTAAATAAAATCATAACCACTCACTCAGTAGCAAACAATTGCTGTTTTCCTGTATTCCCTGCATCGAAAAAGCTAATTTCAGCAATGACGTCTCTTGTTTCTCCCTTGCTGATATTGCCTACCCTATTAGCAGAGTCTCTTCTTCTTTTTCCAGAATTTTTTTTTTTTTTTTGGTTAGAACTCACTCCTCTTGAGAAACTTTGAGAACAGAAGTTGAACTTACTATTTACTGGAACAGGAAGTAGTTATTGGTAGCAGAATCTTCATATTTCTAAAGTTTGTTTTTTGTAAAATGAATCCTTAGAAGTTTTCAAAGCTCTGTAGGAATCCAGCAGCCCCCAGCTAATGACTAACAAAGCAGTAGAGCTGTACAGTGGTTGAGGTCATGAGGAGACCCTCATCCTCCAGAACAAATAGAATTTTCTAAATGTGATTGGAAGAAAATGCTGACTATTTGAACTTCCCCTGCTTTCTGTGACATGGAGCCCAGTCATCACTGAAGTCTGTAAATGTTGGGCACTTAGTGTTGTTTAATAAGATTTGACACCATAACGCTCTGGGCAAATTGAATGTGAAATAGAGGTTTGAGCTCTTTAAAATGGAAAACCTTTCAGAAGAAGAAAACTTTTCAAGTAGTTACTGTGTACTTTCAGTGGTGTCAGTTACAGACAATTATGGACATAATTGTTACCAACAATTAAAGTCTAGTGGATCTATCTGCATTATCAGTCATTGAAACGGATCATGCTGTTTAATAGCTGCAGCATGAGGGATTTGCTTGTAGGTATTAAACGTTTTACTGTGAAACATTTATATGCAGTTATTCTTTATTCTCAAGGTAATACCTAGGTTCCACAAATTAGCAATCTCAGATAATGAAATTATTGCTTTTTTTGGTTGATCCACTATTTTATGTTGTTTGAAGAAATACTCATTTCTAGTGCTTTACACTTCACATATCCAACACTGAGTACTGTGAGGAACATTCTTAGTGAACTAAATTGCAGTGGTGTCCATAACTCCCGCTCTGTGAAAGGAATTATGTAAGAACATGATGGTAAGAGTTACATGTTACTTTTGTAGATTAAACCTAGGAGCATAGTGAGTATAGGTCAAACTTAATGTATCAAAAGTGTTTATTTCAAATGGTAAAATTAGGTTTACCCTGATCCCCTGATTTTCTCCATAGGCATATAAAATAAACTATCGTTTTTTCCGCCTATTTGAAAAAAGGGACTATAATAGTAGTTGGTGTTTTGTGTTGGTTTTGTTTTTTTTTCCCCAGCCATAGAGTCTGTCTTAAAACAGAAATATAAATGTTCAGTTGTAAAACAAATAAAGCCTTTATAGCCTTTCAGGTTTTTTGGTACAGCCTTCTAAATCCTGGTCAATATCGTGTTGTTTTCTTGTAACTTAGCCCAACAAAATATTCTCGAGGATAGAGGAACTAATGTAATGATATTTAAAATAATTATATTAGAGAGGCTTTTTAACACTGGTAAGAAATTGATAAAGTTGGCTAGCTTATGCTCTAAGGAGATAATTGTTAACAGGGATTTACCTTGCCTGAGATCCTTTTGGACCCAATTTGAGATGATTGCAACTTGAAGCTAAGAAGTAATTCCTGTTTCAATTCAAAATTTCATAGCATTGAAGTAGAATATTCATTAGTACATGCAAAGATTATGCACCTTTTACCCTTACCCTCTTTATGGGTAAAGTTAGCGACAAATACACAGGCTGCCTCTGAACTGCTTTTTATACTTTATAGGGCAAATCTGGGTTTGCCCCCCCCCCCATTCCAAAATATCAGGATGTTTGTATTCCAGTTCCAGTAGTGATGTTCTGAAGTATATGAGAGAAATTAAAGGATTCATAGGGTATCATAGTTCTGTTTTCTCCATGTTTTGTTGATTTTGATTTTTGTTGTAAATTTATTTTATGCAAAGCTCCTTCATAGTACTTACTTCGCAGAAACTTTAAGTCACTGAGTTTCATTGAGAGTGGTCTTGACAGTGAGATGGCTGACTTGCAGAGAATGAGATCTGGTTCAGAAAAACCAAATGAAGTGAAATTATTAATGAATTTACCCTTTGACATTATTTATGTTGTGTAGTTTTCATTTGAGAGTTCAGTTGCCAGGCCGTGAGCTCTTACAAAGCACCTTGTTGTTTAACCTTATAAAGTACGTTAAATTGGATATATTAAACCATTTAGCTCTATACGATACAATAGAATAATAACCTACATATAGAGTTGTAGGTAATTGACACAATTTGCATGACTATACAGGAACAAGTACTTAATAGACTTCTGAATTAGTTGTTCATTGACAAGACCTGTCTAGAGTATATAAACTACTTAAACTATTACAAAATATTTGAACTTAGAGCTATTGTAGTGCTTGTGTCTATCACAAAGATAATTCCATTTTCTGTTTTTATAAGATGGACTTCTTAAATATTTCAGAAGGTAACCTTTTTCTCCCATACAGAGTATGTTGCAATTACTGCTAAGACTTACAGCAGTTGTGTAACCGGTTTAGCTTAAGTGTTAGGGTCACCCCGGCAGCATGGAGGAAAGTGCCAGTCTGCCCTGTTTAGTGGGAGAATTATTACAAGCAGCTCCAGACTGTCAAAACGAGACTTCTGTGGTTGCCTAAACTAAATAATTTAACTTTATTCTTTCACAATTTGTGGACATATTATGTTATTTTTCTTGTTTCTGTTACTGCAGATTTTGTGAAATTATTGTTTGCTGGCAGTTACGCAAAATAGCACTAGAATGATGCACTGATTTAATGCATAACCACCAACCAGTACTATCATTTCTTCAACTTAAAACGTTTTGAAATGTTTTGATCAAGCAGCAAGTTTCTTTCAGAACAAACAAGTGTGTTGATACTGCACTGTCATAACTTATGACTTCTGTATCTTGTTTCAGGAAAAGAAACGGTTAACGATTTGTAATATTGCTCGTCAGTGGGAGATACAGCAGAATCGAATAGCTCTTGTGGCTTCTTTAAACCAAGATAAAGACAATGAGCCCTGTCAGATCAATGGCAGTGATTCATATGTATTTCCTGAAGAAAGCAGGTATTTTATTGGGAAATACTTCTTGTTTATGTCTTCTATTCCAGGTTACTACTTCTCACCTCTGACGTTTCACTGTATGTCATTACCAAAAGTAATATATCCAAATTAATCCAGAAAATATGTTTTACTTTGTGATTAAACCTGTTGGCCATTAGTAATATGTATTAAACAAGTTATATAACAGCAACTTAGTGACTGTGCAAGATAAATTATTATGTGATTTTGCTAAATAAGGTAGGACTTCATGTCTGCAAGAAATGTTAAATATGAATTCTTGAGCCTTCTTAAGGCTGTTCATTTCCTTGACAGCTGAGATTGTTGCCTTCGGTCGAAATGAACAAAATGAGGATCTATGAGCGTTACAAATGCTTGTAACCTCTTTGTGTATCAAGACCTTTCATAAACTGAGTGATGAATTCATGTTCTTGGTTTGAACAGCAGCATCTCTTATTGGACCCCTTTCATAGCCATGCTATTTTAACAATAGTTGTTCTTTGACTTAAGAAAAATTATCTTAGGAATAAAACAAAGATAATTTTTGCATTGTTGGTTTAAAATATAATGATATTATTGTTGTGGCTTGCTTACTTCATGGCTTGCTTACTTACATCTAAGAGGTGGCCATCTGGCATTCTATATAATTTAAGAACCAAATGCAGAATTTAATGAGCAATGTGTGCCTTAGACTGGCTAAAACCAGACTAGCACACTTTCAACCTGGCTACCTCGGGCAAAAGCCTGAAAAAATAGGCTGCATGAATTCAGTAGCAAGTACAGCTTCCTGCTGTGGCTGATCAACACTGGAAATGTCAGGTACAGGCAAGAAGTCTTTGCAGAACCCATCAGAGTTTCAGTTTAGTATTGGCTAGACCTGGCTGTTATATGCAGTAGAGTGCTGCATCTTTTGAAACATTTTTTTATTAGCATTTTTAAATTGCTATAATCCTTTTTCTTCTTGTGCCTTCCAAATCTTTCCCCTGAACACATGTTTAGCCACTGATTTCTTGCCTTTGTGGTTTCTTCACAATTTAATTCAATGTTAGTAATCATCCCCTGTGACCAAGTCAATGTAACTATGTTAGCTTGAGCGTAGTCTTGTAAATGAAGAGATTCTCATTGCTTGAGAAATCATGCTTTTAAGTAACATTAAGACTTTTTCCATGGAGTTGTAGGAAGGATCTTGGTGTAACACTGTCTCTGCTTATGGTGGATATACAGTGACTGAAGTTGGTTTATGCCTTGTAGTTTCCTGACCACAAATGTTAGGATTCTTTTGTCAAATCTATAGTAGTAAAATATAATGCATAAAATCTGATTTCTCCAAGTCTTAAGCTACGTAAACTTTTACAAGATCAAGGAAGCAAAGTGGTTAGTTTAATGAAATGGCAAATTTCAACCTCCCAGAGATGTTAACAAAATAAACCATGTGCTTTATTTGCATATATTGTAGTTCTCCTATGCAAATTACAGTGCATTTAGTTTTCTGAACTGGAGACATAGGGTTGGAATTTTTCATGACTAGTTAGAGAAATGAAAGTGTGCTAGTCATCTTTATTGCCGATTTATATTGGTTTAAATGCATCAGTGAAGATGCGGCCATGTGCTTTAGAATTAAGAAGCTGTATATAACACTGGGGTTTTTTGCCTTGAGGCCTTACTGTTTTTTAATCCCTTCCAAGTTCAAATTGACATTGATCTACTACTGTGTTGTATATTGGTGAAGGATTTCAGAAGATATTTTCAAGATGAGTGACTAGGTAATAAAATGGCAGGTGAAATCCAGCATAGATTAATACATACAGCTTCACATCTGAAGTGACGGACTTACAACATTTCCATCCAAGAGTGAAAGTTTAGAGTTTGTTGATTTTGTCAAGAAAACATCAGTCGAGTGATCGCTAGTAGTCAAAAAAGTAAAATAGATCAAAAATACTAGGAAGGTAGTAAAGAACAAAATAGCAACAATCATTACACAACTTTTCAAACCTGTGATTTCTGCTCGCCTTGAATTCTCTGTGCACTTCACGTCCAGTCAGCCGAGTGTATCATGTTGGAAGTAAGATGCAGAGAGTTGAAAGTTGAGAATACCTGGACTTATTGCTTAATTTTGAAATCGCTCTTGTGGCTTGGAAAGATCCCATTATTTTAAAGAAATGCTTATTCATCCCTATTAGTTATGCTTTATTATCCTTGTTTAATCCTTAAGATTATTCTCATCTCTAAGCAGAATAATGAATCCTGAGATCCTGATCAGATAATGTGACATACGGGTTTGAGGAAGGAGTAATACTCTTGTTCAAGATGAAAAATAACTGTTCACTACTGTGAATAGCATTATCCTGGATTTGTTTTAACAACTGTCTGTTCTTAAAGTGATGACTCATGTCAACTTTTACATTTCGAGTAGAAAACAGAATGTGAAGGTGACTTTGCTTTAATAATAGGCTGTTTAAAATTGTTTTTACATATCTAAAGCAACATGAAATATATTACCATTCTGAGTTAAAATTTTTAAGCAGATTATTAAATGAATGATTTTTTAATTTAATATTTTCCTCCTGCCCCTATCCATTTCAAATACACCCAGAGCCTTTCTGCTGAAGAAGTAGAACATTTGCAATGTTACTTGATGAAAAGATAATTTTTAAGCCCCTCATGTTTTTGAACCAGATGAGTTACTGCAAATGAATGAATACTGAGAAATGCAATCATATTTGATAGTTGGGTTTTGGTAAATGAAAGGACTATTACTCAATAGAATGATGTTACTATCGCAAAATAATCTCATTTATATCACTGCATTTTTATTTCCTCCACAGGTCTCTTGATACAATATTGAGCAGTGCAGTACAAGGCTTGTCTGTTCTTGACTCTCATTTAGTGGAAGTGGAAGGAGACACTCTTTGCTTGTATGGTGCTGGAGCACTGGAGTGCCTGGATCGAAACTGGAGTGTTCAAACAGCTGGAATTATTGTCACAGTCTCCTTTGTGTTCATAGAATTTGATGAAATTGTTCAAGCATTAACAAAACTGAAGATAAAATTTCCTAATTCTGTGGTAAGAATGCCTCAGATTTCAGCTGTGTTAACAGCTATGGAATATGTGTTCTCTAATAGAACCTTAATTTGCTGTAGTTATCCTTCAGTGCTTTCATATAAATAGAGAGGGTTTGTGAATTACGTAACTGCTTGGTGTTACCCTATAATGCCACCTTCAACTCGAAACTTCCTAAAAATCAAGACTTAAATTTACGTTGATACACAGGACGGTGTTTTCTTTTCAGACGGGTTATTATTTCTCTTAATTCCTTTGACCTAGCTGATTATTTTTAACTTGCAAAACTGATGTGTAAGTACAGTATTGCTATTCTGTAATACTGATATGGATCCATGCTATCAGGAGACCTTCATTCATGTTGTGAGTTCAAAGATCAAATAGCTGATAGGATTAGTAGAGCAAGGTAAAATTCAAAGGGAATAGCTAGCTAAATCAGTACAGCTCTTGGAATTCCTCAGTTCTTGATGAAGCAAAACAACATAAATGAGATGTCCCCGTAGTACTACTAATTATTTTTTTTCTTGGGCATTTAAATCGTTTTTTTGAAGCAAATAGTAAAATAGCAATAACATACGTAAAGCATTGGTTCCTCAAATGATATGCCTCTTGAGCTTCCTGATTCTTATTAAGGTTTTGAGTATGACAGAAATTAATGGTTTAATGGAGTTCATGGGCAACTTAAGACAAATTTATCCATCTCAATGAAGCAATTGTTTTGTTTTGGGGGAAGAAATTTTTGGGGGATAGCAGAATCTCAACTAAATATTGATTTTCACCATCAATTTTTCCTCCTTCCCCTTCCCTCATTAATGCTACCATGTAGCCAAATATATCATGCTCATAGGAGCACTAGTGTAGGGCATGGCTCAAAGAAAGAGCAGGGAATGACTTAATGCCAGCCTGCTGTGGACAAAAAAGCAGAGTATTTAAAAATGTATTTTGTACTTATGTGTGGATGTTGGAGTTGCTTTACTTGCAGAATTAAACATTGCTCAAGTAGTATCACTGCTTTTTGTAACATGGAAAATATTAGTGCTGTTACTAAAGGGTTTATAAATTACTTAGGGGCTTGTGATGTTGACATTTGTAAATATAGGTAATACACCAATTGGTATGTTTTGCCACAGAGACCTCAAATGAAGTGAGCTCAGTTGCTTCATCTGACCTAAAGACTGTTTGAGTTTGAAAAGTGTTTCAGTGGCAAGAATAGCAATCATTGTGTTCGCTCTTTATTGTTTCCTTATTTAATTAATTGTGGTTTGACTTTTTTTTAAGCACCTGAAGTTTAAAGAGACAAATCTTGTGACGCTGCAGCAATTCAATGCATTAGCCCAGATGCATCGCATTGAACAGTTGACAGTTGATCCTCAGGGAAATCCGGTTGTCAACTTTTCTTTGTGGAAATACTATGTTCTCTTTAGACTGAACCATTTTAATCTACAGAAGATAAACGGAGTAAAGGTAGGATAGTGTTGCGTCCTTCCTACTGTCAGTCTTACAAGATAAATTAGCGTTATTTTTAAAAAAGCAGATGAATTGCTAATAAAATAAGCAGACCCCTGTCAGTGTCCTTTCAGTATTGGGGGGAGAGAATTTTAAGTAGACTTCACCTATGTATTTCTCGTGTTGTGCATTTAAGTCTAGCTGTACTGTGTTAGAATCTCATCAAGTTTGTTAACTATTAGTTGTCATAAAAATGAAGTGTTGTCTCAGATGTTTGCAATTTGCAAATGAATGACAGTCCAAATCTATACCTGAGTGGTTGGGATTTACCTGAAGGGAGGACTTTTTATTTTTTTTTGCATGTGTTTCTGAGGAAGAGGGAGGAAAAAAAACCAAACCAAGCTGCATGTTTTTATTAGATTTTAAAAAGCACTTCATTATGTTCAAAATTATTACAGTGCTGACACTGAATACTTGTGCAAAAATGTACATTTGACAGGCTACTTAGTTGTTAACAGTATGTGATTTTTTTTTCCAGTGTTACACTATATAGCTAAAATCATTTTCTTCAAGCCTATCACAGGAAAAAGTCTGTCAAATATTTTTTTCAATTTTTTTTTCTGCTTGCTATGTACAAGATAGTGGGGGGTTTTTGTTGGGTGTATATTTTATGTTTAAATAAATATAAAGTTAAGACACTAATATTGCTGTTCTTTATATTCCCCTTTACATCAGTTGAAAGTAAACTTATTCAAGCATATAAAAGGTTTGTTTTATAGTTGGGCTATTTTATACTGGATCATAAAGGGAGTGAGAATAGTTATGATGCAGCAGTGATTTACTGTGTATTCAATTTAAATGCTAAATAAGTTTAAGTGGTGTTATCGAAGTTAATTAGAGCAAAAATAATACACAGTTTTTGTGTGTAGATCTGGTATTTTAATTTGGTCATCATCTTCATTTGTTTTGGATTAGATACTTGGTATCTGATACAGCCATAGCATGAACGTTGTGGTTTACTTGGGTTTAGTTCTGTAAAACATGCATTAGTTGCATGGAAGAGCAGGAGTGGGTTGAAGAGCTTACCTGAATTAACTGTCAGGGAAAGGATGAGAAGATGAAGGTAAATATGACTCTTTCCAATAGTACAGTATCTTGAAAAGAAAAAAAAACCAAAAACTGATATTAATTCCACAAGAACTTTAAAATAACCTTGAATTTAGTATTTTCCAAAAAATGCCCATCAAAGTTGATTTTAAAAAACCCACAACTATTTAAGCAGACTTCTGCTACTATCTCAAAGTCAGCAGATTCAATCTTTGAAGGGAAACTTTGAATTTAATAGTGCTTGGGGATGAGTTTAGTAAATGGATTTACATGTAGCACAGCATGCTTCTTATGTACGACGTATATCAAATCTTAAATACATATGACTGAAGAACATTTTTGTCCTCAACAAACTTTTTCAGCCAGACCACACTATATAAAGATGTGCACACAGAAATTTTTTCCTAGTGCCATTAATCATTTGAAAAGTGTCACAGCCAAGCAGAAGAAAGAGATGAACACTGATTGCTGTTTTTCATTAGTCTACAGCAGAAGTCATGGCATCCAGCTTTGCAGATGTATATTGCCTTTTCTTTTAAAATCCATTGTCATGGTTTAACCCCAGCCAGCAACCAAGCACCACGCAGC
>JANZLQ010000002.1:7252131-7262746 GCA_026212715.1 Elanus axillaris
ACTCATGGGTTGAGATAAGAATGGTTTAATAGAACAGAAAAGAAGAAAGTAATAATGATAACACTAATAAAATGACAGCAGTAATGATAAAAGGATTGGAATGTACACATGAAGCACAGTGCAATTGCTCACCACCTGCCGATTGACGCCCAGTCAGTCCCCGAGCGGCGATCCCCCGCCCCCGGCTCCCCCCAATTTCTATACCGGGCATGACGTCCCACGGTCTGGAATACCCCCTTGGCCAGTTCGGGTCACTGCCCTGGCTGTGTCCCCTCCCAACTGCTTGTGCCCCTCCAGCCTTCTTGCTGGCTGGGCATGAGAAGCTGAAAAACCCTTAGTATAAACATGACTTAGCAACAACTGAAAACATCAGAGTGTTATCAACATTCTTCTCATACTAAACCCAAAACATAGCGCTGTATCAGCTACTAGGAAGACAATTAACTCTATCCCAGCTGAAAGCAGGATATCCATAAAAAAATCTCATTTCAGTGTGAAGAATACAAACCCCTGAAGTGTGCTCTCAGACCGTGGATCAGCCCTAAATAATAGTTTCAGATGATGGAAAGGGAAACGTGCATATTCTGCTATTCTGATTATCATTTGTGTGCAGTGTATGTGAAGACTATTGTGTTGCCAGCTCTGAGGTACATATAAGTGGGGAGTAAAAGCAATATATACTGAGTTAACTAACTAAATAAATTGCATAACTTCAGCACTTTTCAGTTTAAAAAGCTTCCTTATACCTTTTTTTTCTTTTTAATTTTCTCCCCAACCTCTCTCTTCCATTCCAGTTGTGTTCCAAGCTAGAAGCTGAGTCTTGGTCTCCCCCATCAATGATTTGGTTCCTTTGTCAAACAGTTACATTTACTAACTGTGAAGAAGCAAATTCTCTTCATTGAGATACACTATTTGAAGTTTTTCCCAGTGATACTGATCTCAGATTAAGAGTTGTCAAGGTTTGAAGTCACTGAACTCAACAAAATGCTTTACACCAAGTGGTATGGCATACCATGTAACAGATGCATCACATTTACTGAATTGGTGCCTGTTTTCTGTACTTGGCAAGTAGCAGGCATAATAGACTTAAATTTATGTGATATTACAGTTGTAATCTTTTAGTGATTAATGGAGCAAACGATGTACTGGAGTAAGATAGAGAACATGAGTTTATGTGAACTAGAGAGTGTATTTAGCATTGCTGGCTCTGTTGACCTGGTCCTTATGCTTCTCTTAACATAAATAAATAAATTAAAATCACTTATTTTTCCAGCAGACACTTCTGCCTGCAGTGGTCTTTGTTTCCCTAGCTGCCTTCTGTGCTCTTTGTTTTAGACCATGCTTCTGTTAACAGATTGTTTAGCGAGGTCATCTACTCTTAGGTTACGAAGTAGAACTTATTTAAGTGAAAATGAGCAAATCTAAACACTGAAAGTGGAATTGACTTTACATTTCTAATTTCCTGATCTATGTTTTCTCTGGTGAATTTCTCCCTGTGTTATGCTGTTGCAGTATAATTTAGGCAAGGGTAGATTGTATAGTCTGTAAACATTAAACAAGAATATAGTAAAATTATGTTAATTTGGATCAAAATTCCATTTTACTCACACATTTGAATATTACAGAACACAAAAATTGTCTGGAAGTACTTGGTAACTATTGGGAGTATTGAATTTTATTTAATAATGGGTTGCTTTCCAAAAACATGTTATAAGATGAACAGAAATTAAATTTGATCTAGAAGTTAAGTAGTCACTGAGTGAGTTTCATTGTCCTGTGTTATCCAGGTCAGATTAGATGATCATAAAGATTTCTTCTGCACACACTGGAAAGCCAGGAGTCTAGAAACTGTGCCAACAAACTTCTGGCAGTTGAAGTCAGTTCATAGTCTGGCCATCAGGGCAGGAGAAACACAGGCCATGGTCTCCAGAGGTTACGAGCCAAGACAAACAAAAAACAACAATTACCACCAAAAAAATAAACTCCTTCCACCTTCTTTATAAAAAAATTGAAATGTGTGAAATTAGTCTTGAAATCTTTTCAACTATTGAAAATTAAAAAGAAGACTGTAACTTTGTGTTGACACAACTGTATGGATGATACTTGGAGAAATAAAACAGAGGAACACTTTTTGGGGGGTTGAAAAATTCAGAGAAAATACTCTCTTTTTTTTTTGTTCTTCCCCTTTTTTTTTTCCTCTCTCTAAAGCCTCTGTTTCTATTAAGCCTCCTCTGTGATGCTGCCAGAATAAGAGAGACCATAGCTTTTCTTTTCACGTGTGGGTGCCCAGAATCTTTTCATTTCTCCAGCATAACTTGATCAAAAATTTTCCAGTAGACCTTCTGTAAGTGCATGCAGTATGGAGCAGAATTAACATGTCTGGCCTTCAGATACTCAGTGTAAGAAATTGTTATAAAATTATTTTCATGACGACTATCATGAAGCACAGGGTAGCGTGCGTATACATTAAAGTTTCCAGAATTGCAGGAAATGAAACAAGCACCAGTACCTCATTTGGTTTCTTTTAAAGTACTTTAAAAGTGCCAGTAAAAGCAAATCTATGTTTTGAAGATATGCCTGGAACAGATCTGTATGCAGTGTTCTGTATAACAAATTTCAGTTGATTCTCAATGTACATATATAATGAAATATCAGTGTGCTAATTTTGAAACTTAACTTTTCTTTTTTCTTCCCATTCTCTCCCTTTCTTCACAGGTTACTGGAAATGATATTGTAATGGCAGAAAGGCTTTTTGGCATTCTGGCATATGTAGCATCTTCTGAGCTGCCACATTATCGCATGCTTTCATTATTTGGAGAATCAAGGTAAAATAGAATGAACGGAACTGGAATTTGTCCAGAATGTATTGTTTAATTCTGTTGTGCACTGTCATGGTAAACTCTTTCTAGGTGAAAAGGTAAAAATTTCACAAAAACATCTTGCAGAAGCTAAGTTCTGTCTTTATTGCAGAAATATTAGCATCTCCTGATACATGTAGCCAGAGATTTTTAACAGAAGTTGTATGAAGTCTGCTGAGTAAGATTAAAAGGCACGTACACACAAATGTACTGCCTGTTTAATTCTCCAATTGTACTGGTATTAGTGAAGATTTCTGGACTTTCACAGTGAAGACTGTCTATTTTTAGTGGGTATTTTTATAGTGGGTGATTATAACAGCAAACAGATTTAAGAGTTGGTGCTATAAGAAAGAAGGTGCTTAAAATACTTTTAGTCTTCTGTAGGTATGTACTTAATAAGTTTAAGCTGCAACACTTCCTATTTAGGAGATGCTATGTGATATGTGTCAAAAAGTCAGTTGTGTAGAAGCAGAATAACACAGGGTCGTATGTATTCTGAGTAATTTGAGGATGCAGTAAACTTGAAAGTTCATATAGTATCTGTTCAAAGGGAGAAAAGAAAAATTCACAATCACTAGAAACATCTGCACTTCAAAAAAAGTTTCCAGTAATTAAAACTGTAAATCTCTATCATCTTTTCACAGGAGGAAGCAATTCCATTATCTGCTGGAGGGAAAGGGAAAGAAATCTGGGATTGGGAGTGAGGAAAGTAGTGATAACAGAAGCGGAGGGGAAAGCACAACTCGAGCAACATTGAATTACATGACAAAGGACTTTCATATGGAGAAGCTTGAGGTAAGTATATGATCACAAAATACTTTCATTCTCTATTATATAACCTTAGGCTACTCCTTATGGACTCTTTCTATATATCAAGTTTCGGTTGTGCTATTGAGAATGGTGGTCTTAAAATATCGCTGCTTACCATATATACATGTATGATCAGACATTTAATCTGTCTGATCTTTGCCAGAATACTGGATAATTTTTTGTTTCTGTCTTTAGTGAAGTGGTTCCTGAACAATGCCATGGTCCCAGAAATAGATTCTCACCTACAAGCCTTATGTTCATAATGAAATGTACCTGCATTAGTAAAATATAAGAAGTGTGCACATTTTGTGAAGAAAAATGTGTATCACACCTTGGATTTTCTAATCGAATTAGAAAGTCAGAAAGTACATCCCAAAATGAATTGGTAAAGAATACCTTCAGACAAGATTTGAGATAGTGCTGGCTGGAGTAATAAAGAGCTGTTCCGTAGCTTTTAAATGAGCTACAGGAAAAGAAATATATAGGAAATGTATTAGGTTTAATTACTAATAAAATTGCAAGCTGACTTGTTTCAGACAAGTGCATCAGTCACGCTTGTTTTAGTTTGCATTTCTGATCTACTAACTCTTTTGCTTGGGCAGAGGAAAATTGTTCCCAGGGAGAACATGGTTCTTTCAGCCACAGTCTCCTTTATGAGAGTTATGCACCCTGATTCCCACATTTGTTCCATTACTTGCTTTTTTAATTCAGTTATTGCATTGAGGTTTTGTTATCTCAGATCCATAGCATAAAAAGACAGTGACTGCATGTGTGGAGAGATGAAACGAAAAAACCATTTTTGTTTCAAAAGCTGTGATAGTAGCTCTTAAAACTTTGGATGGCATGGAGTAAGACAGTGAAGCATTCCTCTTGTCCTTTACCATGGAACAATTACTTTAATAAAATAAGCTTGGCATTTGTACAGTCCATTAAATATATGCATTTTTTTCTCTTCCCACTGCAGAAATTTACACCTTGTCCTTTGTAATAGCATTATGTATGTGGCAGCAGGTGTTACAGGATGTTACAAGAGAAGAGTAAGATAGGCAAAAAAAACTGATTCCAGTTCCCTATCTGCAGTAAACTAACATAAATGTGATTGAATAAGTTTATTGCTAAAGATGACAGTCTGAGTCACTGATTAATAATTTGGGTTTTTTAGGTGAAACAATTGGAAAGTATTTTTTCTGCTTTATCACTCGTTTAAGAAAACTTCTGTTTTGATGGCCTGAAGCATGACCTAACATTTTTAACAGTGCCATAAATCAAACTAGTTAGATATTTAGTAGCAATATAACTTACTGTTCAACGTTTATTATGGCATTTTATAGAAACAGCTTGAGTGACTAAAATGTGGAGCTAGTAGTTGCACATAGTACAATTTTTTTATTATTGTTATTACTTTTTAAAGGTTCAGGTTGCTTCAGTATCTAATGTAGTACATGTTAGGAACCAAGCACTTGACAGAGTCTTTCAGGTAATGTGTGGAAAGGCTGCATACTGGTATATTTTTCTGTGACAATATGCTTAGTTCCTGCTAGGGCAGGTAGATAAACATGTATTTTCCAACTGTTGTGCTATGATCATGAAAAGCTGGGAAGGGAGAGAAGGGAAGGCAAGTTGTCTGGTGCCTAATAATTTCTGTAAATTTTCACTGCTATGCCAGAAGACAACAAATATCCTAATGCTGTAAAAAGGTATTTGCCTGACTGCTTAAAAGTAGATTTCAGATGAATTAATTAATGAATATAATATGAACATTATGAATAGAGTAAGATTCTGTGGCCATACTCATAAAAGCTTGACTTATACACTGGGCCATGCAACTTAAAACCAATGGGAGGAAGTGTGCAATAGCCTCTTTGCCTGCTAATAGCTATGTTCTTTAATTCATTAAATTTTTGTGGTTGTTTTTTGGGTTTGCTGTTGTTTAACATTTTCTTCCTTTGTCTCATACAATGTGTAATGGTTCTCCCATGCAGGAAATCAAGGAAAGAAAAACATTTTGCCAGACATACGTCGAGAACTTAGTGAAAGAAGCAGCTGACATCAATATGAAAAATGAGTCATTGCAGAAGCTCTGGCCTCAAATGTTCATTGAGCTTGTCAGAGATGCAGTGATAGAAATACGCAATAAAAATTCCTACATGAAACTCTGCTTACAGCGTATCACTGATCAAAAACAGTAGAGTCAAGGTTTGTTATCTTGCAAGATTTTGGTTTCAGTAGTCTATGATGTTTTACGGACTTGAAACAATAGGATTTTAAGTTACCATCACTATGGCATACTTCATTCACCCCATTCCCCACCTCCCCGCCCCCCAAAGGGATGCCTTTAAATCTTAATTTACTCTTCATAGTTTTGAAATAAAAGTTTACTTGCACACTGCTTTAACAGTGCTTCCTTGGCTAAAGTGATGAGATAAAATAGAAGTAACTTCGTGATTGTCATGTCCTTTTTTTTATTTTCCTGCTACCTTTGCTTCTGTAGTGCTACAGCATTGATTTTTAAGGAACAAATTTACACTCTGCTTGCCTTATTTTTTATTGAATGCTTTTCAATTGTCACATTTTTGACTGTTTGCTGCTGTTTAAAAAAAAAAATCAAGAATAGTAGCTGATTTTTTTTTTATGAGCAAAAGCAAATAAATTATTTTTACACCCTGATCTTGATGAAGACTTATTATTATTGTTGTTGTTTAACTCGTGAGGTTATGGAACACTTTTTCACATCCAATGCCATCACAGTGCTCAGTGCATCAGCATTTAATGAGCCTAATTCTCAACTGAACAAAAGGCCCAAACTTGACTTCAAGTGTTTTTCATTAATTTAATTTGTATGAGTTTGTGTGAATTATTATAGGTAAAATATGAATTCGAGGTATACTCACTTAAGCTTTATTTTTGTTCTTTTAAAGTATGTTAATAATACAATTTTTTATTTCTTGATTACTAAATTACTAATTTTTGTCATTTGCCAAGGTCAGATGAGCTAAAACGCATGCAGTACATATGGTAAGAAAACTGATGACTGCTGTTCAGTTGTAATTAATTTCTGTGACTGTATGAAAATTTCATACTTGTTATCAATAAAAATAAATTCTTTACTTTTGCCCTTCACAGATACTGTAAATAAGTACCGTGTGCAAAGAAAAGACTTCTGCTTAACGCTGCGTGAAGAGATGAGACACAACTTGCCTCCAAAAATCAACTGTGAATGGGTAGAAAAAACCCACATTCCATAGTACAATAACTTCTACTGTAAACAGCTTACCAGCTTATGCCCAGAAATTGAATTTAGGAACCGTTAGCAGGTCCAGGTGATTCCCATGGCTAGTGTTCATATGTGGGAAGAAGGTTGTGCCATTTAAACTTAGAGTTCCGTTACATCTTAACTAAAACAATCCAGAACCTTTGTGTGTTCTTTTACTCAATTCAAATTGACCTTCTTTTACTTAAGCACATTTCTAAAAAAGAAATGTTCATAACCAAAGAAAGCTTTCTGCAAGGGTTTCTATGGCTCAAAACTAAGTTTATTTTTAAACTTTAGCTGGACAAGACTCTCTGGCAAAGTAGACATGCAAATACTTTTGTTTTTAAGTTTCTATGCCCTGAACATAGCCTTGAATGAGTAGGAGGAGTCATGTGGTCATAGGCATTTTGGAATATACAGTCTACTTGCATTCAGGTCAAGCTGGTGCATCTAAGGTGTCAGAATCCATTTTCAGAGCGTGTTACAGGTTAGCAATGGCATATATACTGTTAAATGTAATTTTTCAATTCAGTTATTATGTGATCTTTTAAAGCATACTAACAGGTAGTTGCTTTTCAGTCTTCACAGAATTTAATGGAGGTTAAGTCACTTAAATTCTAAGGAAATGTTAAACGTCCTGAAGAAACTGCTGCAGCACTTGGTAGAATTTAATAGAAACAATCACCCCTCCAGGATTTTTTAACTGCTTCATGGAATTCATAGTAAGATTAGTGTGTTTGATAGGATTTGTTCTTTCCATTGGAAAACGGCTCTGTCAAGTTATATGATGCATTTTATTAAGGGAACAAGTGAGGACCCCACAAAACGTGAGAAAATGAGAGTTTACCTTACAGAAATAATATAGAAACGACGATGCAGAAGTTTTTTGGATCTATCAGCTCCTTTACATCATTTCTGTGCAAGGTGTGGGGGTGTGCATGGAGCAATTCCAGCTTCTGCATGGGGACAGAAACCTCAGCAGCTGTGTGAAGCACAGAACTCTCCTGATGTTGTAGCTGGAGCAGATGGGCCCCTTTTGAATCAGATTCAGCTACAATAAAAGATGGGAAAAAAATGTTTTAGGAGGGGTGGATTGGTCTAGAGGAACAGGAAGTTCTCCATGGGAAAATCCAGAGAAAGCCAGACTTTCTGTCACTGAGGCTTTAGAAGCATAATACTGATTAGAGGCTTTAAGGTAGGGTCTTGAAAAAAGTAAGTGGAATGAATCAGAGGGTGTTGACTGAGTTGTAGAAACAGCTCCCTAAAATGCACTGTATTCCCAGTGGTCTGTGAATGCTGCCAGTTTGGACTTTTTTCACTAATAGCAGCTGTTCCATAACAGGATTGCTAAAGGGCTGAAGCAGGGGTAGCTAGGCAGCTATTTTAAATGAAGAAAAGATTGATGTTGAGCTGCATATGTTGTTTTCACATAGAACCAGTATGAAGAAAAAAGCCTTACGTTCTTAGTAATTCTTTTTTGGAAATGTGAGAATGATGGACTACAGTGATGTTAGACCTAAAAGTATTTATAATTTTAAGCAACCAGGTGATCTTAAAATTGTTAGCATGCTCTATGTTGTTTATGTGTTTATCAAAATTATTTGTCAAGTCATACAGACTTGTAGATACATTACTGTAGTTGCTACTGAGTTGGAGTACCTAAAAATCTGAAGGTTGGTATAAGCAGCAAATTCTTATGTGTTCTGAAACTTAAGTACGATATAGAGAAATTTTTTGTGGTTACAGGTATAAATTGAGGAGTTAAAGTAGCCATTGATTTTGAAGCTGGGGACCTTGTAATAAAACCTTCCAGGCTGAAAGCAGTTACTTGTTTCTGCTTCAAAAGCCTTTAAATGCTGCATAAAACTGAATTTTTGTATTGTTAATATTTCATTGATATCCCATCCAAAATGGACTGTTGTGATCCCCTCATGTAGCCTGACCCTCTGCATAGGACAGGAGCTATTACTGTAAAAATTCCGTATGTTAACTGGAAATCAAGGATTAGAAAGATAGTGTTTTGACTTCTAAGTCTTTCAAAAACTTTTCTCCCATTGATTTTTGGATTATTTATGCAGTTTCCTTATTTTGAGGTGAGCTTCCTCCATGTCCAGACAAGGGCAGATAATGATGTATCTTACTTTTTTTCAGTTTCAGTCTAGCTGTATCATGCATGAAGGCTCCATTATGTCATGAAGAGTCAATGTTTATTATGCAATTGGAATTTGATCTTCAGTAAGGAGACTGATGAAGAGCTGTATTTCATACACTCCTTTTGACACAGGATCTGAAAAAGTAATAGAGCTGCAGACATGATGCCACAGTGGAACAAAGGGAGAGGTGATTCACTTGATGCAAACCAAAAGCTGATCCCATCAGTTCTGAGGAAAAAAAAAAAAAAGGTACTGGGAAGAGGTTTTTTAACAGAGCGTTGCAAAATAAGTAAAACTGCTCTACTGCCTGGGACCAAGTGTTAGATCTGAATCCAGAAATAGCTGAAAACTCTGTTTTCCGGTCTGTGTAGCTCAATGATAGAAAAATGAAATATCTTGTTCCACTGCTACAAATGGTCATACTTTTATCTATTAACTATTTAAAATAATAATAATTAAAAAAGGTTAACCTATTAAAACACTGACCATCTGTATACTAAGTTAGGCTATTGTGGAAAGAGTAGTGAGTCCACAATCTATCTATATGTTCTGCAAATTCAGGACAAGGGACTACTATTTTATTTTTATTTTAGTCAGAGCAGTAGGCTGTACAGGTGACAAACACTGATGCTTTCAGGTGCTACTTCTTATCATAGTGACATATCAGGATGAACTACTTTTTGTTAGCTAGTTCATTTAAAGAAGACGAGGCAAATGCTTGCTATTTCATATTATTAAGCAATATTCCCAAAGATGTGATTTAGACTGGGAGGTCGGTGTGCATATTCAAAATCATCATAATGGCTGTTTGCTTTGATTGTGAAAACAGACTACTTGAGTATGTTTCTGTTCCCACATCACACAAACTTTGCTACATCGTGAAGTCCAGTTTCAGTGAAATTACTTTTCTCTTCAGTTTAAGTTGGAGGCATCAGTCTTTTGGGGATTGGTAAGACTCGGTGTTTTGTTACACACGTGTAGAACAAGGAGAAGGAAGAGAGGAGATGAGCTACCTTTGCTCTATGCTGTGATAAAGCTGCTTTTATTCAAAAGTGACTATAAACTGTTTGATATTTGCATACTAAGAAGTAGAGAGTGTAGGCTACAGAGACTTTAAACAAACTTGTAAAAGACTTAAGTGGCATCTGCTTCCACACATCACCTCAGAGCTGGATTTTCTTGAGCATGAGCAAGAAGAAATTGAATCTAAGGGACTGTTTGTACAACCCAAGTATCTGATTTTGTTGGCTAGCTTTGCTAGGCTTCTGCTCTCGGGGGAAGAAAGATAAGCTCATCTGGAGGAACTCTTGTCTCTGTTTACTGTGGTGAAACCAGCATTTTTTTTACAAGCTGTGTATTGGACCTCATATGCCATATTTGTGTACAGATGGGGTAGACAGATGCTTCTGCTTATTGTATCAAATGTCAGGAAGCCTTGGTGAAGAGTCAAGAAGTTTAAATAGGGGAAAAATGAGTCTTCTCAAGCTCCGAGTTGTTTGGGTTTAGAGATAACCACCACCACAAACGGCCAGAAAGCGCAG
>JANZLQ010000002.1:7262786-7279846 GCA_026212715.1 Elanus axillaris
GACTGATGGAAGTACACTGAGTAAAAAAAAGAAGCCTGCAGGTTAGAATATTTACACAAAATCTAACATTACAAGTATCCAGTGTCCCCAAGAAATGTCTTTGTACAGGGCAACGCTATATTCCTTACTACTGACTACATGACTTGAGGGCCTTATAAGTAATTGTTTTATCCAGCTTTTTGGAAAATACAAACTGATGGCTTCATGATTGCTCTGGACTTTGGTTGATCGGTACAGTATAAACTAATGTAATGAAGACAGCAGGATTAGACTTCTTGGTACTGTAATCTGTTGGTTAACAGGATGACAATGCTTAATCCCACCTTTTGTTGCAGCCTTCCTAATTAGGCAGCTACTTCCATGTTAAGAAAAATCTTGTGTGCGATCTTCATTCTTATTATGTGGTGCATGGCATATAGTACAATGCTACATCCATAACCAGGATGCTTTCTAGTTTCAGACAAACTATTCTTTTCACTTCTGTTGACTAATATGGGTATCCCAGAGGTTAAATGCTGCTATTAGCAGTGCTTCATTTTACACCTAACAAATCTGGAACTTTACATGAACACTGAGCAGATCATAAACAAGTTCATTCTTTGTGGAATACTAGATATGGATAACATAAACAGCACTAACCTTTTCAAAGCGGTGAAAATGCTTTCAAGAATAAAGGTAACGAAAAGCCTTCCTGCATGTAGTATTGAGCACTTAAACACAGGAGGAGATAGCCTGGAATGACATATGGTTTCCATCTATTTATAACATATCATTAGACAAGAGATTGTAAAGTTAATTCCAGCTACAGTGGTGAAGAAATTGTGCCCGTGAATAGGATGTTTGTATTACATGCTCACATAGTCTAGACATCTTACTTGGTTGTGCAAGTAACAGTGGTATTAATGTAATTCACACTCAGTGAAAGAAATCATAATGGTATGTAGAGAAGCTGTGACTTTACAGTGTTCATTGATTAGCTATTATATTGCACTTAGAAATTACATTGTGAGACAATACAAGCTGTGGTTTGTGTTCTGGATGGATGTGTAGCACACTTGCTGCCTGTTTGCATTAGGCTTTAATGATCTATGTTTTCTAATAAAATAGAGAAATAATTCTGAAGAGTGATGAAAGAAACCAAGAACACAGAGTACAGCTTGCTTTCTGTTTCTCACTCAGCACTGACAATAGAATATATTGAGCTTCATATAACTGTTGTATCCTGGGTAAAGTATGCATATGAAAGTTCTTGGAGTTGTTTGCCTACAAAGTTTTTGTGTAAGTCTATAAACAAGATCCTCCAGGGAAATGTTACTTAGATTCCAAAGAGATCTTAACTGTAATAAAATGTAAACATTCAGGTTTTTGTAATCCAGAAAATGTTAAGTGGCTTATCAGTTTAGGAGAAGAGAACTGGGTAAATATTAGAGGGAAGGATTGCCAGGTGTGAGAAGTGCTATTGGAATAGAGAGTGAACAGTGAAGAGAACATTTATTACAGTGATTTTGGATTCTTCTGGAGACTGCGTGTGAATGCATGGAAACTGGAATATATAAACCCATGGCAAAAGACAAAATCACTCCCTAAAAGACATGAGCTTGAAAACCTGTCTGATGTTGTGGCAGTTACTTACTTATTGTGTTGTTTTGTTGTTTTGGTTTTGTTTGTGTTTTAAATGACCAACTAACAAACACTCTAATGCTTTGATGACAATGCAAAGAACAACCAAGAGGCTATATTTGAATTTTCAACATATTTCTAGAGGTCTTATTTCTTCTGTTTTCAGTATTTATCTAATTGACAGCTACATAGAAACATTACACTGTATGTTCAACAGTTATAATAATGTTAATTGCTTTATTAAAGTTGAGGCCTTCGTTGTCCTGAGGATCTGTGTCTAGATTAAGAACAGCAAAGCAATTTTTTTTTTCTGTTTTGCTTTTTAAACCAAAATACCAAGTCATTCTTTCTTATTGTGAATAAATGCGGGAATATATAGCCTATGACATTTTTCTACGTGAATTGCCAGCACTTCTGGATGTAACTGTAGACATTGAGCTCCATCTATTGCATATTACCATTATTCAGCAAAATACTTAAGCACGTGCTTACTTCCAATGCACGCTTGAATGTTTCCATTATTTTTTAGGATTTTCCAAGTCTAGGACTCATTACAGCCAAAAACATCTTTGATTTTTGGCCTGAAACAAGAGATGTAAGGTTAAAGGCAGCGTGTTAATTAAGTATGTTTATTACTTTAGTCTTTTGGATCAGGTCCTTTTTTATTTTAAAGCCTGTTACTGTAGGTTTAATTGGAATTAATACCTTACGCAAGACAAATCTTAATATAACCACAGTTATATTTAAATTATTCCAAGTATTATGAGCATTTAAAGACATTCGTACTGATCAGTTGTTTTTATTTATTAATATAAACTATGAACTGTTTTTAACAGGAGGAATTTAATAGAATAAAGTAATTAATGTTTCCCAACGTACTGTTCAGTCATTGATGATGGAATGCAAAGTAGATTGCTCTGTAAGAATATGTGTAGCCATTTGTAAACATCTGAAATTGCAAGTATGGGAAACAAAGGTGTAACTAAAAATGAAAGTAGAGGGCTTGTTTCATGGAACTGTAGATGCTGGGGTTATGGTTTGGTTTGTTTTTCCTAATTAAAAAGTGAGTGATGTAGGTCTCCACCCCCTTCCACCACCCCAGTGTAATTTACTGTAGATTACACTTTGGATTAAAGGTGCTGTAGAACTGAGTCTAAACTCTATTTTCTTCATTTTGTTTGTAGATTGAATTTCTAGATGTTTAACAGTTCTCATGATCGACAGGATTGTTTATGAAGCGTTATTTATGATGCATTATTTCAGTGTGGACATATGTCTCCTCTGCACATGTAATAATGCAAGATTTAAGTGCAAGTCGACAGTCTGCTGAAGATTCTAAAAGGTATTTGCATTGATTTATGCTCTTTATCAGGATGCATAATCAAAAAAGCAAATTCTAAACTAGGTAACCAGTGTGAGCTAAAATTGTGATGCTGTTGAAGTTGTTGCAAGATTCCCAGTGATTTCAGGGACTGGGATTTCACACATGGCCTATATGTAAGGTGGGAATTAGCCTAACCAATTTTTTGTTGTGTCTGTGCTGATGACATCTATGCCTCAGCTAGTCCTGTAGATTCTGTGCTGGCTACAGGAAAGTAGACGCATCTACAGTGTGAAACATCTGATGTGTTTTAGATGTCCATCTTTTCAATGCAGTCGAACTGCACTTCCTTTTTTTTTCTCTGCTATTAGGGTAGTCTAGGAAGTCATCCAGATATTGCTGTCTGCAAAAGTTTGAATTTGTACAGACGAGTTCCATCCTTCCCACCTGTTGTCTGCTTCCCTCACTTGCAACTAAAACCAGTGTTATCTTCCATGCCAGTCAGCACCCACAGAAGTAACCCGCTTTATGATGAACAAGCATATGCTTTACTTGGATTGCAGGTAAAATTTCAGTGTCCTAGATTTCCAAACTGAGAGATGCGTACCCCAAGTCATGCTAGACATCAGTGAAATCTAAATCGGTAGGTACTTTTGTCACATCTGAAAATGCCTTGAACTATGGCACACAGGTTCTCTCCTTCTACTCTCTCCTTCTTCCTTCTGCTATTTTGAATACATACACTGCCAAAGGAGGCGAGTGACATGGTCACATGGATAGAGTGGGAGACTGCGAATTAGGGTAGACATTGTTAGATCGTAGATAACTGCTTCTTCACTCAGGTCATGACAACAGTACTTGCATATAAGTAGGAAAGAGTGTTGCAAAATATGTTAAAAGTGCTTGATGACAAACTAGAAATACACATATTATGTTTGTTCTTTTGACATAAGTTTATCTCAGTTCAGTCAGACACAGCCATTTCTCTGGTGGTGAGCTGACTGGTTGCAAGGCAGCTGCTGTCTCGTATACAGTGATGATTATGTGCTAGGCAACTACAAAGAAAGTAGGTAATTTGCAGATAGTACAGGTATTCAAGCTGTTGAACAGACTCTTTGTATATTCTGCAGACTACCATTTGCAGTATTTTCCATTTTATTTAAAAGGAAAAAAAAGTGGTCTGCATCTTTAAAGAAAGAGTGAGTTACATAGCTTAAAAAACTACTGCAGAGATGCTAAGGACCCTTTAGCTTTGTTGTTACGATTTTTTAAACTGCATGAATCTTGATTTCATTCCTGCTTGGAGAATAAACAAAAAAGGAACCACAGGCGGTCTGAGACAGTTGTATTGATTATTTGCTCTTTCTTCTTTGTTGGTACTGAGCTTTTGCCCTTGTTTAATGATGTTAGCTGTAGGCTCACTCTCAGGGATTACCTCGAGGCTGTGTCAGGAAAGTATTTTAATAGGTCTAGGTGTGCTCAGGGCAGTTTCCAAATTCGATCAACATATGTTGCCCATCTAAGATTAGTCATTTATTTTCACATCTTCTACTAACACCTCACTTCAACAAGCTTTGTCACACTGCATGGACAAACTAGCATTTCAACAACGTCTATCTTGGTGGGTGATCTATGAAGGTGTCTGAGGTATTTCAGCACAAGAGCTGAGTGTCAATTGTAAAGATTCTCATATTAAAGCTTATTTAGTTTAAGACATCTGTGCAGCCTCACTGCACACTCGCTCTTACTTTTTATTCCAGAGACACCTTCTTATAAAATACACTTGTCAAATTTGTCCAAAATGGTATTCAAAGGAGGCCATAGGATACAAAGCAGTGCCTTGGAGAGGATCATCCCCTGATGGCCTACATTTTAACAGCAGCAAAAGTGAAGTACAAACACTTGGTTGCATTAGATATCTGGCAATGAGCTGACAAAGGTGTTAAGGTAGCCATGTGCTGTATATCTCATCTGTAGTATATGTTAAGTGTTGGGCAGCTACAGAGAGTGAGGCAGCCTTGTGTATTTTTAGAGGTGTGAGAACTGTTGTGGGAAGCCAAATTCTACTATATTTCTCCTCCCCTACTCCCCTTAGGAGGCTCTCACTTTCCCCCACCCTTTGTTTCCAAGCTCCAGTGTGTACTCTGTTGTTTAAGGAAAATATTGTCAGCATTGCTTGTAGCTTCAGTGCTTGGTCCAACAGAAGGCAGGCCCAGGCAAGTTTTTCTATTTCTCCATCTCTACAGCAGGGAACAGCTACAGAGAAGCTATTTCTTAATTAGTATTATTGGTGTAAAGCGAAAGTGGCATGGCTGTGTTACGTGAACAGGTCAAGAGGAACAATGCTAGGGGTAGGGGCACCTGTCAGCGTGGAGCAAAATAGTTCTAGCACATGTAGTGCTGGACTCGGTGGGATTGTTTTTTTTCCTGGCGCTTTTGTAAAAAAATTTTTATTGCTCTCATTTCAATTGAATCAGCAGATGAGAGAATCCATTACTTGGCTGCCACTAACACAGACTTCATTAACTAACACTTTCACCTGTGACAGTCACAGGTCAAGTATTGCCTTTTATTTTTTTTAACTAGTCTGCCTTATTTTCTAGGGTGAAATCATGCCACTGTTCTGTTTATTGCTCATTGTACCTATAGAATGAGTGGAATTTGTGATAAATACAATGCACTGCAAGTAGGTTTTTTATATGACCTAAAGTGCTAAATATTTAACATCTCTTTGAAATAATGGCTGATTTAGAGGAGTCTTCTGCTGTGGGTTCTTTCATACACGTTTGTTTCGGAATACAGACAGTTCAGCGATTCCTAATCAGAAGCATTTGGAAATCTAGAACAGGTTTGCCAAGGTCTTGGCTTTTGGTCTTGGAGTATTTGGTTGGTTTTGGTTTTTTTAATGGCAGTTTATGATAACAGCTAAAGATCTTGTAAAACTTTAAGTCGGTTCTTGGAAATTGTCTTTAGCAGCTCAATTAAAAATTATTTCAAGATTTTGGCTGAAACTTTTTCACTTATTTTAGACAAAGCTTTAGAAGACTTAACCGTTCAAAAGACAGCTTTGTGATGTGCTCAAGGCTACTTATTTCATAAAGTATATTTTTTTCAGAAGGTTTTACAGACTTCTAGATATTAACTTGGTGAGTATAACTTTATCTTGCTTTAATTCTGGACTAAAGTAGTATGATGTCAGATGCTGTTTGGCTTTCCTTCATTCTAGCATTCTGTGGTGACATCAGACTTCACATCGGAGAAAATTAGAGCTTGAAGGTACAACGTATTCTTGGCAGGAATTATGATACTGGGATCAGGATTTTGGCTAGGGTGAACTGCAGGGTGATCTCCTGGAAATTAATGCCAATTATTTGTACACGGTACAACAAAGCAGTTACGTGCAGCTTGGTTACTGCGGGCCAATAAAATTTTTTAGTTTTTAAAATCTTTTTAAATTACTGAGATTCTAGGAAAATTTGCATCAACTATCAGATCTAAGTGAGTTGCCTGCATTAGTTTCAAATTGTATCACTCCTTTCCTAGGAAGAACTTGGAAAGGCCATGGATTCTTTCTTGCAGCTGCACCTAGAAGTTTAGGCTCGCTTCTGATCATACATAGGTGAAGGAAGTGGTTATTTTTGTGGCTGGACATCAGGAGCAAAGCAGCTCAAAATCTGTCATTTAGGTCTTCCTGTTTTCACCTCTCTGAGACTGTGTTGAGAAAGCGAGGAAGAGTGGATGGGTGGCAAAAGTGGAGGAGTGTGGGCTATGAGATAGGAAGGGACTGTAATGGTCATCTGAAGTTGGGAAGTATACTTTTTAGAAGGGCTCCTTCTAGAGCACGGGGAATTGGGCAAACCAGCTGCATCTAGTGCATAGTGCTGTGGAACAGAAGAAGGCGTATGGCGCTGCAGTTGAGTGAAATAGAGGGCTAGACGCAAGAAAAAGTGAACTGGGAGCCAGGATTGCAACTTTTTATTTCAGGCCTGTACAGCTTGGCAAGTCTCTGTAATTTTCAGTCAGAAATATGTGCACCCCAACCTCAGTGAACATTCATCTTTTTCTCATAACATTCTTTAACTGTTCTCTTTGGTTGCTCTCCCAATTCATTCCAGAAGGCGGCTTTCTGCAGACTCTGTGTTAAACAGGATGCCTCTGTCATGTGTCAGGTCAGTGATTTAGAGTATTTTCTACTGCTTTATTTACTCTAGGAACTCCTAGTGATCACTTGATAAAATGACAAATAGCAGCTGTATCATATGAATACCTATCTCAATTTACAAAATGTAGGCCCTTTACAGATGCCTTATGAGCAGTGTTGATAATCCTTACTACATGATGTGTCTTGCATGGCATTCTGCCAGAGACATCCCCAGGCAGCATCGTCTTTTGTGAAAACCAGTAACTGCAAACTCTCATAGAAGTCTGTGGCACTAATCATCTTCGTGTTGTCTGGAGGGAGCGGTTATTTGCTCACTGCTACTAAAGGGTCAATAAATTTATTGAAAAGCATTGTCATAGTTCTGTTCTGTGTTAGAGCAGATAAGAGAAGTTCAAGCTAGATGAATTTTTCTGTTGGGGCAGCAGCTTGTTCCCATCTGCTGCCTTTGCTGGGAAGGTGGCAGATCATTTCTGCCGAGGTAAAAGATGGCATCTAGGTTGAAGTACCCCCAGTCCTGATTTGAAAAGCACTGCAAGTGGATGAGAAGTGATGGGTGACAGCAGCTGGCTATCAACAGACAGCTTTCCTTGGTGCTATTCAGATATGACCAGAAAACATTCTATGGCCAAATGTCATGCACGTATAAATTTATGATATTGTTCCTTTTCCAGACATTGTAGTAGGGATGAGTCCAGCTCAGACACCTATTTGCCTTTGCTGGGGAGAAGTTTATAGCTTGAACAGGCTCATATTAGTGTCTAAGGACAGAATCGGACCATTCATATTTTAAAGTTGTCTGGGAGATCATTACCTAACCTGCCAGCAGCCCAGTGTTCAGTGTCTTCCTCATACAGGGGATTTAAGAGGACGGTCTGTTACTTCAGGATTTTCTTTCAGATTATGATGTTGCTGACCTTAAGCAAGACATGCTGGCAGAGCCTGTGCAAGTCAAAGTCCTCTGATCTGAGGTTACTCCTGAAGGATTTGGTGGCTTGGAAAATCAGAGACAAACATGCACAGAATCTTCAAACTGGCCTAAAATGTCTCTTAAACAGACCACTTACTTTACAGAAAATGGTGCTGTTACTCCAATACGCCTATCCCAAATATTTGAAGAAAAAAAATATATTTTCTCTGGCAGGACCTGAGCTTCAGGCTATAGATCAAACAGGTTCAAGTATTTTTCTGGCCTTTTTTTTTTTTTTTCCTTTCTTCTTCAACTTAGCAATTTTTTTGATTGATTCCTTTATATTCCCATCAACATCTACTCATATTTCACTGTGGTCTGGCCAAGAGTCTTGATACAGAGACAAAAATCTTTAGTCTTGTTTAACCAAGCTAGTAAGAGATGTGTATTTTCATCCTGAAAAGTGTGGGGTTGTCCTTAAAATATGTTACAGGAGTTTAGTCTCAAGACTTTTGGAAGTTTCCAACTCTAAGTATGTATTTAAATGCTACTTCATTGGCGTTGAGGTCTGTTAGCTCTTTTCTGGAGCTGCAGCTAAAATCCATGTCCAACACGTAGTAACATTAATCCTCACTCCTCCAGTGTACCTGCATGCAACAGGGAATGGAATTAGGATTACACGCAGTTACTTAAAGCATGTTGCAGCTGTCTTTGATTCTACAGAACTTTGTCCTTACAACTATACTGCTGGAGAGTGCAGCTGGTTTTTGCATTGATGAAATTTGGCTAACTCTTCAGCAACATCCAGGCCTTCTTGGATGCTTCATGATAAAAACACAACACTGCTAGTGGTCCTGCTTTTATTATTAGTGGAGGTGCAAGTATTAAAAATATTTCTTGCTTTTACAAGAACTTAAGCAGACAGTGCTGCAGAGAACTCCTTACTGTCTGTGTCTAGTTTGCTTGATCTGTATCTGGAATTGAAAAGGAGGTTTCCCACATAAATAAGTCTTTGATACGTCCATGATGTTCCCCTCAGTTTCAGCTTTGATACTCTTTCATTCTTTCTTTAAAGAAAGTTAGGCTTTAGCTGTTCTAGTAGCAAAGAAAACCTCAAAAATGTGAAGTTGGATGTAGGTGCTACAGACAGAAGTTTGCACAGAGCCTGCAACAACAGTGGGATGTGTGAACTACTGTCTTTACCTCTATTGGGTGTTAGCTCAAGTATTCAGCAGTGGTGTCTAATCATGTATATTATGTATTTCATTCCTTAGAAAGAATGAAAGGACAAGAGGCCATAGAGCTGCATGATGTCTGGTCTGGAGGCATCTCATTTCGATGGGTCAAGCTAGTGGCATTTAGGAGTTGCTTCTGGTTGCTGGAGTTAAAATGAAGTCCAACATTAAGCTTCGGTGGGATGCAAAACAAGGAGCAGGGCTGTTATGTTTTTGGCAGGTCTGAGGTGTAGTTTATCCTGTAGGTAGAAATCCTATCACCCTTCATCTACATTGCTGCTCTCATTATTATTAAACAGGAAAGAATTAATCCACTTCCAAGACAGAAATGGGACACTCCTTCCTGAAGTCCTGAGCGCTTCCTGATTGGCTGGTTTGGGGTTTTTTTACCCTGATGCCCATTGCCTTCTTCAATCCTTTATCCTGTAATAAACTCTATTTTGAACCTGATCAAACAGGACTATATGTACCAATCTGTGCATGTGGGAGGTGAGGAGGGTGAAAACAAGCTTCTTCAGGAAGGAAAAACTACATCCAGCAAACCTTGTTTGGGTCCAGTGCAACAGCTGATTCTTTAACTTCATTGACATAATGACTCACTGGAATTGCTCTTTTTTTTTTGCAGTATGCAGTTTTTTACATTGGAAGGGTTCCTTCCTGTTGGTATTATTCCTTAAAAAAAAAAAAAAGGCATTTACCATCTTAGAGCCATGCTGTGTGGTATGCACATATCCGGTACATGCTTACTCCATAAAGCTGCTTACCTAAAGCAGAGTTTGAAGGTTAGCAAGAGATTTTAACTGTAGGATGGGGTCTGGTACTTTCTTAAAACTTGGCCAATACAGGACAGACTTAGTGTTTTATTGCTAGGAGCACAAAAGCATAATTCTGGTACAAGCATTAAAAAGCAAAACAAAAAAGTGTTTCTGTAACAGTTGTCTGTAGTGTTTTGGGTAACAGTATTTTGCTAGTGTTAGGAATCCTAACTGTTTTAAAGATGCTCACAAATTAAGCCCAGTAAGAGCTTAATTCCCCATTTCCCCCAAATTGCTTATTTTATATTCTGCAGAATTACATCGAACTTCATAAGATTGCTTAAAATGTTGTTTATTTTTTGAGTTCTATGCTGTATACACTACTTTACCATGCTAAAGCTGTTCTTACCCACAGAATAGTCTATGGCTAATTTTCATAGCTGTGCAAACTACTTACCTCCTCATATTTGTGTGCTTTTTTGTGTTTTATTTTTCTGGAAGCAAATATGTTAAAGTGCATAAACCTACTTCCCTGAATCTCATTCTCTGTTTTATTAAGTGTTTCATTTTGAGCATGCAGTTTTGTCCCACTCCACCCACCTTTCTCAGTCTACAACATTTATCAGAAGCCTAGCAAGTTACAAAATCTGAAAGAAAGAGTTTAGCCTGTCTTATCTACTGCACCAACTGCTATGCTTTGATCATGTAAGTAAAGAGGGGACTACCTGCATGCTTGCAGCAGCTTTATGTATTTGATGAATGTTGCCAGTCCAAAGTCACCTTTGGATCAGTCCCACATTTAGACTTGTCTTTGTAAGAATAAGAAGTGTTCTGTTGTGAGAACCATAAAACAGTTCATACTCCCAAAATTTCTAAGTGAATGATCCTATTTCATAATGGTAGAAATTTAGGCCAGGTGTTTAAAACAAATAAACAAAAAATGCAAACACAAACCCACTTTTTGAAGTTTTTTTTTCTTCTTTGCCCATAAAGCCTCTACATTTAAAAAAAAAAAAAAAAATCTAGGCATAATAGACTTTACCCTAGAAATTCACAAGGTGACTAAAAGCTTGTCTTTACACTCCCGTTGTCCTTTTTTCAGAAGCTGAGTTGAAAGATTAATACCGATATTGCATGTGTATGCACATGCATGTGTTTGCATGCATGCTTTTCTATACACTGTATCTCAAATAATTTTACGAAGTAGTTACCAACAACAGGAAGTGCATTTGTGTTTTTCCCAGTGGCGTACATTCTAGAGCAACCTGATTCTATGTTATAAATTACTAGGTCATAAAACCGAACAATTTATCTCAAACCAAAGATCTTGATAGGACACTTAACGGTTCAGCAGGCATTACCAACATTTTATTAAGTGGAAGCACTGGAACTTTATCTTGCGATTTTATGAATCGGCCAGAGCTGGTTGTGTCTGGCATTTTATACAGAGCTACTATAAACACCCTAGTTTGCTTTTTTTTAACTGATGACAGGAACTACAACCCACACAATTCTCTTAATGTGGACCTGCAGGAACTTCGTTTTCTTCCATGGATTATTTACAGTTAAGAATAATAACCCTTCCACTGTTTCATTAAATGCCGTTTAATATTATTTGTAAGGAGAAATCCAATCGGTAGAACTATTTCTATTGCATTTAACCTCTGTAGCATAAATTGTTCTAAATAGATAAATCCTATTTCTTAGACAATGCTTTACGTTTCATCTTAGATATTTTCCCTGTCCCTGACAGCTATAAGGATATTGTAAAAGAGAGAGTTCTGATGGGAAATATATTCCATCAAGTAGTTTATTCTTCAAATGTTAATACAATTGCTCTTGAATACTTTTCTGAAATTACTGTAGAATTCAATTTTAAATAATAAACCTTGCCCCATTTTTTGTTACTATTGTCTTTCACAAAAACACATACTAAGTGAAGTGTTGCCATACATATTAACTTCATGCATCTGTCCGTACTTGGGTTGTATTTCAACAAAGGATTTATGTGAAGTTTAAGAATGTACTTAAATATTGCGCTAAGTGCTTATAGCGGAGCCTGACGCTTATGTGTTGTGGAGTCAGGACCTTGCTAGTGATAGTAGTAGCAATCCAATCTCCCTCTGTGAGGTTATGGTTGTATTCTCTGTTCCTCTCAGGTAGAGGGGGTGGTATAGATTTCTTCTACTCCTGTTCAAAGTTGAAACCATGAGAGTGAGAACATTCTCTTCTTTGGTGGCGTTGGAGTGCAGTTAATTTCCTTAAATTTACTGACAGTGCTTGAGGAAAGATTTTTTTTTATTTTGTTTAGAACCAGGGGCCAAGTAGTTGCAGAGTTTAATAACTCAAGACAAGATTATTAATTAGACATATGAAAGGCCTTTTAGGACACTGGAAAAAACCTCAGAAAACCAGAGCATCTGGTGAAAGAAAGGAAAACTAGTTTTGCCGTGGGACTTGAGACCACACAGTAGGAGAACAACTGTAATATGCCACTTTGAAGCCTTTGCAGTTTTCTTGCAGACAAAAATGAGGACTTTAATGTGTAGACTTCCATCATTTTACAGTTCTTTCTTTGACTGGATAATAAATCCTTCTGTTTACCATCTCTTTTCACCTCAGTGTGATTTGTCAATCTCTTAAAATCCATCACCAAATTTGAAGCAACATCTTCCATGAAACAACAAATAAGGACAGGGACTTAGCAGGCAAAAAACTTAAGCCTATACACCTAAACACTGTGGTTGTCAGTCAACAGTTGTTTGAACCTGGCAAGTGAGTGAAAAAGGCAGGAACTTATACCTTTTGTCTTGAGGATTATTTGTATAGCAGGGTCTCCCTCAGTCTGCTGTTGATTTTCAGCTGGTTCCAAATTCTTCATTCCAGAGCTTCTCCCTGAAAAAGTTCCAATCAAAGTTTTAAGAAGTGTTAAGTAAGTATATATAGTTTTCCATGAGGCTTCAAAATATGAATGACATTGATTTAGTGTCCATTTGGACAACTAGTAATTTGTACCAGTTCCTGGAGATCAGGAAAAGGTAAAGTAGCAGCACAGTAAGTTTAAAACCTGTATCAACACATGTACATGAGAGCCTGTAGTCTTCATAAGGGCCCTGTCCCAAAAGTAGAAGTCTAAGTTTATCTTTACAAAGACTGTAAGATTGGATATTGGAAGTGAGGTCAGTTCTATAGATTTTAAAATAATTCATTTTTGTCTGCTGAATTATCTTTTTTCTCTGCAATAGAAAGATTCAGGTAAGCCCTGTTACATTTTTTTCCCCTTACAGGACATGAAATTCACTATACTAGAGAAATGTATTTATTTGATTATTCCCCCCCACTTTCAAAAATTGCTCATCTGTGTGCTGTCACTTACAAAGAACAAAGATTCACTTCCTCATCCAAATACGTACCTTGCAGGGTTTGGAGAAAATGTATGTTCTATTTGTTTACATTGTGCCTCAGGGAACCTTCAGAAGGTTCTTTGGGGTTTTGTCTTTGTGTTTTGGTTTGGTTTTTTTAATCAAGTTAAAAAGGAAGAAAAGAAGGGCTGAAAGAAGACAAATTGGGTGTAGAGGAATCTTGTAAGAAATTAAATTTGATTGATTCTAAAAAGTTAGAAATATTTTGCCCTTAACTCTTAAAATATTAATTTAGCTTTTCTCTTTAAACGTATAGATACATGTGCACAGACACTGTGGTGTGTTTACTACTATAATAGTATAATGTTTTTTCCATGCTTTCCATAAGTTTTGCTATCTTATAAAACTTGAGATTTTTTTACAGGGTGGAGGGGAGTAAGAATCTGAATAAAAAGCATGTTATATGCTAGCTTCACCACCCCCACCCCCCCTTTTTAACGCTTGGAACGTTTTGTTCAACAGCATGCACGTCTGTGTGATTTCACTGACTGCTGCCTAGGCAATAACAGGTTCTCTGAAAATCTTGATTTTGTTCAGGAGGAAGCTGTCCAAGCACATTGGGAGTAGGGCTAAAGGCAGCCTGTGAGCACGTAGGACCAAAACATCAAAAAACTTTTGGAGCTCTTCCTCAGAAGGGCTTGCATGCTCCAAATGCTAGACTTGGGGATGAAATATGGCTCAGAGCACTGATCTCAGTAAGAACCAAGGAAATAGGAAAAAAAAAAAAAAAAAAAAGTGGGAGATTAACGTGTAATTAAAAACTTAGTGGTAACTTTTCTTTTTTCAAAAAAACATTGCTCTGCCCACAGCCAAGCGATAGTTCAGGTAACTGCTAAAGATGTACAGAGCATTTTTCTTGGCACTAGGTAGTAGATTGTTACTGTTATTCTCAAGTAGTGACAGTCGTTCATAACACCAAGAGTCCTTTTGCAACTGCTCCTCTTGTTGCTTGAGACAGGCCAAAGATTGGACAAGCATTAGAGAAGAAATGGAGAGACAGAAATAATTGTTTAACTCTGGCATTCCCCTGAAAGAGGTACACAAGAAGGTAAAGAATTCTTTTCTTGTATTTCGAGTATCGTAGAGATTAAGAGCTGAATCCAGCCATTCGTAATAGTGGAATTTGTACTTTAAATATCTGTAATACTCTTGATAGTCTCCTAGTAGTTTTAAAGGAATAACTGTGAAGTGAGCGTGTGGAGATTGTAAGTCAAGAGTAAACTGCTATGAACATACCAACGTTCTTGAATGTTGCAGGTATTAGTGTGAGGCATTCCAGAAGCTGTATTAATGAAGTATTTGTGGCTTGACTGTGAGGCAACATCAACTGTCCTTTCTTCTCCTACAATGCCCGTTGTCCCCACACACCTGAAGTTTCATAGTGTTTAGACTTCCAATTCCAAAGTCAGTGAATTAAATACTTGAATACCTTATTCAAGATCACACACTAATTACATGGCCAAGATGGGAGAAGAGCCAAATATTTTAGCTCATTATCGTACTCTCTAACCTTTACACTGCACTTGCCACTTTTATTAATAATTACCAAATCTTTATCAAAGCAGGCAGTTCATCAAATAGAATTATAGTTGTTAATCTTCTATAGAGATACCAATATTTGGTACTGCTGGTACAATTCCCAAGGATGTGATAATACTTAGTTGAAATAAGATAATTTTAGATCAGTATCTGAAAAAATATTTCCTCATACTTTTAATCTGGATCAGCTAGATAATGATACTTTTCCCATTCTGGGGAAGCTGTAGTTCAAGTGTGACAGAAAAACTTGAAAGAATTTCCTTGAACTAGGCTCATTCCCAGGACTCCCTTGAATGAATGTAAATTTACCAGTAGATACTGATTTTATTTTTTTTTTCTTTTGACTCGGGAACAGGTCCCTGAGCAACCTGATCCAGTGTCAAAGTCAGCTGTGCTTTCAACAGGTGTTGAACCAGATGAACTCCCGAGATCTCTGTTATTCTGTACTGTCAATAGGAGCAGAATTAGGTTCCCAGTTGTATTGGCCTGTCTTATAGTCCCTCTTACTAGTCCTCTTAAATAATTGCTTTCAAAATTTAAACTGATGCTAAAAAAAAAAAAGTGGTTAAGCAATTCTAAGCTAAATTTTTTATCTTGCAACATTCTTTTTGTGTGTGTTCCCCTGAAATAACATTTTCTTATCTGTTATTAATGGATTTTAAAAAATGTATGAGTAATCATTAATTCAATGCCATTAATTTCACCATGATTCTTTATTATTGTAATTACTGTAGTTGAAAATAGCCAAGCAGCTGTGACAAATTTGGGTAAGGAAATTAACTTGATATTCCTTCATTCTCCATGTGTGTTCTAACTGTGTGTTGTAGCATGTGCTGATTATTATTTTTTTAAAATTTGTCATGGGAGGCTTGCTTCATACAATGCTGTGTACTGAAGAAAGAAAGTTTTATAAGCAGAGAACATTCAGATCAAGCTCAAAGCTTGACAGGCTTCAGGTTTTCTGGCTATTACATACAAGCCTTCAACTGACAATTTAGGATTGTTCATGGTTTTCAGGCTGGTGCAAAGCAGTGATTTCTTGATAACTGCCAGTCAGTATTTTCACTGAGCTAAAATATCAAAGAGGAGGACAAGTCTAACTTCTAGTCTGATAAAAGCACTTTATGGAAGTTTTGAGACACAGCAACATACTCATTATGAGACACAGCAACATTACTCATTTCAGGTGCAAACTACAACCTTATCTTCAGATGGGATTCCCTGGTTCTGCTAAAACTATTACCATTGCAGTACTGTGAACCTAAGAAGCAAGGCTCTCAGTTCAGTAGCTATTGTAAAGTGTCATTTAAACCTTAGGAAAAGAGATATGGAATCAATAATTACTCTAGTCATAGGATTGTAGACAAGGTGTCTACAATGGTGATTTCATTTTTGCTTATAGAATCACATCACCAGTCTTAGAAATGTGTGGGTTTTCTTATAAAGTTTCTATAGTGGGGAATGTCTACTCACAAGGCAGAAACTCAGAGTGTGTTAACAGGAAATCTAAGGCTCTAAGGAACTGTGGTGTAAACACTCCTGTTATTCCTCCACTGTAAAACTGCAAGGTGGCGAAAAACACCTTGTCCATGTTGTAAAAGTTAAAAATCATGACTTCAGGGTAGGTTTGCTTTCTAACTTTAGTATAATTCATAAAAAGATTTTCTGCTAGGCTAGGAATTTGAAATCAGCTTCTTAATACCTAGACCCTAGCAAAAAGATTGAGTACGTTTTGGTAAAATGCAGGAAGGAATAAAGGAGAAGACAGCTGCAAATGTTCATTCAGAGGATCCTTGCTTAATCCGGACAATGGGTGCTGCAACCAACATACTCTGAAGCAGTGCATTTCTTGACCAAGACAACTATGCCCTTTCTACCTTCCCTTGGCCCCTTTTACCGCGGTAATGCAGCTGCTGTGCTAGCTGACTTCATTCAGCATACCTCATCAGCACCTTTGACCTCAACAATTGTTACTTTGTTTTGGAAGAAGACACCAAGGTAGCATCCAGCAGCTGCCCTCCTTGAAAGTGATTTTTGTCGTGGTAGGATATGGGAGGGTGCAGCATCTTTCACTGCAAGTATATTTGTTCCCCCCCCCC
>JANZLQ010000002.1:7279946-7301740 GCA_026212715.1 Elanus axillaris
CCCCCCCCCGCCCCCCAGCACAGCTGAATCTAGTCCCATCCATGTATGGGTGTCTAGAGAAGGACCTGAAAGGCACATACGAAGATGGATTTGGAGCCAGTTAGTAGGTTTATTGTTTTCTCAGGTTATTATGCAGAGCGTGGTAGTGAAACACTTCCCAAACACTGCAGTGTTTGGGTTGCAGTTTCAATGATGGTTAGGCTAGACTTTAGCAGGGGAATGGAAAGGCTTTGTCGTACTGCTTTAAGATGCCCTGGGTTGTAGTAGGTTGTCCTGGCACAAAGGACAAAAGAAAATCATAGAATGCTTTCTGCTGTTTAGTTTTGTGAAAACCATGTGAGAAGGATGGTGTTTAGTTATGGTGCTAATTTAGAGTGCCCAGGTTCACTTCCCAGAGAGCTAGGCAGGCTGTTCAGTCTCTCTGTGCCATGTTTCCCTAGCCTTTAAGTGAGTAAGAATATCCTGTCTGTGGTTCATCTTACTTTTGCTTAGCTGGGCTGTAGGCTTTTAGGGATGGTGGTTTTCACCTGTCTTTTGTACTGGTCTGGCATTATCATCAGTGTTGGTGATTTTTCTCAGGGCTCATAAAAGCTACTGTTACAATATTGCTACTTGTAACTTTTAGAAGGCTTCCAATAACATAAACTATTGTAGGAAATGCGGTTGTGTGGCTGTTTTCTGTTTCCTTACTGGTCAGTAACATCAGAAGAAAATGTTTAGTAATTGCAGTCCAGTTGTTAGTGAACAGATGTCTCTCTCCTGGAAAGTCTGTCTCTGCAACTGGACTCTTTCCCTGGTCACCTAAGTGTAGATATATATGCATCCTCTTCCTGGTTACGTACTTCAGGAAGGATTGTGTTTGACCTCTTACTAGCAGAGCGGAACTTTGGAAAAGGACAGTAATCAGTATACCTTCTAAAGATTAACACAACAGAGATGCACTAGTTGCGCATTCTGGACATCTACTCCTCTAAGACACTGTGTCCATAAAATATCATGTGTTCTTGATCCAGCAGCTGACAGGAGAAAAAAAAGAAAGGCTCTGGTACAAACCAGCAGTTCTTTGGGATGTGGCGAACTTGTGAGTGTGTTGTGAATTGGTGTACAGAAAATAATCACCCTGTAATATGCTGTTAAGACCTTTTGGATAAACCCAAGAGATGAATTGGTGGATGCTCAGGAGCAAGTCCTGAAACTGTTGGAATGAAAACTGTATAACGATGGATTAAAAATCTTGAGGGTTTCAATACTGGATACTGACTAATTATCTTTCCTTAGTCAGCTACTTGTTTGTTAGACATGTTTTCTCCAAACTGTGGAGAAAACACAGTGTAAGTCTTTATGTGAAGATCTGAGGTTCCTTTGGATTTTTGCTGAAGATGCTGTAGGACCTTTAAGGTGGGATTTATTTCCTTTCTGTGTCTCTTAACACCAAGCCATTGTAAATGCAGATGCTCCTGTTGGTTTTGGTTCAAAGGTATGCAGCTTTCCCAGGGTCTTTGCTAATTTCTCCAGGTAGCCAAAGAGGTCTTCCTAAAATATTTACTGGATTGTTGGGGTACAGAGTCCTTATGCATATGTTGGTCTTTGAAAGTTTATAAAGGACCTATATGCAGATCTCTATTCAGTCACAGACATGCAGGTGAATGACAAGTTGGAAGGCAAGCCAAATGTATCACTACTGTAGAAAAGGGAAGACAACAGCCCTGGAATTTTGGGGCTTTCCTGTATCTCTGATCTGTACTCAGGACAGCTGAAAAATAACTAAATAAGTAAGGCATGGAACAAATACTGGAAGGGATGTGCTGGTGCCAGGTTTAAGATTTAGCTCCCTGAAACCAGAAGGATGCATGAGAATAAGTATAACTAGCATTTGAAGTGATTTTTGACCGCTGCTTCTGCCAGATGGTTGCCAGCTATAGGGCCCTGGCTTGGTGAGATGTAGTATCTGGGGTGCACATAATAACTAGCTGAATTTAGTTTAGGAGGAGAGTCTGGTTATTTCATTTCTGTTGCTTAATATTTGTTGTGATCACACCCAGAGCAATCATCAGCACTCATGCCAAACAGCATTCAGTGTAAAGACGACCTTTACCTTGCGTTGTTTCTAGTCTACAATTCATGGCCTCTAAATGAGAGGGGCAGTGCAAGTAAAAACCTGAATCAAGCTGGGGTTTGAAAGTTAGCAAGCAATTTACAGCAGCCTTTGGTTGTGAACATAGACAGGCTTGTGCCCAAGTACACATTTTTGGAAGTTTTGCATCCTCATGGGGCTTTGGCTTCTAATCCAAAGGTGTTTTTCATAAGATGTTAGCCTGAAGATGACCAGAGCATATTACATTAAGGAAAGGAAAAATGTGAATTTAAAATATGCTTCACGCTCTTGTATGGGCCTTATCAGCACCATCACCAGAAATACACAGATGTAGACCGTGCAGAAATCTGGCCTTCTGTTTCATTGACATATTTTCAAACCTTTCAACAGTGAGAGGGAAAATGAGTTCAAGTAGAAGTTATTCCCAAGGGTTCTATGACAAAGTGACTTGGCCTAGCGTTTATGATTGACACAAGTTTAATACCTGGCAAGAAAAAAATGCATGTCAATACTAGGAAAAGTATATCTTGCTGATAATAAATCTCAGCAGTAATGCAACAGAATCACAGATGAATGTGGGTTTGCTGCCAGCACACACAAGGACAAAGTCTGTTCGGAACCATTTTGGGAACTGGCATTCAGCTGACACATTCTGCACTTAGCTTGTAGTTGCATCCTCTTCTGCAGTCCGAACAAGCAATACGCAATTTCTCTAGTGAAAACAAGAATAAAGAGACTGATCAGAAAATGCCAGGAAGAGGAAAATAATCTGAAGTCAAAGGAATAAAGCAGGCCAACTGTTGATGCAGAGCCATTTCATAGTCCAGTTGCCTAACAGGAAACCGGCGAAGCAGCTGCTGAGGGGGCGTGATTGCCCTCACAGCAGCTTTCTGAAATCTGCAGATGCTGTTACACGTCAGTGAATAAAAGATTACTAAAATGTATTTTTCTAAGGTGTTAAGATAGTCATAGAGGGACTTCCTTCAAATTTTGAACTTGTCAGGAATGGTGATATTTGTTGACAATTTGAATGCAAACCTCAGCACAACACATTGTATCTTATGGAAATGGATAGTGTGAGAAATAAAGTGAAGATCTAGGGTACAGGGTGCAGACAGCTGATAGTGAATGGAATAACTGGTGTTTAAAGCAATATCTCGGGATTAGTGTTGATGGCTGTTGTGAACTTGACATTTTGAAGGAGTTGATGGAAGAAAATTGAATGGGCACAGGGCTGACATTTGGCGTAGAAGTTTTAAAAATTCTTTGTGAAATACACAGCACTAGAGAAAACTGCAAAAGACTTCTGTGTACAAAGTGAAGTCACAGGTTTAGGCACCATGATGACAGGTGGAATGATTGTCAAATGCTCAGTAACATGCAGTGGAAAGGATAATTTTCGCCAGTCACACATAAGTTGGCTGCAAAGCTCAGGGAAAAGATGACATTTCATTGACTCTTTTACAATATTATCTGCTTAATGTGAAACAGCAATCAAGAGAAGTGAGCGAGCTGTGTAGATATTTAAAGAAAGGGACAGAAAGTAATACTGAGCTTATTACAATGCTGTGAGAGTGAAGGGTGCTGCAGCCCCCCCCCCCCCCGTATTACTAGGAAATGGAAATGGAAGGGGAACAAAGTGACCTCAAGTCCCAGAAAGACCTGTTTGAGAGGAAGGTAGGACTGCTACAGTTGGAGAGATGAGAGAAGGCCTGACTGGTATGTTTATAATGTTGTGTCCTCTGAATAAGCGCACCAGTGTTTCTGTTCAATGGACAAGAACATTCAAAGAGATTGGAAAGCAGTGTTTTTACAGTAGCTTTTAAAGTTTCTTCTTCTTCTTTTGCATGAACAATAAAACAATAAACAATAACACTTGTCACCATCAGATGTCAGTGGGGCCAAAAGAACTGTTGAATTCTTGGGCTTTTTTCTGAAGCACTATCATTAGTCACAGTAGGAAGAAAAACAATAGCAGATTTAACTGAAATACTAGCATGATTTACAATAGCAGTTCCTATATTTCAAAATCCCATTTGAAGTACAAGGCAATGGTATTTCTATTAGTGTTATATACATATCTTCATTCCTTGTCAAACTCCCCTAAATATAGTGCACATATCAAACATTTATTTAAGGGTATTTACTAGCCCATTCAATATTCTACCAGTTCTTACGGAAAGATCTTAATATCAAAATGTTTATCTTTACATAGCAGGTATCTTCCTTTAAACAGTATTCCTTTGAACTCTACAAAGCAATTATTCTTTACAATTCCAGGTCAGTATTCATCTTATTAACATAGACTAAAGCTTCACGGTATATTGGGGCAGCAAGTTGTAGATGCTCAGTTTTTAAAAGCTTATAAATAAGGATGGCAACGTGGCTCTTAGAAACTCTCACTAATTTCAGAGCACCAGGATTTGATTCTCTGTTGCTATCCATACTGATCAACACTTAAATAATGCCTTCAGATACCTAGAAAACTACTGCAAAGTAGAAAAAAAGAATGTGTTTTCAAGTTTTGATAGGAAAAGAGATAAAGTTGAATTGCAATAAGATAAATTCTGTTTAGTTTTGGTTAATGCTTAGTTAGGGATAAGGTACTGCTCTTTCTTTGGGAGATTGTAAAGTCTTTGTGTCTTGGGCTTTTAAGAACAGCTCTAACAGGCAACTGTCAGGTAGATCTGATCCTGCTCTGGGGCAGAACAGAAGTCCTTAGAGTCACTGCCATTAGCATTTTCTATGACTCTGTGATTACAAGATTCATAGCCTCTGTGGGTTTGGTTATTCAACCTATCTTTGAAGTAGAATTATTGGGTAATTTAATAACATAGACACAAATGAAGGTACTAGAGAGACAAGGAGTCATAAATTTAAAGAGATTAAGAAAATTATAGCTATTTTGATTAAATATAAGAAATACAGTGAGATTGCAAGGACAGTATAGAAATAGTTTAGTCTGCGTTTAGGTGCCAGAATGTCTGCACGTAAGCTTTGGGGAGTTAATTATTTTTGTTGTCCATAGCTGATGCTTACTAACTCCAGCTGTGACAAAATTCTCTCCTTAGATTAATGACATCTAGACAAATTCAAGGAAGGAGGTGAATTTGGATGTGAGTTTATTATCGTGAAGACAAGGAAAAGACTTAGTCTAAAACGTAGAGTAGTTTTACAGGCAAAACGAAAATGTTGCTTCTGTTCCTTGAGACTTAAAAACTAAAATAGACTAGCAAGATGTAGTATAGGAGCAATCAGGTGGGCAGAAGAAGGGCCTACCTCAATCAGTGGTTTCTGTCAGGGACTTTTATTTTGTGTCTGAGCAGAGCTTAATGCTGCACAACTTCTGATGGTACGGAGGCTGACTTGATGACTTAAGCTCCTATAGCATATTGCTCTTCAGGGATATTGCAAAATATACATCAAATTTCTCAAGTCACGTTCCAGGGTGTATTTATTATATAATAATCTTCAACTGATATTTAGGATTATTTTTGTACTACAGGGCTTGAGAAATAACTTCTGGTTTGAACATAAAGTCCATGCTATTTTTGACCAGCTCTATCTTCACACATCATAACTTTGATAACAAGTCAGAGTACAAGAAAAATGGGTAAGATGCATACTTGGCCAGTGCTGAGCAGCGGTTCGCTTCTGAAAGCCATATTAGAACTGTGTGACTTGACAACAAACTCCACATCTCCTATTGCTTGGCAGTTGTGACGAGGGGATGAGTGATGCTGGTTGTCCCTTGATTACTGAACTTTTCTGTCACCCTTCATTAGGATGAATGAACACATTATTGACTGGTAAAGCAGTGCACTGGCATCAAAAACAGCGTGTTGGAGTTAAACAAACCTGTTGAAAAGTATGTACTGACAACAGCAGCGGGTTTCTTTTTCTGTTTGAAAACAAACCAAACAAAAACCCAGTGCTGTAAAACAAGAATTACAGCCTCAAGAGTTTTCATGTTTATGGTCCTGTGACAGAGAGTACCCACAGTCATAGAAGATCAGGGAGGGTAAAGGAATGACTATCAGAGTAAATACTGAGGAAGGAGTGTGACCAAGCTCAACCTGGCACTCATATCTGCTTTGTGGGCCAGAACCGGCAGCGTGGGAGGTAAAACCGTTGCAGCAATTTATCGTATAAACAACAAATCAGGCCAGATTTATCTAATCAGCTTTTTGTGATTAAAATATGTCCAGGCTCCTTTTTCCAAAACTAAAAGGGTTGCAGCAATGGCAAGATTAGGAATAGATTCTGTGTCTCTGTGTGTATGTATGTATCTATTCTGTGTTTAAGCATTGTCCCTTACGAGAGAGTAGACAGTAAAAAAAATGGTAAAGAAGCATAGAAGTAAGAAAAGGGGACTACTTCAAGAAGAGTTGGCAGTTAATGTTGGCACCCGGAAAAGCTTTCAACAACTAGGAACTTTCTTTTCTTTCTATTTCAAGTAGAGTGGTGGTTGTTCAAGATGAGCTGGCAGAAGCTTTCTAGACAGTATCAGACCTTGGATGAAAATCTGTCTGTGGGAGATGAAGTAGGGGAAGAAGCTGATACAGATTTTTTTCTGTCACTTACTTTTGATTCACTTGTTTAATTCATCCTTCAGCATCTAGGGGACTGCAGTTCTCATCTGCTTCTGGGTGCTCTGGCTTCTCTCTCGAGGTGTGCGATTATCAGTGATACACATCTGGGTCATGACTCACTTTGTTATGTTACAGCTGGGCTTTGTAAGTGCTCCTCTTTCCCATGACACACTGCTGTAGGCCATGAGACAGGCAAAATGGTGTAGGCAGGTGTGAATGTCTGTAACAGAATGGACACATTTGAAGCCTTCTGTGTTTTAAAAGGGAATAGAAGAACCTTTTCTATGTTATTTAATCTAGGGAAGACTTTTTCCTTCTCACTCGCAACTCCTGTCGCTTTCAGCCCTTCTATCTTCTTCAACAGAAAAAAAGCACTCTGTTATTCCTAGCCTTGGTATCCTGTCATGAAGAAAAGTGTAAGAATGCTGAGTGTCAACATGTGATTCTCACAATCCTGTACATTGCCATAAGGATTTAAAAAGTTGGATGTTGTGTGTTTATAAATTTTACTGATTGTGTCTTGAATGTAACAGGTCTTAATGCTATTCTTCAGAAGTCCATGGAGAAGTTTTCTTGCTTTCCTTTGAGCTAGGAGGCCTTTCATAACAGTTCTGATGGCTCTACAGGCCAGGGCCCTAGCAGAAGCAAAACAGAAGACAGAAGATCTAGAATGCTTTTGGATTCCCTGGAGGGATATATTTCCAAAGGATAGTTAAAAAAAAAAAAAAAAATTGAACAAGTAATTCTAATTAAGTGATATGTTGAGTCTCTATTTTGCGTTGATTTTTGTGTGATGGGCCATGAAGTCCTCCAGTCTCACAGGAGCCTTAAAAGTGCAGAATTATGATACCCTTGGATGATGCGTTATCTCATTTGCTAGGGTTCATTCATAACTTAGCTGTCCTTGGACAGCCAAGCTGAGCAGGGTTTGGGCTTGCTTTAAGATAGGGCTCTAGGAAGAGACAGTTCTTCCACCTTGTCAAACAATCCACTGATGTATGAGAGCCTTTGATTTCTGTGGTGGTTACAAAGGTGTTATAGATACACTACAGTTTTCGGTGTTTGTTACATGTTCCCTTATCTCCTGCAGTGAAATGGTATTATTTCCTGAAACATACTTAACAGTTAGTTTGAAGGTTTGATTCTTTTTTTTTATAGGTTCTTCCTATCAGTTCTTCCCATCAAAGATTATTACTAGCTTTCGAAGTTTATAATCATTTTCAAACAACATTCATTCTCTTTGTAAATAGAGAAACAGATATATTTTCTTTTTTCTGTGAAAAAGGTGTTTGCTTCTAAGTGATGCATATTCCAAATCTTGTCTGATAAACCACAGGCCATTAGACATGTCAAGATTTGGTATTTTGTAAGCTCTTCTAGGTTACGTAGAGAAGGTGTATGCTCTTGAAGGGTCTCTTATAGCAGGTTGAGTTCCACATTGTATTTCTTATCCAGTCAGCTAAGCAGTATCTCTGGAAAATGTCTGCACGTGACCGTAATCTCACTCTGCCCTGTGCAAGGATGGGCAGCTTGTCTTTGCTGGGTTACCCTCTAACTTCATGGTGAAGCAAGTGAGGAGGCAATAGCTTTATGGGTAAATGAAGGGTGCTGAACTCTTCATAAGGTGTGCTTCAGCATCTGCACAGCTGGCTGATCTGTACATCATATATACATTGTTACTTGAGGCATGTGGGCTTCTGATTTATTGCCCCACTTGAGCAATGACCTGATGTTGCTACAGTTGCAACTAGCGAGGTACAAAATCATAGAAGTGTTGCTCCGATTCATATTCTTTGGTTTTGGTTACCCATAGCTGTGTGATTCAAAGACCCATCTTTCTGGACAGGAACTGGGTGCAGTAGAAGAGCAGGCAGAGTCTTTGCGAACCTGCACTCCACAGGCAGGCTGGGTGTCCTGTGGAACCTGATGAAGAAAAACTGCGTTTGCTTGTACAGTTGCTTTTTGACTATCTAGGTACTACCCATTTCTGAACAGTGTGTATACAGAACACACTCAAGGTAAATGCCTCTGAAATACTAGGCCATTGTACTTCCTGGCTAAAAAGATGCTTTCAACGCAACAGTCATGGCTGAGGTAAAGGATTTAAATCAATTTGAACCAGTTTTGCACAATGCAAAGGACACTAATGTGTTTTCAACCTAACATGCCTTTTATTACCTAGATTGATAGCCCTTGATTTTATGTCTTGATCTCTCAATAGTTAAAGTTGTATAGAACTTCATTTACTCCCAGGTAAAAAAAGACCTCATCTGAGCATATTTGGAAAAATTGTATCTAGCCGCTGAAACACCTAATTTTGCAAGATACTGGGGATTTTTATGTTGGAAGATATTGAACCTTTTTAGCCACTGAAGTTTGATGTTCTCACTTTTCAACAGTAGTGATTCTAGCACTTCTTACAATTGAGCTTTCTAGGGTAACTTTGCTGCTGTCCAAGCCCAAAGTAATAGGAATCAGAATTAATCTGATAAAAATAATCTAAAATTAGTAGTGGCCTACTATGAAGTGGCCTGCATCTGACTTCATTTATCTGCCCCACTTCTTATTTCTCACTTCTTTTTTACACAGGTGATGACAGAAGTAATTTTTCATCTTCTTTTAGACACTAAATGGTGTCAGTCAGTGTCTTTGGTATAGGTCTAAAAGACCTTGTAGTGCATTCTGGTAGACACCACCCCTTCACCCCCTACCCCCAAGAACCTCCCACCTACCGATGTTTTTAAAAACAATTTTGTCACAAATTCAGTTTAATTCTTTTAAGTTTTATAATTCCAGAACATTGTACTGTCATTGCTTTTTCATTGCTTGAAGTTCTAATCTAATACATTATAGTATTTTCTGCATCAGTCTACTGTGATTCTAAAGCAAAAGTGTTTCTAAATCATGCGTGTTTAGATTTTGTTGGGTTTTTTTTTTTGTTCCCCCCTCCCCGCCCCCAACATTTCCATCTGCTGTCAGCAAAAGTCCAAAGGCCTCATTATTTTGGGGGTTATCAAAAGTTTATAAGTTTTCTTCTGCCTGCTGCTAAAGAAGTTCTTTTGGAGCTTGGTTTTACCTTGTACTAACAGTAATCTTGGAATTCCAAAAACTCTATAATTATTTGCATTTCATGACTTAGGTGGATTGTATTTTACAGCTTGAGTCTTGACACTTCTGGGTTACATTTGGGTTATTTTAGCAATTAGAAAAAGGCTGGTTTTGCACTTACACATTTTCTTACTAATCTCCATTTTTTTCTCCAATTACGAAATGATTTTTATCAAATACTTGAAAACTAGTGGGGTAGGAAGATCACTTTCATTCTCTTTTCCTTCCCCAACCTCTTTTCCCCCAAACTCCTTTCTTTTTAGGGGACATTACAGGACAAAAGTGAGAAAACCAGAAAAGTATAGAAAAAACAAATAGGAAACTTATATTTTTTTTCACTGTAACTTAAACTTCTTTGGAAAACCCATCATCTCGAAACTATCAACTTTCCCCTAGGGATTAAAAAAACCCAGCTTTCTATCCAGCTCCAGTCAAAGATTGTGAGGGAATAAAGTTCGCCTTCCTACTGAGTGGGTCCAGGGCTGCATCTCTGGCCAACTAATTACTTTAAAATCTGTAAGGAAATTCTCTAAATCTCAAAGTACGCGTAAGATAGTCCCATCCAAAAGAGAATGCCCTAAGTGAGCAGCTTCATATTCTTCATTGCACATACCAGGGAGCTGTGAGTTTGCGCAGGTAGAAAAACAAATGTTGTAGCTGACTCAGAGTTACTTCTGCAGAGCATTTCTGTGATGTGTCAAAAACCCCAGCTGTGCAGAGCCAGGGTTCTCTGCCTATACTTCGCCTCCAGCCAACTACACCCCATTGTAACCTGGAATCCCCAAATGCATGGTACCCTGGGAACACGGGAAGGAGAGCATAGTGCTAATTAAGATTGAAGATCTCTCTCAACCCCTGACAGATTTCTGCACATTGTAATGCATTTTCTATTCCTTTCATCTAGTCTGCACCTTAAAGTGGAGGTTATGACTTGGCTCTGGGTACTGCTGTTGACAAGCTGTGCTTAGGCTCTAACTCACTGTGCAGACAGTATATATAATATATAGAGATGTAGGTTTCTTTCTAGCTTTCTGAAAGTTGAAATTACATCCATAATTTTAATAGAAAATGCTAAACTTTCAAAAGGAAGGCTGTTGAAGAAAAATAAATGGAACTACACTGGTTTTTATAGATGAACGTTGAACCCTGGAAAAACATGACATAAGGCAGGCAAGATGTACAGATGCTTCAGTGGTGCAGTATGGGATTTAGGGAGCTGGTCCAGTTGTCTCTGGCTCTGAGCTGCAAAATGTTCCAAAAGAGGTAGTGGTTGCTAAAGAAATAGTGGAAGTAAATTACATAATAATATGGAAAGTAATAACCAAGTGACTTGGAGCAATTTTAATAGCCCATAAAAAAGTCTGTTTTGCTGCAACCTACTTGGTAGTTATGTAAGTACCAAAAATACTGCATATTATCTGAGATGCCATACTGGAGAACTGTTACTCTGTAGCAACAGAGATTGCTGTTAGCAGAGGCACATTCTCTTACTGGCTGTTGTGTCATTTTAGAATATGGTAGTGCCCTACCAGATCAAGGGAGTTGAAGCTTCTTATCGCAGAATGATTTATCAAAAATTACCTTAAAAATTTAAATAAAATCTGTCTTCTTGATGACATGAAAGATCTATTTTGACTTCAGGTAAAAGTATCTAAAAACGTGTTATGCAAAGCGCTACTTTTACCATAATTTATTTCTGTTCTTCTACACAATGCCTGCCTCCTAAATTGCACAGCTGGCATGCACACCAATGCTATTTCAGTGAAGGTGTTTTACTCTGTTCTGTGTTTACCCCAACAGAGTGCTGTGCCATGAATGTAGATGTGGAACTCTTGCCACGCACGAGTGCTGCTCAGACTTGACAAATGAAAGCACAACAGGCAGAATTCATTGTAGCTCTTTGCATCTGTCTTTTGCATCTGAAGGTTCACGTACAGAGAACTAGGCAGATTCTTCTTTCTCAGCCAGTAGTAGATGTGCCTCCCCTATTGGTATGATTCTTTTAACTCAGTGGTGATGTTGGCCTAAAATGCTCAGTTCATCTCACAGCTCTCGAAGTCCCCAGGCAGGGATGTTGGTGTGACTAAAGAAATTTCATGCAGAGCTTATCAGTGCCATTCTGTACGTTGCAAGTTGTACCTGAGGAGAGTAAAATGCCACGTTCCATCAAAAGGAGTAACATTTAGTTACCACAATTAATCCCTTTGACAGGTGAGGATACTGCAACTAGGAAACAAACTGTGCTCTTCAGAGCCCTGAGGAATATTACCTCTTAAGCAATCATGGGCCCATCTTTCTGTATAAAATGATTACTTAATAGTTGAACATAAGCTGTTTCTTGCTTGCTGTGTAAGGGTCTGACAATCCGTATGGTATTTCTTCATTGATTTAATTCCATTTTGGATCTTCTCATGTACTGGAAAATCTTATGCATATGTAGAGGGTAAAGAGAATCTAGATTGATTCATCTGATTGTATTGATTGTTCTCACATCAGTATATGACTGGTCCATATGACTTACAAAGGCTGCTTCTTAATTCTTATAAAATCTCAGAGTAGAAGGTCTAAAACATTATCTGTCTGCAATGTAAGGACTTTTACATTAATGAAATGTCATGTAAACTGTCTTACATTTTAAATTGTGAAAATTATGCTGAAACCACATATGTGTGCATGTGTACATACACACGCACAACATTCAAGAGAAGAACTAGCTACCAAAACTGGAATGTAAGGAGTGACTGCTCTGGTCAAAGGGCAGACTTTCCACAGATGTTTCACTGTACACGTGGGGCAGGCTTTACTCAAGATGAATAGACAGCACACAAAATGCACACTTTCCCTCCCCCGTTCCTCTTGCTTATCTGATTTTGTAGAAGGATTTTAATTAACCCACAGAACCTCAATAAGCTACAGGAACTGTAGAGTTGACATCCAGAAACACTACAAATAGAAAAATTGCTACGTAGCTGTAAGGTTACGGTTTTCTTCTTTTGTGCCTGTAAACACATCTGTTCAAAGCTACATGTAAACTTCTTTTCTTCTCTGTGCAGCTGAAATGCATAAGGAAATAACTTGCCTGAAAAAAATTAGCAATGCCTACTTTAAGGAATTTGGGAATTACGAGATATTTAGATAGTGAGGAGTATTGCACTCACTCTCTAAACATCTTTAAGTTGTTCTCCCAACATGAGAGAAGTGCTTTCCACAATAGTACGTCTATTTACTTCTTCATAGAATGTGAGAAACTATCTAATCTGAGGCTCTGTGTCCATGTGTATATACATTAAAAACATACTTACGTGTATGATTGTCCTGCTGAACAGATGTTTATATTGCGCAGACTAGGTTTTATGGGAAGGTAGATCAGTGAAGCAGAGTTCAGGTGGTTTGTTATGCTGTATGTAGTGCATAATAGCCCTAAGAATATGCCTACACTGAGATGTTCCAAGAACCCTATCGTCCTCATCCAGCTGTGCTTGCTGGTGCTCGTCCCTTGTTTCAAGTGCTTGGAGTCTATAAACCATCGACTTGAAGTGAACTGGGTTTTGTTTACATTAGGGACAAAGAAAGACAACATATGAAGTCTAGTTTACTAAATTATCCTCATGTTAATCTTTAAATGAAATAGAATATTACCTCTCTTCCCCACCTCGTTGTTTCTCCCTTTTTTTTCACTGTAGCAGATAAATTATATTTGATTCCCATTTTAGAAGCAACAGCTTTTCTGAGAGGCCAGATCATGTGTTACTTTAGAGGGCAGGCAGAGAACAGGCAGCTAAGGAGCTGCTGCACGAGTGCTTGTTGGGAGGGATTATCACTGGGGCTCAGCCTTTGGCTGTGCGGAGCCCAGCTCTGTTTGGGTCAAGCTTCTTGTTGACAGTTCATCCTTGTGCTATGCCTGGCCTGGGATATGCCAGCTGGAGGTAGATGGGGCTCTGCACAGCTAGATGGAAGAAACACAGTAAGGCTGGGTGGGCTGTGCCACCCGAGATTCTTATGTAGCTCAACTATGCTGTAACATCTCAGGGAAAAGATTCTTCCTGCAATGAAATACCTGTTATTTGCGTGAGGTGTTTGGAGGAAGGCAGGGAGAAGACTATACTGACAACCTATTTTACATTTCTATGTAGGGATAAATAAAGGGGGGAGGGGGGAGGCAGGATTTTAACAATTCACTACAGCCTAATGCTTCTTAAAAGTCCAAACTGAAATAAAAGGAAGAGTGTGTTTTGTACTGTGTTTGGCACTTGTGGTTAATCAGACTCAGTTAAACGTTGAATATTAGGCAGTTAAAAATTGTGCATCCTGTAGTTGCTAGATTACATATTGCTGATCTATGGTCTGAACCTCTAGCATAGAAAATATATTAAAGTGCATTAGGACTTCTAGTTACTCTGCTGGTAAACTTTTAAAGAATACACCCTAGGGTGGGCTTATTAGATGAGGGAATTGTTCATGAGTTATATATGTGGAACATGTCTTGGTTTCTTGCTGCAAAATCACTCCCTCTTTCTACAGAGGACAGGGTAAAATCTAGTTCACATTATGCTCATAGGGATTTGGCTGTAAAGATAACTTTTCAGAGTGTAGGAAGTATGTTACAAAGCAGCTGGATAGTCTTGGCTATGACCACTTATGTACAAGGATAACTTGTACGTACCCTTGCTGAACTGCTGCGTGTATATGCCTCATCCTGAAAAAAACCCTTCTTTTCAAAAAAAGGAAATTGAGCACATGTCCGTTTTCCACTGTCCTGTCTCTTTCTCTCCTTTAATAACCTAATAATTCAGTGTGTACACAGTGTTCAATTGCACTTTTATTCTTCTCAGTGTAGAATGGAAAGCTTGACTGTATGAGGGCTAACACCCTCCAGTGAGAGTAAAAGATGATGCAGACCTATTAATGCTCAGGAGGTACAGGGGAGGGGGCAACCACAGTGTTTTCTTTCATGTTGTTCCTCATGCATTAGAAATGTTTTGAGGATAGACCAATGTTTTGACATAAGATTTGCCTGCAGGTCAGTATGCAGGTTGCCTGTGGTCCAACTGTGTACATGAATCAGGGGAAAAACATCTAGGCACGTCCACTGTATGGGGAGGCAAGCCCCGTAGCTCAGTACTTACATCATCCATAAGCCTTTTATTTATTTTTGGTAAACAACTCTCTTCTGCTTCAAATTAATATCCTGATTGAGTCGCTGATACAAATGTTAAACTATTTAGCATCAAGTTGCCAGCAAACAGCACGACAAGAAATGATGACAGGAGTGTTCCTGCCAATGACTTGCATTCAAGTATCTGATCAGAGCCATATCACAGAGGCACGATCTCTGGATGTTGCTCTCCGGGTTAGGCATTCAGTGAGTGCTTGAGGATGGGTACTAAAGTTTTTCTCAGTGGCAATGGTTTTCAGATAATTTTAAGTTCAGCCAAGAATCATTAAATCAGGAAAGCGGGTAATGGTGAAGAAAATAACTGTCTGAAAACAGCCTATGTTCCAAGCTAGATATGCGAGTTCAGTCTGGGTGCGGGGCGGTGTGGGGGTGTGTGGTGTGTCTGATATAGGTGCAGTGATGCGTGCTGAAGTGCAGGGGCAAGAAATAATGAGTACGAATTACATATTAATAGTTGACTCTTGCATTCCTGGAAATATTGCTGGAGTCTACCAAGCGACCTTTGCCACTGCCAAGGGAGAGCATAGCTAAGTGCTTTATGTTATACTTCATCTCCTGTCTTCTCAGATGTAGTTATTGTCTGCCCCCATTCTTCACTTGGTTCTTCTCTCAGTGTGTTCTGTGGAGAATAAGACTAGAAATTTGTGCCCAATTCAGCAAAACACATGAGCACATTTAACACTGAAGTGTTTGTCTAGGTGAAGTAGTATCTAATTTTCCCTCCAAATCAGGGAAGCAGCTAGTTCCTCAGTGCACTTGTCTTCACTGTAACTTCCTGACGCTTTTGCACTGGATCAAGGCTTTCCTGTGCATAACACTGGGAGAATCGTGTGCTGGTGTTGACTGGGTGACAGTTGTTGTGACTGCTAACTAGTACAGTAATGCACCAAGGCAATTACAGTCATGTTGTAGAATGAAAAATAGTACTTTTCTGGAGTTTATTAGACCTAATTCTAATGAACTGCATAGGTATCACTTCAATGAAGTAAATTACGTTGCTTTAATTTTCACACTGCTGCAGATGAAAAAAGAATGAGGCGCAGCTTGTGGCTAGCTGTAGCTTAGAAGATTTCTTAAAGAAAAAAGATTCATGAGTAAAATTGCATTGCTTCTTGTGGGGGGGGACGGACGACAGTGGGGAAGGAGGAAAACTGATAAGTGTAAAGTTCAAAAAAAGACTTTTAAACAGTATTTCAGCTTATAATCAATAGTGCTTCAACATACTTTGGCAGGAATAGCACTGAGGTGACAAAGAATCCAGAGTAAATCAAACAAACAGCATGAAGTCCAACTATCAATCAAAATCCAGCCTTTTTTCATTTCATGACCAAGCAATTGCATCACTACTCAAAGGGCTTATTCTCGTGTCATGTATGTTGCCTTAAGCAAATTAGCTCTGGGAACCCACTTGGGAGGAAAAAAGAAGAAAAAAACCCACCCCCACAAAAAAAAAAACAACAACCCCAGAATTTTGTCAGAAGATTTATCCAAAGTCAATATTTATGAAGTCATAGCAGCCTGGGAGGAATCTGTGCTGTTTCAGTACCACAAGCAGTGCCATTGCTTCCACAGTGTTTTTTAGAGTTTCACACCTCTGAATCAGCAAATAACTTCACAAAGGCAGCTAATGTGCCAGGGGCTTGTCCAGACCATGTGTCTCATATGCACTGCCTGGAAGGGTCAAAGCTCATGCTCAAGAACAATTTCCTCAGTATCATCCTGTTATTTTCGCGCTGCTTAGAAAATTCAATTGTAGAGCTCCAGCATGGGGAGAAAAGCACGAATTTGTGATGAGTGAGGAGATGCAGAGCAAGGAGAACCGGTGTGTGGATTCTCCCCCGATCATTGGTGCTTGACAGAGGTGGTTATCTTGGCTGCAGAGCTTCTCTACTGGAAGCTTTTAGCCACATGCTGCTCACTGTGGCAAGCAGTACTACATATTTGCACTACAAGCACTGCTATTTATGCTTTCCCACCAATAAATCCCTGATTTAGGAGCATCTTGAGGGAGTTGGGTGTTTATAACTACTCTTCTCGGCATTTCCTATCCTTTGTCTCATAGCTGCTCTTCAGCTAGAATACAGGAAATTTTGAGTCTTATTCTTAGGTCTTTGTGGCTGTCCCTTTGCATCTAGAGGAAATAAAGATGTCTTAGGCAAAGATTTTTGGTGCCTGGGCATCTACAGTTTCTAACCTCTGAAAGATGCTAAAGTCCATGATGATTTCTAAGGTTCAAGAGTTGAATTCTTACCTCTTTTCCATGGCAGTATTAAGCATTAATAGGCTTTCTGCCTAGCACAGTGGCTTGCTTCCTGGCTGCTTGTTTCTGAACAACTTGGGCGCCCTTTGCTCCCACTTATCACGGGATAACTAGTTGGTCACTGAAAGGTTTCTAACCAATATTTTGGTCTAAACCTCCAGTTATTTAACAGTTGTCAATAGACCTACGTCTGTGAATGGCTATTTTTGGAGGAAGTTAGGTTTTAAACAAACAGCTCAGATCTAGCTCTTGAGGCAGGCAGGCCCATTTGGAGAATGCCTCTCTAATGGCAGACAGACTGCACCCAATATTGTGCCAAGTCACTCTCCATTTGTCAATGTTAGAATGTGTTGTACTTACAGATACAGTAAAAGAAAGAAGGTTTAAATTATGCAGCTGAGAATCAATAAAGGAAAATAAATGTAAACCAGCACATGCTGTGTGTGCTGTAGGTCTGCAGTCTTGCTATTTGATAGTAAAGATAAGAAGGACAAGCTAAAAAGGCCACTCAGTTGAATGACTCTCATGTTTTCCTAAATGCATATTTTTGCTTCACCTAAATCTCTGTAACCTTCTGCTTGTCTTTCATTCGTATTTCCTGCTGTGAAGAAGGTGTTTTAAAAGGGAAGCTTAGGCAGAAAACATGTGTAGACAGGTTATTTGACACAAACTTTGTAATACTAGCGCTAAGGGACTAAAGATGGTGATTAGCAAAAGGCAGTGGAAAAAAGTAGTATGTCCACATAAAGAAAACTATCGAGTTATTTGCACGTAGCACGGTAGTAGGAGCAAGGGACGTGGTCTATGTAGGTGTACATAATCTGGCTGGTGCTTATCCAGAACATGGAGAAGTGCTCCAGCGTGACCAAAGAGAAGTATTTGTTATGGAGGAGGAAGGAGGAAGTCCTTTTTTGTTTGGCTAGAAAGTCAACTTGCCCTGCTGTGCTCTGTGGAGTTTTCCTTAAGAGTGAGGCAGTGGTACCACAGCCCGGAGTGGCTGCAGGTCCCAGTGAAGTGCCGTTCCTGGAACTCGCCCTCACATGCAAAGTAGAATAAATATAACACAGGCATGTTCTCCCATTTGAAACTTGAAAAAAGCAATGTTTTTCTTCTGGGCCAACAAGCTAACTCATGTCTCCATTTTTAATTTTTTTTCTCCTGTTTGTTTTTGGGTTTTGCGATAGTGTTTTTTTCCCCCCAGATCTCAAAATCTAATGCTTGTATGGAAGGCACTTTCCAAGGCTTAACTGTGCCATTGACCTGTGCTGTACGTATTGCAAATTTGATATTGTCTTCTGTATACTAGGCAGCAGATTTCTAACTCTTTGCAATGTTGACGCCTGCTCTCACAAAGAGAAGGAAATGAAGCAGAAAGATCCCACTGCGACAATTAGTGGCTCACAGAGAAGTATTGAAACAAATAAGTGGCTGAAACAATTCAAGGGAGGGAAACTCTAGCTGCCTACTCTACCACAATCTGATCTTTCTTCTCAGATTCTCTCCTTCCTTATCCCAATGGGGATTTTCACACACTTTCATTCCCACTGTTAGTACGAGATGTTTCTTTGTGACTAGTGAGCAGCAGCTCAGTCCTGCAGGGCAGACCCCTGTTCCACCCTGTTAGCCAGTCTGACTATTTTATGCTGTAATCTAGTCTGAATTTTCAAAGTAGCACTAATGTCTTGTTCGCAGGCTGCTGTAACCCAAAGGATTTTAATGAAACTGACTGAAATAGATTCCTATTCTTTCACTGGGACAGCCGGCCAAAGAACTGGCTCATGGGCAGGGAAGTCTTTCAGCTTTGGAAGTAAAAATACCCCGATACTCCTTGCATCTCAAATTTGAATCTTAGCAATTTGCTGGGTGAGTTGTGCTGATGGCTATCCCTGCCCTCACAAGAGGAGACAAGATGTGGCTGGATCACCAGGTGCTGAAGAGACGATGAAGTAGGTTGATTTCCTGCCCTCACCCAGATCTATCTTTGCTTGGTGAGTTGACACTTCCCTCATTATTTTCTACTGTATCTTCTGCTAGCAAATGAAAACTTTAAACACGCACTTCTTTTGTGGATTACTGCAGGAAACATTGCATTTTAAATCCTAATAATAGCTGTTTTCTGTCAAGCATTTATCTTTTGCTCTCTATTTAAAAGAATGATGCCCTTTCACAATCCCCTTCATGACTATCTCTTAGAAAAGAGCAGACAATAGCCTGACTATATTGGTTTTTTCCTTAGATAGCCACATTTGTTATGTGAGACCATGAAAGACTTCAGATAACATTGCAATATAATGAGAAGGGGAGACTCGTAGCTCTGCAATTGTTCAGAACAAATTGAGTGTCAGCTGCTCTGATGCACCGATAAGGTGTGGGAAGGACTGCTCCTCTCCCCCTCAGCAGCATGACAACAATTTCCTCTTGCACTGCTGGGAAAATACGATGCCTGCTGTTCTGAAAAGTTCATCAGCAAGGGGAGGAGGAGATGGAGGGATGAGAGATAGGACTCCGTGTTAGCCCTTGGGAGGGAGCAGTCATTCCAAAAGTCAAACAGAAAAGAAGAGAGAAATTAAGGAAATTAGAGTACAGGCAGCAGAAGAGACAGGAGGGGAAAACAGTGATGGTGTACGGTCCTTGGCTTTCCAAAAGTCTCTGCTTCAATGTACCATGCCTCTGACTCTTCTGATGCTATTAGCAACCAGCTGAACTGGCCTTTGGGACCTCTAGGGTAGAGGCTAATGCTGTTCAGCTTCCCCTAATGGAGAAGCAAGTCCTCATCCCCCTGAGGGCTGACAGAGTTCAGTAGCTAATTCTCAGGCTGGTACAGGTTAAGCAATCTTTCCCCAATATCGGGAGTTAGGAACTGTCTCAAGCAGATCAGTCCCACCATGTTGGCTAAGTACATTAATTACTTTATTAATACTTAAGTCCTTAGGTCTTTGCTCTTGAAAAGAAACTCTTGTCTCTGGTCTATCTGGCTGCAGTTGTGCCTCTCTCAGAACTAAACGGTAGTCATAACTGGCAGAGTAGATGAAGTAGAACATCTACTTTGTAGTAGAGTTTAGAACTAAAATACTGTAATCTGCTGGAGCTATTCTTGCCCACGTTCTACCTGGCTTAGCACTTTGTTACTTATTTATGTACTTCATTAGATCGTGGCCAGAGTAGCACAGCATTTGCTTCCTGCTAGATTGTCTACCACTGCCAAACAGGCTTCAGTCGTCTAGCTTCCGAAGCACAGAGTCAGGCTTACCTGATACCAAACCACAGTATAACTCAGGAGGGGCTGGAGGAATTATCTCTAGATTAAATCTGTGGTTTCCAAACCCATTTACTTAATACAAGTGAGACCTCGATCTCGTGGAGGTAGCATAGCTACCCTTCTCTTAGCATTATAATGCAGCCCTTCTTTGTCTGTGAGAAATCTTTAACATACAGCTGTATACAGCTGTCTTTTTACAACCGAGATCTGCCGTGGAGCCCACAAGACATCTGAATCTGCTTGGGAGTGGTATGCTGTGGCAATTGCCTGGTGAACGTACAGGAAAAAGTAGATTTTCTGCAGTAGATATTTTGCTTAGAGCCTCTTGCTATGCACGAGCTTGGGACTGTGGAGTAGGTTTTTTTGGTGCAGTGAATAGCACAGTCAACACATCATCTTTTACTGGTTCGGCTGGGTTCAAGTGTAATTGAGCCCGAAATGTTGCCAGGAAAAAACAACCTGTTTTGCTGTGCTTTAAAGCAAATGGGTTCACCTGGTTGGGTCAGTTCCAGCACAAGAATAATAGTCTGGGTTTTTTTGTAGAGCATAAAACTAAATGTGGCAATGAACCGTTGCCAGTGACTATCTGGTTCTAAGGTTTTAGAGCTTATGCTGGACCCTTTATTGCATTATTCAGTAAAAATGCCCTCAGGGATCTGAGGTCTAGCACACTTAATGTAAAGCAAGAACAGGGAGACAAACCCAGTTTTTTCCCCAGATGCCGACTCAGAAGTCATCAAGAAAGGATCCTCCTCGTTCGTACATGCTGGTGCGTGGTTTGCTTTTCACAGTGCCAGCATATCACTGTTTCTGGCTTGGTTTCAAATCCCCGACTTTTGGGCAAACGCTGGCAAGGATCACGCATTATCTTCTAGCTGTGAGTAATGGTGCTAGAACCAGCTGGTCTTTCATCCACCCACCGGGCTAGGACGACGGCACTTGCCTCTCTCCCCTTTTCTTGTGGAGTCTGAGGGCAGCGGCGCCTTAGTGCCCTCCTCACAAGCAGTTGTAAGGCCGTAGGAACGCGAGAACCCACAGATCGTAACGTACTCTACTATATAAACGCGCAGAACGGCTCCGTTAGCGGAGACCGGCCCCTTGGAAGCCCCGGGGCCTGCGCAGCCCCGTCGGTCAGCACCTGTCCGGGCCGCTGAGGCGTTAGTTACTCTGCGCCACCATCCCCTAAATGCCGTTATTACCCTGTGTGTGTGTGTGGGGGGGGGTGGTGAGGCGGGGGAGGGAGCGCAGGTGCTACCGGAGCCGGCGGCTCCCTCAGGCTCCCTCGTACCCCCCGCCATGCGCCG
>JANZLQ010000002.1:7301877-7314560 GCA_026212715.1 Elanus axillaris
CCCCGGTAGGGAGGCAAACCCCCAAATCCTCCCGACCCGAGGCAGCGCTTCTCCCCCCCGTTCCCCGCCAGCCTCTCACCCGCCTCGGGTCGCGGGAGCCCGCGGCTGCCGGTGCCGGCCGGCTCCGCGGGGCGGCGGCCGCCAGGTGGCAGCAGGCGCGGGCAGCGCGCCGCCGTTCCCGTTGCGCGGGAGGCAGGCGGGAGCTGAGGGGAGAGGCTGTCCCTCAGCCCCGGAGCCGCCGGGAACCCTGTCTCTCTCGGGTCCTGCGGGACGGCCTGCAGCCGCGCTCCGGCGTTGCCGGCGGAGGGGCAACCGCCTCCCATGCGCCGGAGGCCGTGCCGGGTTGTCAGCCCTCTCGCCCGCGGCCGCACGGAGAGCGCCTCGTCGTCAGGCCAGCGGGACGGGACGTGCGCCTTCAGGGACGCCGGCACGGAGCGGTGAGGCAAGGCCCGGGCCGCCCCCGCGGCGGCAGCGCCCTGAGGAGGGGGAGACCGGCGCCAGGTGGGCGGCGAGCGGCCGGCCGGGCTCCCGGTGCCTTGCCGGGGCGGGGGAGCGGGGAGCAGGGCGTCCGGCCGGCGGTGCCGGTGCGGTGGGGGTGTGCGGGCAGCGCCGCGGGGCGGCTGGGGCTCGGGGGTGGCCGGAGCTGCGAGGCCGCGCTGAGGGCTGCTCTTCAGCCTGGGTTTGCGTTTAAAGCCGTGGGCTGGGGAGCTTTCACTCTCTCCCGGCTGCCAGAGAGGTCTCTCTGGTCGGCTCGGCGAGATCCCTGCGCCTCGTGTTTTTGCCTGGGTTTGGCTGCGTAAGTAGCCATTTCAAAGCGGCTTTCCTTGCAGGCTGGGTTTCCCGGGGCTGCGTCCATAGGGTGAGTGAGGAGCCGCTTCGTTCTGCCGCGGTGTCCCACCAGAAGCAGCAACTGCACGTAGCCTGAGCCGAATCCAGCGGTTTGTATGGGAGAGTAAAAGAAGGGAGTAACTTTCCTCGCGAGGAATGCGTGTCGCAATGGTTCTTGTTTTGGGCCAGATCTTTCGGTCTGTCGAGGCACACAGAGTGCAAAGCATGAGCTGTGCCTGGCGTTTGGTAGCTCTCTTCACGCTCCCCTCCTCCTGGCTTTGTTACGCTCTCTCCTGCGCTGAAGTTGTAGCAGCACTTGAGCTGTTCGTGTTCGGTTGTCAGGCTACAGGGGTATACGCTGTAGCCGAGGGGAATCTCAGAATAAATACCCTCTCTTCTCCAGCTATAGCTTTGCATTTCTTCAACCGTCAGTGCCTCCACGCTTGTGTGTTTAGTAGCCCGTGACACTTGCCATTAATTCGTCCAAACGGTTTGGGTTTTTTTTCATGCTAGAAGCATGAATGGTTCAGAAAACCTGGTAGCAGTAAGTTCCCCAGGTATTTTTAACCTCTCGTGTGGAAAATCTACTGCCTCTTGCTTCTTTTAAATCTGTTGCCTGATACTGTTCAGCCCTTGTAAAATGAATGATACTTGTTCTCTATTTCCTATCTTTGTGCTATTTCAGGACTGTGTTCTTCTGTTACATGTCCACCTCAGCTATCCCTTATTTCAAGGTAAAGAATTCTTAGCTTTTTAGTCACTTCTTGTACAGGAGTTCTTCTGTAACTCTTGCCAGCGTCATCACCTTTTTCTGTTTTTTTTTTTTTTTTTTTTCGTTCCTTTATATTTTTTTAATCAAGGGATCGGCAAAACTAAGAGTTACATTCAGGATGTAGTAATCTACTGGTTGATGTGATTTCCACCCATTCAGTATCATCAGGGATTTAAAATGAAACTTGATACAGCTGTAATTCCTGGTGCTTTCTTTTCCATCACCTCCCAGGGAATCTAGTGGGACAATGGAGTTAAGTAGACAAGGAGGGGCTGCCTTTCAAGGAGGAAAGTGCTGTAAAATGGGAATTTTTACTGAAGTTAGAAATAAGAGGTCAGCTGGTTTAGGTTATCATATAGAGGCCTTCAAAGTGAGTGTAGGTAGGAAACATGGATTATTTGTCATAGTTGTGCCCTGAACGTAGCTTGTCAGGTTTTGTTGAGGAGCAGGGCTAATCTCAGGTCTTGCCGATGATGACTCTTGATCTGAAACAGCTCCGCTGGAATTGAAAGAGCAACTTCTGATTCCTGACTCAGAAGGACTTGGAGGTGTTGCACGGTGCAAGATTTCCGTCTTTCCACACTTCATACAACAGGTTCATTCAGAGCTCCAGCAGATTTAGTTGCAGAAAATTAATTAGGTTGCTGATAGGCAGTGATGAGTGTTATGATTGCAGTATAAACCCTTTGCTTTTACCGTAAAACAAACTGAGTAACGGTGCTAGGCAGACGTACATTAAATGAAGCCTGAAAGCAAACCAAAAATGAACAGAATAATATTGAAGACTTAGATTGGCCTGAGTGTGTGATTCCATGCAGACAGTGACAGCAGAAAAGTTGGTTTTCTGCATAGTAGTCTCAATCCTCTGTGACGTGACATCAGATGTGTGATATTCAGACCATTCACAGTGCCAGTTGTACTGAAAATGAAAAAGTGCTGGTTGGACACTTGGTAGTGATACTTTGTTCAGATTTTTTTTATTTTAAAACTCAGGTTTTTCATCTACAGTTAAGTGCAGTGTAGAGACTTCTATGGGCTTTGAGTTGTTCTGCTGGAGAAAATTAAGGTTTGATGGATATGCACTTAAAAATCCAGGAAACCCCAAAGTCAACCATGCATAAGCAATTTTTACTGTGTTCCCTGTAGTGTTGTATCATCACAACAGGCTTCAGTTTTAGAAGGTTGTTATTTTTTACAGGTAGGAAAAAAGAGCAGGAAACTTACGCATCAGACCGAAGTCTCAAATAGTTTGGACCTAGACAGTATCACTTCTACCACTGTAGACAGGCGAAGCGTTTTGTAGCTTTTAATCGTGAAACGCTTCCAGTGGTCATAGTGCTAGCTGGAGAATGTATTCCATGAAAAGTCTTGTTCCCTTAAGTAGGCACATATACAGTTCCGTTATTGGTTCTTTTGTTTTCAGGAAGCACTTTAACCTGATATAAATGCAGATTGGAGGATGAATCAGGTAATTGTAGCGCTAATTCAGTTACGAATATATGTGGTTTAAATACGTGATCAACGCACATGATTGCGTTGTTGATCTATGGTAGGTTAAGTAAGAGTAGATTATTGTGCGTTTTGTGTTTAAATAACCTCTTGCATTCAGGATAGATAGTACATGACACTAGAAGATTCTGTTTACATATGTTAGATTTTTAGGGAGAATGTATGGTCTAGTATTTCATTTAGAAGATTAATTAGGGAGATGTTAAGCAGATAAAAATAGACTGATTAACAGAGTGATCTGATGGGCACTGAATTTGGTCTCCTGTCTTACCCTGTATAAAGGGAACATAGCTGAAATGATATGCTTCAGCATTGCCTGATTTTTTTTTTTTTTTGTTTTATTTTGTTTTTTTTTTGTGTTAGTTGACAATAACAGATACAAATTCTGTAATGTAAACCAACTTGGTTATCTCTTCCTGGAATGTTCTGTCCCACCCGTTTTTCTCTTGGGGACTTGTGAGTGTCATGTCACGCATCAAATTCATGTAGCTTCTCCCTGCAAGGTTATGGCATTCCCAGGGATGGGTCAGCATTCATAATTTTGGTTGCTGTTAAACAGTCAGCACTTGTCAACACCATCTATCTACACACACCCCCTACATATTTTTTAAATGGTAGTACCAAGTGTTAAATGTGGGGCTTCTTGGCAGGAACTGTCCTTGCACTAGAAATGTTCCAGTGTTGATATGATCTCAATATGATCCTTGTGAGAGAAAGTAGCCTTATCTGTTGGTTAGGTGATAGACCTGTGAGTTGCTGGAATGTGGCTTCTGTTTTCAGCATTACCGTTGACCTGCTGTGTGCTGCTGATCAACTCATATTGGCATCTTGCTCTACTTCCTTTATCTCTGAACAAGGTATGATAATTACAGGATATTGGCCAACTGTTAAATTTCCTGAAGATAATTTGCATGCAAAGTGCTTTATGCTTAAAAAAAAAAAAAGGACTGTAATGAAACTACCTATTATATATGAACAAAACCAAATTATGTAGTATGTGCCTCATAGGTTTATTACTGTGTTTCTTCAAATCACAGCTTGAGGACTTGTTGGCTATTTCACATCACTCCTATGCTGCTGCTACTTGGCATCCCACTTCAGTATTTATTTTGGTGCTGGTTTTGGAATTTCCCTTCACAGGAAGATTCCATACTCCTTATATGGAAAAAAAATTATTTTAAAAAAATGGCTTTTTTTCCATTGGTTCTGTAGATTTTCTCAGTAAGTGCAAGAGCCACTATCTCTTTCATTTAAAGCTCTGGTCTAAGGGCCAATAAAGTCAAGGAAAAAGTTATCAGTAACTTCAGTGGCTTTCAGATCAAGGCATTCCCACATGCTGTGCTCTTGTCATTAGAAAGAGTGACCACTGGTTTCAGCCGTGAAATCTTAGTAGCATTTAAAACCACCATTTTGGTATTTCTTTAAGGCCTATCTGTCGATATGCTTGCATTCACATGTAAGGAACTACTTCTGTGTATCTCCTGGCCTTACAAGCATGTAGTACGCTTTATTTCTCCAATGAGACTAGTGCTGTGTCTGAACTGTGGTAAAAGCTCATTCTCTGCTGGTAGTATGACTTGACAGACTATATGAATGCAAGTCTTCTCGGGCGTTGGCTCATAGTCCTCATCTACAGTAATCGGTTAGTGTTAAACATGAAAATTTTCAAGTGTTGATATGACTGCAGTCTTGGAGTTCAGCCCTGCCTAAAGTTTGGAGCTCTCCTTTCCTCAAACATTTTTCCATATCATCACTTAAGCGCAGCTCTCTGTGAAACACAAACCAAAATGAAATTGTGTTTCACTAGGAGCAGGGAATGCCCTAGAACATAAGTATTGGGAATTCTGATGAACAGAGAATCAAATTGGCATGTTATAATGTATTTAGAAAAGGAGAAGGGAGGGAGGCTTTATCAGCACAGGTATATTTAACATAATCTGATTTGTGGAAAGAAATGGCTAAGCTTCAGAGATCTGGAAATAAATTTTACTGATCAGCTAGTGACATTTAGCAGAGTCACAGAAGCTACGTTTGTGGTCCAGTGGCAGTTCATTACTGTACAGTACTACCTCATGGAGCATTTAGGAATCAGGAGGTAGGTATGCCCCAGAATCATTAGACTAACTTACAAATCCTGAAATACTAAAATGAATATATCTGGTTTTGGAGCCCTTAGAGTTTGCAGTCTTGTCCTTGACAGTAGAGGAGATAGTAACTTTTTCTTTTAATGGGAGTTGTGCTTGTTGTATAGTCAGTTCCTAGAACTTGGGGCCTTGGGAGACACTCTACATACCAAAAAAAAAAAAGAAGTTCAAATTACAGGACTTGATGGATAAAATTCAACCCTTTGCAGAGGATCTGCTTGTTCATAACTGTCATCCTGTGTTCCCCTTCCTTTAAGACAGCTACGGACTCATAAGTTATACATAGCTAGATGTGATTTAAGTGTAGGGAGAAATAAAAGTACTTTTTTTCCCTGCATTTTTGTTGATTTCACTTTGCTTTGTTAATTGTGCTTTTTTCCTAAACCCAAACTTTGTAAAATATTGCGATAAATAAGAGAATACTCCCTTTTTGTTAAATACCAGGAATAACTGTTGTGACCACAGCAGTTTCAACTTCTGAGCTTTATCTGTGTCTGAGGGTTGTATTGACCTCTTCTTGTATAGGAATGAAGTTTAGGCAGAGAAACCTAGTAGTGAGCAGAATCCTTCCAAATTTGTCCCTGTCAATGTAGAAGCAGGGCTGGTGTGACAACTTGGACCTTGCTTGCCCAGGAGGTGGGGGGCAAGGTCTGTCTGTTGTGACTGCATGTCCTAGTGAGAGAGAAGAACAGGAGAAGGCTGCCCAAAGTTAAATGTTTATCGTGAGCCCAGGGATACAGTCCGTCATACGGCATAGAAGTAGTGTGGTTTCCTGCTTGTTGCTTTCTATGCGAGTCATGATACCCGAGTTGGAATGTGTTCTTGCTGCTCTAGTTTTGGGAAAAGGATGGGTAAAGAAGCCCTTTTAAAAAGCCCTTCTTCATGAAAGCTGCTTCTTGGTGAAAAACATTTGTTGTGCCTGGTCCTGCTGGATCAGCACTTGGATATGTGTGAGCACAGAATACTACTCCCCCAGGAGAAAAACATCACTTAGATACTTGCATATCCTATGACTAAAATCTGTAATCCTGAATCAAGCGGGTTCCCCTGATACTCCATTTGGATTAGCTGGAGAGAAGCGCATGGAAGGACAAACCTGTCTCTACATGGCAAATTCTGCCAAGCTGTTGACAATAACACGAGAGTAAATGTTGACTTGGAAAGTTTTCAGATGTCCTGGATTTTTTTCTGTGGTAAAGGTGATTGCTGTAGTCCTGGCTTGGTAACACCAGACTGCCATTAGTTGGTTGTATATTATACTTGTATTTTTGTTTGGTTACTTTCATCTAAACCATGTAGTTTCTACGAAAGTAAAAAGAAGAAATTATTTTGCTTATCAGATTGGCAAAGAGAAGCAAGAGCCTGTCCAATCCCACCCTGCATAATTACAATAAAATGACATCCCATGACACAAGCTGCCCAAAAGGGTGATAAATTACACGGAATGGATGCAATTACTTAATCTGGCAGCAATGAGAGCTCTGTCTCATGTTCCTGTAGTTCCATGGAGCTGCATTCACTGGGAAGTAGCGTGGAACACTGGGCAAACCTCCTTGCAGATCTTCTGGGTCTGTATGTGGAATTTAAGCACTTAACTAGAACAGCATAAGAAAAAGGATTTAAAAGAATAGAGTGTGTTAACCATTAACTGTTAGTATTGTTCAGCTTTGATGGCCCAGGAAATACTGTTGGTGTGTTGAAAGATGGGGGGGTTAAGGCAGGATGTCAGTTTTGATTTTTTTTTTTGTAGTGCTAAGCAGCCATTAAAAATGTAATTTCCTATATTCCTTTGCTTCAAACATTGCTTGTTCTTGTTAATACATATTGCACATCAAAAAGACTGTCTATCTTTTTTTTTTTTTTCCTTCTTCTTTCTTTTTTCCCCCTCCGTTCAGGGGTTTGCTCACAGTAGCATTAAGGAGTTTGGAGTGCTTTTGTTGCTTCTCATAGGAATATTTACAATTTTGCAGGATCAGGTTCAGATTTATTGCTTAGGCACAGACAATGCTGCTATAATTAATCAGTTGTCATAAAGCTGTCCCTTTGCCTATATTTGTTGCTGGCCAAATTCATCACCCCAGGGCTGAATGCAGAGTGATAGTTTGTGAGCATGTTTAAAATTTAAATAATTAGTAATCATTTTAAACAAGAAAAAAATCCCTATGCAGTTTTGAATTATGAGGGCATGAAAGGACTAAAATGTCGTTGCTACTTTCATACTGTTAGAATTGGACAGAAACTGATCTGACTTGTTTTGAACCATGCTGCTTGTGATTAAATTGTGATTGTTTCTACTGCTTCGAAATGGAAGAGGGGGAGAAACTGTTTCTAAATGTACCTTGCTGGCAACAGAGTTTGTTTGTTTCTGCTTTTTGTTTTGCTGTTTTCCTAAAGTTGTGTTAGAAGGGCTTTTAAAAACTCTGCTTTTCAAAATTCCTGTTTACTCAGACCATGCAGATTTTATGCTTAACCAGGAGACAGTGTCAAGCAGTGCCCAAAAAGTGATTACATTCGAGTTGCGTTCCTTTCAGCAAGTCTTCACCTATCTCCAACAGTGAGTACTCCAGTAGAAGATTGCAAGTCACTGTATAAACCCCTAATTTTCTGAACCTTAAGCATTATGCACCACAGCAGTAGACTCCAATTTAAAAAGAACAACAACAAACCCAAACACGCAAAACTTGGTCATATTTTTTTTTTTTTTTAAGATCAGCCCTGGTCTTGCATGCTCTGCCTGGGGACCATGTAAAGCAGCAACTAAAGTCCACAGTGTTGGAGGAACTACTCAGTTTTCTTTGCCAGCACTTTGTAATTGGCTGTTCTTGTCTTGCAAATTAAAGAAGTCTCTCATTCACATTTTAAATCCCCATTTTTCAGTCAGTAGACACAGGGATATTTTGCCTGAAGCATTAAGTGGTGTCACGTGAAGGTCAGTGTACTGTAATAACCTGCCCACAAGCACAAATACATTCAGACGCTACTGCCAAGAGATGACCTTTGATTTCTTTGTACCTGATGCAGTAAGGGCCCCCGCTCTTGCTTTGCTTAGGCAAGGTCTCAGCCACTTGAATAAGTTTGCTTGAGCAAGAATGGTTACAAAAGTTCCCTAAGCATGTTATGATGATGGCAGAGGTTTTAGCATTGTAGATGAGTTCAGTGAACAGAATTTGGTTCGGCATTTATTGTGGTCAGAAAAGAGAAGTGAAAGGTGAGAGTGGATTTTGTTGTGACTTGCATGGCTGCCAACTCTGAAACTACTACTACTAAGTACTGTTTCTAAGCTACATCTGAGCAACAGAAATAGTGAGCAAAGATGCTTATGCATTATAACATTTGTTATATATAGGCAGAAAACAATAATGTGAAGTCATCACAGATTTTAGATACAGCAGAAGGGTGTATATGGTGTCAGTGGGTAGACGTTTATTGTGGTAGTCCTACTTTCCTGCTCTTGGTATCCTCCTAATCCAGGTATGCTGTTGAGCTGTGAGATGCGTGGTCCCTCAAAACTAAGTGTAATAATTTTGCCCAAACTGCTGTGTTGCAAGATGGGATTGCGAATAAGCTAGCTTATCCTCAATAAAGTAGTGCATGGCGAAGTGGGAAGGCAGAATACAGTCACCTTTTTACTATGCTGTGACTAACTGTAGTGCTGGTTTCCACTGTTTTGTTAAAAAGGGGATTTCCATTAACCTGCCTTTCTTTGCAAGCCCATGGAGGAGTTGTAGAAAAGTATGTTCTTTCTTACTGTTCTTTCTCTTCAACCATTTTGGCTTTTGGAGATATGAGAGTGGGTAATCATATGCATCAGCTTCAGTGAGTCGACCTTGCAAGGAGCAAAGTCAATCTGGTTCTTTCCAAGTCAGATTATACAGTCAAGTCTTAGACCTGCTGTCAGGCAAAACTTCCCTTGAAAGCAGTAGCAGATTTACTTACGGGCTGAGAAAAACTCAAGACTAGAACCTGACCAGGAAAGGGTGACTGCAAGGCAAAACAGAATACAGTCTTCCTCCCTCATTAGTTAAGTTTTTTGCATAATGCTATTGGCAAGGGTGACAAGGGTTGTTGGTGATTCTGTGAGATTAGTATCTTTTATCTGTCAACCATAAATTCATTCTTCACAGGCCCCTGGACAGCACCTGCCAAATTATATATTTCCTAATAGGGAGATTTTAATCTGCAGCAAGTGAAATGTTTCAACGTTGCTGCTCAGTGACTGATAGCCTCAGATTCCTCGAATGTATGATTATCTTTGTGTTTTCGTGTCAAGGACTGATATCTCCTGGAGGAGTGTAGCAGTTTATGCAGTTTACATTAAATAGACTGGAATACTAACTGTCATCTAGACCACCAGCGCACATGAGGCATAGCAGCGAGACAAGATTTGTAGGGTGTCTAAAATTCTTTTCAAACTGACAGGATAAGAATAAACAACTTTGACTCCCCACTCTTAAAAGGATCTTGCAGTTCAGTTTTAAAATGCGGGAGGCTGAAGGGTTCACCACATGGAGGTATGATTGATACAAGCATTAGGATATTTCTGGAAGTCTGAACTGAACCTGAACTGAATAAGGACTTCAAGAAAATTGTATTAGCAGCTTCAGACTCAAGGGGTAGAATTGAGAGCATAAATTGTTTCTGGGTTTCTGAACATACGAATTTTATGTTTCTTCTGCTGTCACTAATCGTACCGAATCTTCATTTCTCTTTCTTAAGAAGACACAATGATGCGGTTTGATATCCTTACTAATTAAAGCCGGGTAATGTAGCATTTTCCTTTTTATCCCCATTAACATCATCTTCCCATAAAGAAGAGATGCACCTCTGCAGATGTACCCCTTTAAATGGTAAAGGCTTAGCAGCACAATTGGCATCTGATGCTACTATCTTGGTTGCCTATCCAGTTTTGTAACAGTGAACTTTTTATAAAATTCAGTGTATATCAGGCCCAGAGGATAAGGATATTCAATGTCTATGTTGTTGTGCAGGAGCTCTCATCTAAATTTTATCAAGGATGAAAGCTGAATAGAACTCCGTGAAGCAGTTCTTCAGTGTGTTCTGTGAGTTATACCTGTATTTATTTGCATGCAGAATTTAATATTTGCAAAATATTTACAAGATGACTTACTGTCATTTTTGCAGCTGGCTGTCAGAGATCCCTTGATAGTTTATTGTTTCATGTTGGGTTTAAATTCCCTGGTATTCTGTTTCAAAATTATGAAAGAAATACTTAATTTCACGGTGCTTTTGTAAGACCTCTCATTAGACCTATTATTCATCATTATGTGGGAACATAAAAGAAAACAATCTATCTTCAAATTCCATTGTTGCATTGCTGTGCCAGTATGTGGGGATTCTCACATCAGAGAGGATTTTAATAAGCTAGAATCTCCTAATTCTTACAGTATTATTTATAACAAAGTAATTTAAACTATCTTTTTTAACTAGTTCATTTCAAGATGTTTCAGGAGCCTAGACTCTGAAATCACAACGCAAGATGCATAAGCTACCATGGCGAACTGTGTTCCTATCCATGATCTAGCAGTTATCTGTACTGTCCCTTAAAACTAAAGCACCCAAGTCTTGCTATTAGGTATATGCATTTTCCTTCAGAACAGACCTGAGCAGTTGATTTGTTATGTTTTATTTGGTAAAGGCATGTTTAAGATTTATCTGAATGCGTTAATATCACAGCATAGGTCACTTATTTTTCAGTGGTCTCTAAGACATATCCCCATGTGGGTTCCGGCGAAGCTTCTTACATCCTTGCATCTGGCCACTGGCCAGTTGAAACCCTGTGTTGCTCTGATATGCTGCATCTGTTTAGAAGGTGTTTAGTGCCCAAATTCTCCCAGATGTTAGAGGACACTCAATTGTTTGAATCTTTGTGCTTTTAAGAACATAGTACACCTGTGCCTGCCCATGTCCCAGTACATTACAGTGGCTTAAAGTCATTGCCCAGTTGTTCAGTGACAACTGGGTTGCAGCAGTACTGTTACCTGAGCAGTGCTAGTCACTTTGTTTTACAGGGAGCTCAATTCAGGTGGGAATTGCAGGAAGGAAAAAAAACCACTCTTCTTTTGCCAAAATAAAGCAGTTGGGTTTGCTGACTGCAGGAGAGGACTGAATGGAAGAGGACTTTAATCATGTTTAATGTTTATTATGAAAGCCCTGGTCACACTTTTCAGACATTGCTTAGTAGAAAATGTATGCCAGTAGATAGTCACTGTTGTTCTTCTCTCCAGTTATGGCAGTATTGAAATGTACGTTAAAACGGTGGTCCTTGAAAACTTGTGTAGAAAAGGAATTGATGAGTTCTTTTGGGATGTGTACCCACATTAATCTCTGTTAGAGAGAGTGCAGGAAGCCAGTGGTTTGCAGTGCAGCACTGCGTTGAGTCACAGGGGTATAGTCAGTCAGTCATCAGATTACCAAGACCACCTTCCTTTGCTGCCGGAATGCATGGGGGAAGAGACACGTGTTTGGCTGTGGCCTGGCATTTCCATTTATAAAACTGTTTTCTTTTTAAGTAGACAGGCTAATAAACTGACACTGGATTGCCTTGCTTTTACCTGTATTAACAAATAATTTTGGATTTTGTTTTTTTTTTTTTTTCTCCCATTTTTCAGTCGTTCTTCTGTGTCAGTCCCATGCAAGTCTTGAGGGAATGACAGCCTTTTTTCAGAATGCTTAACCCAAACCAGAGAACTACACAACAGGCAGAGAAATCTCTGAAGTTCCCTGGGAATGATTTTTATCCCATTTATAGTTCTGTGCACAGAGAATAATGCCACAGAAGCCTTTTGAGTCACTGTAGCCAAAGTATGGAACTGAGCCTCAAGGATCGTAATGATAATTTCAGGGGATGCCTGTGTCCTATTTGTAGATACATGTTCTCGTTAGTATCTGTTGCGCTGCATAGGGTTTTACTTTAGAAAATTAAACTTCTCTGACAATTATGGATATTAATAGCTATGGAGAAGAGAAATATTTAATCAATCTTGACAGGACTGTATTCCCTCAGATAACTTGGATGATCTCTAGTGATCTCTTCCAAGGACTAAGAAGGCTTCCATTACAGGTTGGCTAACAAGTGAAAAGTGGTTTGGTTTGACTTTCGGAGTGTCCTTTTACAGATACAGCTTTATCACTTGTCTGCTCTTTTCCCAGAAAAGTATTCCCAGAAAGCTTTGTTATTTGGAGGTATTACTTATGCAGCGAGATGTTTCCTCCACTGATACTCCAAAGAAAATATTTAGTTTCACTTATTCAGTGAGCAAAGATTATAAGTCCTCATCGCATATTCTCCTCCCTGTTGTGTTCTAATGCTGGTACCCCAAGCACCTCGGAAATCTTGCGAGCAGGACAGAAGGAATTTTGTGAAAGCTAATACTTTGAGATGACACACGTTTAAGTAGCACCTTGACAGG
>JANZLQ010000002.1:7314660-7325450 GCA_026212715.1 Elanus axillaris
CTGAACTTTTAAGGGAAAACCTGTCTATGACACGGATTAAAGGATGCCTTCTCCATCATTACGGTCCCCCCCCACCCCCCCGAGGACAGTGGTAGATTTAAGCATTCATCTACTATTTAATTTCATCCTTAGAAAATCAGAGCTGTAAAGTTCAGGATTTTTATACTGTTAGAAATGTTCCTGTGTGTTCACAGAGCACTGCTGTCTCTTTATACTATTCTGTTAGTGTGAATCAGCCCTAATTTGGAGAATGGGCAGTTCCATATCGGGTTTTCTCTTTGTGTTGAAGCCATGAGAGTTAGTTGTGGTAGGCTAATGAGACACACATCTATTTACCAGTAAATGAAATATTTATTTTGAATGGTACCTTGTCACCAGGAACACCTGATCTTCACATGTGATGCTGTTGAATGTTGCCTAATACTCAGGCCAAAAAATTTATTCTCTGAAGCACAGGCTCCTATATTTTGTTTCTTTTTTTTCTATGTGAATGATATTGATGCTTGGACATATATTTACCATGTTTATTGAACAGTGTGAAAGTTAATTCTCATGGTAAGTGGTTTAAAAAAATGAAAAAAAGACTTGTGTTCTGCTAGGCAGATGTTCTTATTAATCAGCTGAAAAACAATGTTTCCTCTTTGCAAAAAGAGGGTATCTTCTAGCTGCAGAGTAATTATGTAATATGCGTGATTTTTACTTGATGAGAGGGGTGACTCCCAGCTGTGTCACTAAGAAATAGCTGATTATACTGCTGAAATATGTTGTCTGTTACTTTTCTTGTACATGTGCCTTCAATTAGCTTTGCTGAAATATTTGTTTTCTATGACCTTTTCAAATAGGATGTGTTACAACTCTTTGAGGGAGGCTGGTGGGTCCTTGGTTTTCATGCAAAAGGTGGTAGGTCCTCAGAACCATCATCTACCTCTTGATGTAAACTCCTATTAAATGCTCTTGCAAGCCTACGTTTTGAAGAAACTCAGACTAAGATAGGTTGAAATTTAGAAGCTTTTCTTTGATTTCAGAGAGACACCTTGTGTTCTGAAAACAGCTTTCGTTAAGCAAGTCACGAAAGGCATGTAAGAAAGCTTATTTTCTTTGACATACTTTCAGGTAAAGAGACTAGTATATCTAAAAGAGCATCTAAAATGTCTGGTATCCCTAGTTGCTCTGAAATGCAGTTACATGCTTTGCAGTATCAGTATTGTTAAGACTTTTACTAAATAAATACATGTGGAGACTCTCATTTCATACATACTACTTTCTCAATTAAATATTTCTGGCCAGGGCATACTAACTACCAGTCACAGCAGACAGTTTTACCTGAGTCTTCACAAGATGGAGCACATCTCGAAGCAGTGTGTGAATAAAATCCAAAATACCACTATGGCTACTTATGCTTGGTAGAAAAGCATCTAGAACAGTAACTTGTTGCAAATAAATTCATGCTCTTACTGCTCATTTTGTAGGCAAGAGTGTAGTTGTTTAATCGTAGCAGAGTTGACGCAAGTCTGTTTCTCTTGCTCGTCATAACAATGAAGGAAGGATTCACCTGTATTTTAAATCAGTGCTTATAGAGATGTCAGGTATTTCAACCTGACTCTTTAGGCTGTTAACCATTTCTTTTTCTGCATCTTTCAATGTCAATAATCAGATTAATGTTGATCAGGATTATGGAAAGATTAAGAATGATTCTTTTATGAAGAGGATCTTTAATATGTAATCTCCCCCTCCCTCTTACATGCGCAGTCACTTCTACATCCTTGGTTTGGAATACTCAGGTTGTAGCAAAGAAGCTCTTTACAAGGAGAGCAAAACTTATTAAAATGTACGGGATGCGTCTTGTTAAAAGAGGTTATGGTTTCTGCTATGTAGAGCTCTGATGAGTAGCAGCTTTCATAGTTTTCAAATGCTGAAATTGCTAGGACTTCTTTCAGTTCTTTGGGCTGATTAAGTGTGGAACAGGCTGCCCTTAATGGTTGTGTGCACAGTGATGATCAGTGGATCTGTGAGCAAAGGGAATTTGCAGCCATCTCTACACGACACAAGTAGAATATAGTAGTTGAACACCGAGTACGTACTTTCAGGTGGGAACAGAATTGCTCAGGTCCTTACATACTCATTGTATATAAGGTCTACCCAGTTTGTTCTGCAGTCGTGATACACAGAACATCTATGGCAAGAGTTGGAATTCCTTAAATCAGTGAATGGGGACAAGCTGGTATTGAGATTCCTGTAGTAGCCTCTTTAGAGAAAGAAGAGAAGGTAAAAAAAAAAAAATGACCATGTGGCTTGGCTACCTTAGCTTTGTTAATTGTGTGCTGGGCTTCTTTTTATATAATTACAGAGCGCATATTTTGTATCCATCGCCTAGTGCAGCAATACCAATTAACTCGTATAAAATAAAATACTACGTACATGCTACAACCAGTTGGTCTGTCCTCTCTTTATTGGAGGTGTTTCTAGTTTCCTTTCATTCTGCCTACAAAGACTTTTCAAGAATTGAGGGATCTTTTCAGTAAAATACAATATCTGGCTTTACTCCTTCTTTGAAAATGGTGGAAAACTTTACCCTGACTTTAGCCTGTCCTTAGAAAATAACACAATAAAGTCAGGGAAAGGTCAATGACCTCATGAAGCTCTGTAGGTCCCTAATTTGGAGTTTAGCAATGTTTTCTAAATTTGGGGCTGTAGAAGACAACATAGATTCAAGAACCGAAGGATACATGTTGAGCTATGATTTCCTGGCAAGTCATTTTCCAGTTAGAAATGAGGTTGTCCACCTACAGTGTCATCATGATAAATAATTTTTCTAAAAACTGTAGTTACTAAGCACAGTTTTAAAAATAAATGCCAGGGATTTGGCCAAAATCTAGAGGAGAAATTAAAGAAGCAAATCCTACTAGTAATATATAATATGACTGCAGCTCCCAACCTATAAACCAGCACTTTCTTGCTTTTCCCCTTTACTTACAAGATTAATGTCACAACCTTTGTTAGATCTTTTATTAAAGTATATGTACTTCAACAAAGCCTGAAGCAAAATTGTTTGAATTGTAGCACCCTCCAGCATAACACTATTTTTACAAGCCAAAATTTGCATCTTTTGAATGAATATTTTGGGAAACCATGTGTACGGTCACTGTTGGATTTCACCAGCTTTGAGTTTGTCTCCTGGATTACATGTTACAGAATTGGATGCCGAATAATCAGGTTGCACATTTTTTTCACTGAATTCCAAGGAAACGAGCTGAAATTTTTCTTTGAGAAGTGGAATGCTCGCTGAATTAAGAAACAGCTCTAGAAATGGGACCAAAATTTCGGACTACGCCAGGATGGCCCTCAACCTGGCAATTACAGTTTTATTTAGGGTCTTCTGTGCTTCTAAGTAGAAGCACAGCTTTATAGAAATGTAGGCACCTTCACCTACATTAGTCGGTGTGGCAGTGGATAAGGTGAGGCCCCGAGGCACCAGGGAGTGCCTCTCCCCTTCAGGCAGAGGCTGTTGAGTCACAGCTCCCCATCACAGGGGTGTGAGTCACCAAGCTGTTATGCAAAAGCAGATGATTCCAGAGGCTATGTTTAAAAGACAATTAATGGTTGCACCTGTGAATGTAAAAGGCTTGATCCTCGGTTGTTTGCACAGTATACTTACTGGACTGTGGGGTGGTTCTTTGTGAGATTTTAGGCGAAGAAATGAGAACTTCTGGATCTTGATCAAGCTTAGATTGGAGACAGGCACTGAGCTTTCTTGGACTGCAGTTGTTCTGGACACACCCAGAAGGAGAACTTTAAAATTTTCAAAGCATTTAAGTAAAATAGAGGGGCACCTTCAGGGTTGGGTGGAGTAACTTGAAATTTTTGTCTTAATGAAAATGTTTGCTCCGTGTAAGCATCAGAACTTTTCATCAGATCTAATGCTAGCTTTCTCTGTGGCCCAGCTTTCAGAGGCCAGTGTATGTTTTAATGTAGTTAATGAGTATTTGAAGAGATTAAAACTCCTGGTGGTAGGTGTCAACAGCTGCAGTCCAAGCTGTTGGATGTATGCACAAATTGTGTAGCTAGATAACCCCGCTGCACTGCGAGGTGCTTTATCAAAGTCTTGTGAATGTAGTGCATTTTGATTGCAAGCCAGAGGACTTTAATTGAACATCATTTAATAGGTGTGACCAACTAAACTGATAGATATGCTATGCTTTATCAATGTGCAAGGCAACAGATTCAAAGGCAATCTTAAAGGGTATAATATATTTTCTTTAAGTATTTCTAAATATTATTTATTTATGATTTTTTCCTAAATAATAAAAAAAAAAAGAGCTTTGCACATAAGCAGTGGAAACATGACTTTGGAATGATGCTCAAGTTTCACAGCGACTTCAAGTTGCCATTGTCAGTAGCTGGCAAGGTATGTAGTCTAAAAGAAAGAGAAACATTGCAGGAAATTTAAGTTGGCTTGATATATATATATACATGTCAACAAGATAAAATAGGCTAAAAGCTCAGAGCGATTCTGAACTTTGTTGAGTTGCATCACGTAGAAACATATGCTATCTCACATACTTCTTGTGAGTTAACATTTCGGTAGGTACTGTTCATATGCACATGTTAAGAAGTTTCTGTTAGTACATAGATGCAAATGGATATATGTGAGTTGACAGGACTTACGAGAAACATAGGTTGAAGCTAAAATGACACTGGAATTCATGAAAGTGAAATACCATCTACTCACAACACACAAAGGGTATAGTCACATGAAAAATTGCACGTGAGTGGTCCTGTGATATTTAAAAGGTTAGGGTAACTAATTCATTGGTTTTCTGCAAATTTTCAAACTGCTCTGTAGGAGGGCGTTTCTTTAAGTTAATTAGCCAAGGGGGATATCTCACTGTTGCCTTCCCAGTAGACTTTCTTCCTCTTAAGTTCTTACCTTTCTGTGCAGTGTCTGTGGTGTCTGTCCTGATAATTGTGTATTGCATCATTTAACTCTTTGAGAAATTTTACTGTGTCCATTTTGGCAAATTTCTGGGATTGTCTGTGAGTCTACTAGTTTATTTTTTTTCTGAGTTACTGCTGTTATCCATCTCTGCCCCTTCTTGAGATCTCCATTACAGATTAGTATTTTTGTTTTCTGATTTCACTTAGACACTCATCTGAGCCCTGCTGACAAAGGGCTGCAGTGTCTGACTCCAAGCGGCCGGCTAGGCCGAGGTGATTAAGGAGACTCTGCAGTAATGTTGAGAGTAAGTGTCAGAGTAAATTTCAGTAAATACCAAGACAAATAGTTATGGTTAGCTCATCGCTTGGTAGTATAACCGCTGAAACTGGCAGCAGCAGCAATTTGAAGGTGTTGGGATCACTCACCCACGGTGTGAAAGGGGAGGAGACTTTAATCAGGGTCGTCTTATCCAGTCTCATTTAACGTGACCTGATGCACATTTTATTATGTGCAATGAGACACCTCTCCCTTTGATTGTCATGCCATGGTTGTTCTGGAAAGGAAGTTTGAATTCTGTTCATCCTGTGTGGTGGGTGGGTTGGTTGGTTGGCTTGTTTTGGGGGTGGGATGGGGTGGGGTGTATGGGGGTCCGAGCGCCAGGTCACAGGGGTCCCATGGTGCAGCGCACGCAGGTGAGGGTGTGAGCACTAGCGAAGATCCAGCCGGGCCAGCTGGCAAGCAGGTGAAGTGGCCTGGGAGCCATGGGGTAGGGCCCTGTAAGGATGGAGCTGCCTATCGGAGGGACCAGGACAGTCCCAGCCAGCTTCCAGAGAGACCGTGGGGTCTGGGGGTCTATAGGGGTGAGACCCACTGGTGTCTGTGTCTCTAAGGGGGAGATTACGGTGGGTTGGCTACTGGAGGAACCAGGGGAGTCCGGGCCAGCCATACATGCACATACACTTGTGTGTGTGTGTGTGTGTGTGTGTGGAGTGATGGGGTCTCTACCAGCAACAGGAGTGGGGCTGCAGACTTGGGGCCTCACATGCCCTGGTCCCAGCAACTGGGGAGACTGGGATCTGCGGGCAGACCGAGTGTCTGAGCCCACCTCCTGTAATGATCCACCCTATAGATGTGTATATATGTGTATATAGTTATATGTATGTATCTTTCCCACTACTGGACCTCCATCCTGCTCATCCTGGGAGGGGAGCAGGATGAGGCCATTGGTGCTGTTTGTATAAATGCTCTGTGTGTCTGTGTAGATAAGTGTGGCAGCCATGTATATATGCGTACATATGCAGTGTATATGTGTGTATGTGTTTTTATGCATGTGCCTACAGGGAATAACATGCTCAGCCTTGCTACTGGTTGCACCTGGGAGCAAGGAGTTGTGGCAGCCTTGCCTCTATCAGGCCACCGGATCCAACCCTAATTCCCAAACACTCTTTGTTTGACTAATCTGAGCTCATGTTTATTTTTCTTTTTCCTAGCTTATTTTCCATTTGTTTGCAAGCACAGCAAACTCCACGTTGAATCCCATCACCCAGCTGTCTCAAACTCTGGCATTAGCTCTGGAAATAGTCATTTACCGGTTAGTGTGGGAAGTTGCCAAGTTGGGGGATGCTCTAAGGATATCCAAATTTCAGAGGCAATCTTCAGACTGTGCAAAGCATTCTTCTGAAATGGCCTCTTTCCTAGTTTATTCTTGACCCACGTGACTGTTGCAAATGCTGAGCAATCCAAACTTCAAGATTAGATTAAATACATGCGTAGCTACCAGTCCAATTTAGAAGCAAGAATTTAGCTGAAAATTAAATCTCTAACGCATGATGCAGAACACAGCGGGTGGCACTTCTTTATCTTTACAGAGCTGGTAAGAAAGAGACACAAGCTCAAAATGCATCGCCAAAAACCAAATTTCCCTAAGGAAGGTGAGGAAAATACCCCAACTTCCCATTTCAGTGCGTTTTGCCCCAGTATGAATTCATCTGCTGATGCTCAAATACTTAGATTTGAAGTTTGCATCACAGCCTGTTCCTCCTAAATATCAGTTTTGTTCCTGTCCTAGGACACACACCTACCCCCCACAGCCCAGATAATTCTTCTGAAGATCAGCTGTTGGGGGAAGTACCTTAATACCTCCTTAGCAGAGCTATCTGATACTGCACCAACTAAAACTATCCACCTAGTGGTTTTGTGGATATAATACTTGTGTATTATGCAAAGTGCATTAACTGCACTAGGATGGAGGCCCACTATATGTTGCCAGCAGACAGACAGAGAGAAGATTTTGAAGGGAAGGGCCAGGTAGAACCGGCCTCAGGTAGAACTTGATGCTGGCTGCCCCACATTAAACACCTCTATCCTAACCACGGAGCTATAGGGATTGGGAAAGGCTCATCTTTTGCCTAACAAGCTTTTTTCTTTTCAGCTTTCAGAACACTTGCATGCCTAAACTAGTGCATACCAACTAACTTTTCACTTCCAGGGCACTTATATTTTCTGACAAAAACTGTTTTAATTAGAGAATGCTTATTTAGCATTAAGCAAGAGGCCCAGCAATGGGCAAGCCTGTTCTTATCTTCATTTATCTCAGAGACTGGAGCTGGCAAGTGACACCACAGAGGCACCTTTCTGTGGGTTTTTGAGAAGATCAGTGGAGCTCCAACAGGTACAGTCCTCTGGCAAACACACTTCATATACACAAGGCCTTGGTTCAAGGGACAAATGAGGACAAGGCAAAAGAAACTGGGTGCTAAAAAAAACCCAAATAATTTTATCCTGTCCATGCCTCCACAACCTAATGGGAACAGAGACTGATCAACAGTGACTGATCAACCACTGGGTCACCACTCTGCTGTCCAAGCTCCTGGCAAGCTATATTTCACCTTACACTAGCTGCTTTGTCATATCTGCCCAACTTTCAGTCAGCGGTGCTGCTTCATAGGATGAAGCTCTTTCCAGTTTCCCTCTTTCCCCTCCAAGTTTAGCGACTCCTTTCTCATGTTTCTTATTATTTTGCCTGGAGAACAAATTCTTCAGAGATAAGAGGAGCAGGGACAAGGAGGATTATTATGCAGTGTTTGCCTTGAGAGATGATTTTGGGCTTTTCTGTTTGTTGTAACAAAAGAGCATTCAGAACAAAGGAGAGAGAATGAGAGCCAGCATGGGCCAGATGCTTCCCCCACAAGCCATGAGTAACTTCTATTGTTGAGAGGAGCTGAGAAGGCTAGCAAAAAAAGGAGAAAAGATAAAAGAGAGAAACAAAATGATGGGTGGGGAGTAGGTTGGCCCGTAGACAACAGCGGGTTAAGAGAGTGAGAAGAGAACCAATAGAGAGAGAGAAGGCAAAAACAAAAAGAAAGGAAAAGGCATAAGGAGGGGAAGAAAGCAAGCGCTAAAACAGATTAGAAGGGCAAGGGAGAGAAATAAGAGAGAAAAGGAAGGGAAAGGCAGCAGCAAAGCACCAGAGGAAAAGGCATAACAGGTGAATAGATGGAAAAGATGAACATAGAGAGGTACAGGAGGAAATTGCAGAATTACCCAACTAGGAGAGCAGAAGTACAGCACTGGAGAGATCATGGCATTAAACTAAAGTCACATTTAACCTCTGCTCTCTACCACGGTGAAATGTAAGTTGGAGCTAATGTCTCTGAAAACTCTCCTAATTAACCTGGTCAATTAATGAAATCACTGAAGTCAAAAGTTTTTAATACTCTAACAATCGCTTGCAAAGGGGAAGTAACCTTCGCTAAAAAAATGATAGTTCTGCAGAAACCAACATGCTAGAGAGTAAACGACAAACGCTAGCATCACATTGAAAGTTCTGTTTCCTGTTTCTATCTTGGTGCTACGTGAGAGACGTGACAACCCCAAGAAAGTCATATAAGGTTTCCTAGTCCCACTCCCCATAACACTTCAGGCCTTGTCCTCTTGCCCCGAGTGGAAAAAGACTCCTGCCCAGCAACTAGGTCACAAGCCTACGGTTTTCTGCTAGATGTTGCCTGGGCAACCCAGCTTTCTAGCAAAAAGAGGAGCCATGTATCTGTGCATTTGCCTTCCTGTGCTATCTGTTTATCTTGGTTTATTCTAACATTGGTCCACATCTAAGAATAGCAATAATGAAGTATGTGCACGTGACTCATGGAGAATGCTGTAAATATATCATTTCCATAAGCAACTGCCCTTCTTATGATCTCTTTCAGTTTCTGCTTCCTTTTCTCTGGAACATAGAGGCAACAGGTGAACTATGTCCAACACTGCCCCAAAGCCCACGTCCCAGTCCCAGACTGGGATGGATGCTGCAGCAGCAGAGCTGTGATGGGAACTCAGGGGTAAGCTATCAGGAGGCTGCAGGGCAGGAGCGAGAGGTTTTGGGCAAAATAGCGGAAGTAAGGGGGGGTTTATATATCAGCCACTGCATCTCGCCATGGTTTTCTCCATCCTGAGCAAGAAACTGAATTTGAAAGGCAATGTAAGAAAACAGCCTGGCTCGTGAAGTTCAATTAAAAACCATTAGCAGAAGTAGAGGAAAAAAACTGTACCAAGGAGTAAAATTACAAAGAGAATTTCCTAGCGAAGTCCTGATTGGCAGCATAGCAATAGGAAAATACACCTGGTTCAGCAGAGTGGTTGGGCTGGGGGTCTGTCCAGGAGAGGAACAGAAGGTATGGGTTAGAGAGAATTAGGGTTGCCATTCTGCTGAGACCTCAGATGAGACTTCCCTCCTTTCCCCGAGGGCTGGAAAGCACATGCATAAGGAGTGGCTTGTTTGTGATGAGTCTTCACAAATCTAATCTTTACTTCATATTTCTCAAGAAAATACTATATTTGGGTGGAAAAAAATGTTATATCTTAAGGAGGGGATACACTTTTTCTCTGGAAGAGATAAAATAATCCTTCTCTGGTATGTGCAGGGCACTGCACCAGACTGATGAAATGGTGATGGGAAGTTTGACAAATTCTGCTAAACAACATTCTCTAGCTGCTTAACCAGCTGCAGTGTTTCAGTCACACAGATAGGGATCAGAAAGCATAGGCTTCCTCACAGCAGCATTTTATGCCCAGCCTGGTCAATCCAGCACCAGTGCAATAGGTGCTGGGGCATGCTGCCTGCTGGCACACGGAGCCAGTCTGGGCCTGCACACCATGGCATGGGGTGGAGGCATTTCAGCAGTGTAAGCTACCTTATCTCATGTCCCCATTTAGGCACACTTCTTGCACTCCAACGTTAGTAAAACTACGGGCACGGCCAGCATATATGGCATGCAGGGTCAAACCTACCCACCATACGTACACACTCCCCAGCAAACACGCACATTAGACACACGTATGTTGACAGAGCAGCTCAGACACAGAAACACACTGACACATAACCAGGCACAAGCGGAGCTGTGGATTCACAAATGCCTTCTGGAGGCATTTCTCATCAAACCACGTTCTGCTCCCACATACTTGGCCCACATCACGCTACATTTTCCAGCAATGGCATGAAAGGCTGTAGCCGGGGTCATGGTGGGGAGCAGAGACTGGGAAAATGGCTCACTGAGATCATGTGTGAATCCAGCAACAGGATTCACAGGAAAGAAACAAAGTCCCTGGCTGATCCTTCCCTGCTCCCCTCGCTGTTATAATCTAAAATTAGCTGCTCTTGTGCTGGAAACACTCAGGCAGCAGCGTCTGAGCCTCCCCCTCTCCCTCTGTTTCACCCCGTGGGCTAACAACGGCTAAGCCAGTCTAGCGCACAGGGATTTATCACGCCTTTCCCAGCAGGAGATGCTCTGAGCTGCCCTGTGGCAGTGCTTCCTTCTTACCTCCCCCCCCCCCCCAATTCCAGCACCCCACACTTGCTGCT
>JANZLQ010000002.1:7325550-7336420 GCA_026212715.1 Elanus axillaris
GGGGGGGGGGGGGGGGGGTTGGGTGGCTTGTTTGGGGGTGGGGAGGGGGTGGAGGTGTGGGGGTGGTTTTTGTTTTTGCTCTGCCCAGTTTCACAGATTTTGTTTTCATCCCACTTGGAGGTAAAATGGGGAAGATGGCTGAAATGTCAAATCTTTTAATGCAGTGGAGAAAGTCTTGCTAACTCTGCTGAAGTACAGGACTCTGGGTTATTACAGTTGATATATTAATATCTGTTCTGCTGTAAATAGGGGTGCTAGAAAGTCTCTTACTAGATTGGTCTATAGTGCTTTTAAGCCCCTTGTGGGAGGGTAATTTGACTTTTATATTTGCAAGACGTATTGCAGTCACTAGCGCATAGTACACCTCATCAGGTTTTTGAAGTTTCCATGCCAAAATTCATGTTATTTAATCCTAATGTTAGCTGTCTAGCCACTTCAGGTATTCATTTTGCCCTGGATCTTCTGGAGGGAAATGATTGTCACGTTTGCTCATTTTCATATCAAACCCACCACTGCCAAAATGGCATGCCTTTCAATAGGCTGTAAGCATCTAAGCACCTAAATAATTTTGAAAACAACCTCTTAATTCGCTTAGATACTTAGCAGTTTTTACACGATGTGCTACAAATGATATTTCAAAAGAAAAGCATCTGTGAGTTGCAGTAAGAAGTATTTTGAAAAAGGCATTGAAATACTGTTGAAAGTTGAGTTTGTAATGCAACCAGCCTTTGACAATGAAGGTAGAGATGAATTAAAAAAATGGAAAACATGCATGGATATTAAGCACTTTTTTAAAGAGCAATCTCCAGAAACACCGGTGGTCCCTCCCCTGCTTCTTCGCAAAAGTACATCTAGAATAATATCTTTTCTGCTTTTCAAATAAGATGCCGTTTACAAAGTGGGTTAGGGGAATGCACGTTCCTTTTTCTGTGAGTTTATATCCCGTAACAATGTTCTATTGAGATTGTCTCTTTCCATACAAGGATGTTGGATAAAAAAATTATTATGCAGTGAAAAAAAAAAAAAAGAGAGTACATCTGGAAAAAAACAGAATAAGAACTTGAAACCATGTTGGTTACAATCTATGTTACGTGCATATCCTCCATTTTAATTAAGTGATATAAAAGACTATTGCCTTAGTATGCCTGGTAATTTAAGAGTCAGGTTGCAGGAAGCGAGTAATTTGTTTCCTTCACAATTCAAAATGTCTGTTAGTAAATAGTATTTTAGGAGATCTGTCTAAATGCTTTGTGTTAGTGCTGCGTATGTGGACTTTAATAACATTTAAAGTAACGTAGCTTTTTCTAAAACTGTGCTAAAAGCTCAAACGGTGCAAAGCGTTGCAGAGGATCTAGGCTAAAAATCTTTTTGGAAGTGCAGCCCATCTTTTAAAAAAAACAAGCGTACAACATTAAGCAGTGAAATTGCTGAATAAATTTGAGAAAGCCTCTTAGATCTACTGACAACCATGGAACTGCAGAAAGAAAGCATGAAGTTTAGCTGAGCCCTAATGCTTTCTTCCTCATGACTAACTCAAACCTATGACATGCAGAACTTTTGTCGTTGTACTTTTCCAAGTACTCAGCTTTTAATGCCTTCCATTTAAAAAAACCTAAATGATCGAACAATAAAAAAAAAGGAATTTTCTTTTAAAGTTGTTAGAAGTATTTCCTAAAATAAATTTGTTGTTCTTTGATTTTTATTGGGGGGAGAGGGGGCACAGGGGGGGATATTTAGCTTGTCCAGTTACCTGTAAATAGTCCACATTTTCTAGCAGGGGGATCTGTACTTTATCTAACTCCACATTTTTGAAGTTCTTGTAAGTCTTGTTCCTTTCTAGGCAGATTTTAATTATCTGGCTGCCTGTCAGAAATTGAGAGCCCTTTATCTATGGACAGCAATGTTCTCTTGTTTGTGTCCACTCCACTGCATTTCAACATGTAACCACTTGTAAATGGCAAGATACAGACAGTGTTTGACCAAGTTCTGAAATGTATGGATTTAGGTTCGGTCCTAGTAGTGGTTTATTTCCTCTTAGCCTCTCTCCCCTCCCTGTTCCCCTTGATTTATGTTGTATTTCCCTACTGCAAGGATCTCTTTCCTGTCTGAAAATTCCAGTGCAGCATTTTAGGTGTCCAGTATATGATTACAAATTTACCAAAAGAAGAGCTCCCCAGCTGTCTGAACATTTGAGAGTATTCCCAAACAAATGAGAGTTTGCCGAGGTAATAACCCTCTCAAGGGTTGGTAGGGCTTCTGTGCGTTCGCAGTAGTCATGATGCAATGGTAGAAATAAGGATCCGTTGAATTTGTATTTAGAATGCTGTTTAATCCCAGATTTCCTCCATGACTGTGGGCAAGGCATTTAAACTGTGGCTGGGTTTGCCTTCTGTGATAGAGATGGAACAACACTGCTCTTCTCTCTTTTTTTTTTTTTTCCTTTTTTTTTTTTCTGCAGACTGTATGAGCACTCACAACAGAATCATTCTTGCATTGCTCACAAAATGGAGAGTGTATTAATAATGTTACTAGACAACAGAAATTGGTAACTCAGTTTCAGTTCTATGAATTCTGCTAACACAAGACTTTAAATAAAGCTGTTTGCTTTATTGTCATGCAAGTGACGTATCAGGAATGTGAGATAAAAAGGCAAGTAATTTTAACATCAGATTTATGTCCTTGGGAATAAAATCAAGATTTTGCATCCCGTGGCCATTCAGCAAAGCACTTTGGCACTGTTGAAGTCCTGTTGCAAAAAATGGGGTGTGTCCAGTCTATTCATGTAACATACACTGGATTTCCAGTTTGAATTGCTGTAAAGTCACAAGAATTGAGGTAGGGATGACTAATGTAGGTCTGTATCCAGTTTAATAGACATCCTGGAGAACACTGAATAAGCAGTGTTAAATGTTTTTCTCTTTTTGTTCTGTAGGATTTGTGTGTGATTGGCTTTGTGCTGTACCACAGTGAAGAGGTATTTTTCACTTCAAGACACCTTGCATAAAAGGATCATGGTAGACAGTTTAATAGTTTCTTTGAGGTGAGTGATGCAATAAAACATTTAAAATCTTATTTAATATGCTCTTAATACACTGCAGCAAATATAAATTTCGTTGTCTTTTGCTTTGGTGTTAAAAGTGTTTGTATCACAGGCGGATCAATAAAAATCTTGATTAAGACCAGAAAGTCAAGTACATGCATACGAGATATAGCGTATGAGACATAGCATTCTTTGGTGATAGTAAAAAAAAAAAGGAAGTTCTTGGTGTTTGTCTATCTGCTAGTGTATGCCAATGTGATTGCATATATTATTGGACAGTTTCTTTTTTCTTTTCGTTTGAGGAGGAGTCTGTACAACTACAGTCACTGGGCTTAAATTATTGATTTACATTTTTTAGTACCTGTGCTGCAATTCATTCAGGGATTTATATTACGCATTCCTGATACAGTTTGCCAGGGGGCAAACAGGAAAGACCTTTCAAACAGCTTTCCTGACAAAGGAAACATTCAGCTGTTTCTAAGCTGGTCTGTCCAGTTCTGTAGTTGGGCAAGCAGATTCAGATAAGCAGCTGTGATGCTACGTGAAGGAAAGTTGGCCTCCTGTGGGGAAGGACAACTGCATGCTCTTTCATTTATATGGAGATACTATCAGTAACACCTCTGATCTAACCTTCCTCCATGTGAATTTCAGACATCAGTCTTTGAATTGCAGTTCTGGCACCCTCCTAATATGCCAGTGCAGATTCTACACCACAATGGATCTGTCGAATTTTATTGACGCTGCCTGTATTATCTTTCCTGTTGAGACTTCTCCCTGTGTAGGTCATTCCAAGCTGCAGACTCTTATTCAGGAGAAAATGGGGAATGTGAGGCAAGAGCTATACTGCACTAGTCAGTACTAATCAGTTGGCTAAAATACTTCCACTCCTACCTGGACAACCCACAGTTGGCCATGATAGCCCTTCATAAAATACAACTACTTAGTGACCAGGCAAGAAATCTGTTTTGGTACCCTCCAGCTTCATTCACAGAGAGCTAATACTGCAATGAGAGAGGATGAACTCTGAGAGGTGTCCTAAGTGAAGTGTTAAATAGCAAACTTTTTCTTGCTACTCCTACAGCAGAGCTAATACTGCTTTACTTTGCTCTGTGCCCTGCCTGTTAAATAGAAATTGCTATTTCCAGTAAAAGCAAGTGAGCATGTTTGCTCTTTGCAGCTTGGATAGACTGACAGTTTAAAGCCTGACTTTGCTTTAAACTAGGTACTTGGCTCCAAATAGCGGCATAACTGTGAGAGTGCGGCCTGTACCAGCAAGGTTCTTACACAAAGGCCTGAGTTAAACAGCCATCAATCAGCTGCAATTGGTACCTGACCTGTTAATGTGTACTTGAAAAGTTTTGCCTATTTTGAGGAGCACTTGTTCTTTTTGGCTTTTCTGCACAGTAAGAATACCAGAAACAAACCCACTGAAAGGGGAGAAGCCTATTTTTGTAGATTGGGAGGCCTAACGTTAGTCAAGCATGACAAATAAAAAAAGCCGAGTCCAGAGAAGTTAGCCAAAGCAAGCTACTGAGGGATACAACGTTAAAAAAAATGAAATAGCCGCACACTGATTTGAAGCTAGAGGCTTGCCCCAGGATAGCTTAGGTATTCCTGGCAGATTTCCTGTGTGTTTGAAGTAGTAAGTTGATAGCATTGTTTCCGAGAGATCCAATTGCAGATGCAGAAGTGAACTTAAAAACTAGCTTAATTGTCCTTAAGCACGTAGGTACAGATGGTGATTACAGTGCAACCTCATTAAAGAATGAATGGTCAGGAAAAGCTTGGCACAGAGTAATCACACATATACTAAAAGTTTGCCTTTTATAACTGAAAACTTTAATCTGGTAAGTAATTTGCTTTGAAGATTACAGTTCTCAGTTCAGAACTCACAACCTTGTACATGATTTCAGAAGAATTTATGCGTGGAAATCTGTAGTCCTTCAGACTGATCAGAAAAATCCTGTTCTGTTGAGGACGAAAGCACTAATTCCCTTATGCAAAGTTTGAACTTTCTTTCACATGCTCTGAGGGTTTATAGGGAGCAGAAGTCATGAGGGAGCAGGGAGTGGGTAGGAAGGTTCTGAAAAGGAAGTTAAATATAATTTGTAGAGGGTGAAAGCTTGGTCTGTCAGAGACTGCACTCTGCCTACTTAGAAGCTTGTCATGTTTTCATTGAAAATAGTTAGGAGATCACTTGAGCACTTGAAAAAAGGATATGCAAGTCAGCTAAAGACAGACTTGATGCTGTCATTTTGCAGTTTGGAGGTCTGACTTCTGTTTCTATTTCTCCCTTTGATTTCAGGTGTGATTGGCAAATCAGTTTCTTCATTCATGCATTTGGCTTACATCCACCACTGTGTTATTTGGTCTTGCCCTGGACTGCACGTTTTGACTCTTACTGTAGTTTCTTTATAGTGCCTTACACTGGCTCTGCTTTCAGCCACCTCCTATGTACTTTGCTTTATCAGAAACAATAGTTTTGTGAAATATAGTACTTCCTTCTAATGGACTTTTAAAGTGTTTTAATTGTTGGGTTTTTTTGGAAATTGATGTGGCAGTAAGGAAATAATGACTTTTTCTTGCCTTTAAATGGTTTATTGCTTTGGGAGAGAGAGGCATAGACTATGGTGTTGAGATGATGGTAGGCCATGTGCAGTCAATACTTACCTCATGATTCCTTTTGCAGTATGTTATCAACAACAAACACAGAACACTCAAGAAGAACATTCTCCCTGGAAGAAGAATATTTGTATTGGTGGTAATGAAATGCTTAGTATAAAAAAAACCTCTTTTGGTTTAGGAGGTCTGTCTCTGAAAATACCTGAAACGATGAGAAATACGTAAAGGGTTACTGTGTAGGGAGCTAAGGAAGGAACTGTGAGGAGGAAGCACAGCTGGGTTTTGACTGGTCCATTGGTTTGCAGATGGATTTTTGTGTCCAAATCCATCAGTTTTACTTCTGCATTGAAATTCAGCAAATCATTAGCAGCTTTCCCCTTTATAGAGGGTCCGAAGCATACTCTTTGTGGACTGAAATAGCAAACTCCTGGTAGAAATAAAGATATCTTAATCCTACTTCTCATACCTTTCTGTGTTTTCTGATGAAGGGGCTTGCTGGAAGGGGACAAACCAGTCCCCAGTGCAAATTATAGCAAACAAAAGACTGAGCTAACTGAGCCTAACTTGTAATGGGCTCCTAGGAGTCATTATGGTGGTGAGGCTTGACAGAACAAAGTTTGTTTGGGCTTGGTTCCCATTTTGACTCCTTTCAGATTGAAGATGTGGGGACTGGGGTGATGCTTGGCTGCTTATTCTGAGTCTCTGGTGAGCTGTGTCCATCCATTACTTTCCATCTTCTGTGACCATTAGGTTATTCAGTTTCCACAAGTGTTAGGCAGTTGGGGAAGAACCTATTTTATGCAAAATCATGGTGATTCTTTGCATGTTTCCTGTGTGCTGGAGGTGGAATGTTCATCTGTTAAATGAGGAGCCAGAGCTAGAAGCAGACTTAGTTCACAGATGGGTGAATTCTTACGTAGCACTTGAGAAAACTTGCAAAGCGTATGTCAGTTTGGCACCAAATGCTGAGGTGTTAAAATATGCACTACTGAAAATACTTTAATTTAAACATAAAGTTATGGGAGATACTATCAATGGATTCTGCTTGGTGCACTTTTGCTTTAGAGAGAGATGAACGTATGTATGTACCTTGTATTGCCTGCTGTGAAGAGAATGTCGTAAGAACGTTTCATACAGTTTAGTGAGTCTGCTTTAGTTAGTAATGGTTTACAAGTGTCCAAAGTTCTTGCAGTTTGAAGCCCTGTAATAGGTTGTAGATGTGTGGTTGGCGTTAGTGGTAATTACATCTTCTGTTTCACTATTTGCTTTTTCAGACTTCTCAGTTCCCTAGCAGTGCTGGGATTTCAGTTTGTCATCCCACAGCCTTCAATTGAACACAGAAAGGTAAGCATTAGAAATATTCAGATTTTGTATACTTAAAGGTAAATGTAGAAAACATTAGAGTAAGATGCATAAAGCAATGCAATCTAAATAAAGTTCTGGGAATAAGGTGGCTTTTGTTCTTTGTGTGTGGGTTGTGTTTTTTTTTTTTTAAATAGTAATATGTACTTGGTTAAAAGAGGCTCATTGGGGTTAATTGGCTGGGTAATTGTATGGGGTGTTGCAGGTCACAAATAGGGCTGTGGTAGCTTATTCAAGCTTTGGAGCATTTTCATCATGTAAGACAAAGGGGAAGAAGAGCTCATGTGAGTGAGAGCAGTGTTCAAACATGGAGTGATTAGCAGAAGCATTGAGTTGCTCCTAGGTAGCTCTTTTGCAGAGATGGAGACGTCTGAAACAGAAGTTGGGCCCAAACCACGCTCTGTTGCTAGATGTAAATTGCTAGAGATCCTAGCCAGAAACTGCTAACTTTCCTGTTGTGCCCTTGTGAATGGTTCGCTCATGATAGACATTGGCATGTCTAAGAAGGCTTGCAGCCTACACGCCTTCCATCCTCTTCAGCATTAGTGAGGTCTCAGGTGGAATACTTAGGTTTTTGCACTGCTTTTCAGGAAAATAGTGGACAATTTAGAGAGAAATGGAGGGCAGCAGTGATTATCCTCAAGAGGTTTTGAAGTCTTACCCCTGTGGGAAGTCTGAATGAATTCAAGTTGTTTATTCTAAAGATTAGAAGACTGGTGGGGGAGGCAGGTATAATCTTGAAATATTTACTACTGCTAAAGAGAAGGCTATTCTTTCTTTCTGTGGTGGAGTAGATGAGAAGAAATGGATTTAAAGTGGGCAAGGGAAACTTAGAATTGATGTTAGAAAAAACTTCTCATGGTAAGGATATAAAGAAGAATAGATCGTATTGACTGGATAACGTTTAGAATTTCCATGATGGGGGTCTCGGTGAATGTGTTGGACAAATGTTTGTCAGGAATAATGTGTAGTTATTACTGATCTACCGGACACCGGAGGGGAGACCCTTTGAGTGCTCCTCTATCTCTTTACAGGCTGTGACCTTATATCAATGTTGTTCTTGTCTCTTAATTGGTACTCAAACATAACCAATTAAATATTAAAGGTATCAGCCTATTTAAAAAACTGCTTTTTACTATAGATTTTTAAGTAATAATGCAAGATGCATATTTATTTCTAAACTTTTTAAAGGAGATAAAAGGCAAGTTTGTGGGATTTCCTTTTTTTTTTTATGTGCATATGCCACTGTTTCTAGGGTAAAAAATTATTTGGACAGTAGCTCCATAGGTATGGACTAGAAATCTGAAGCCATCCAATAGTCATAGTTCTGAGGAACATAGCTATTGTGTTCAACTCCTTGTGCAGCCTAATTGTAAAGTTAAATGAGGTCAGTAACAATGTGGTCTGAAACTGGCATGGTCCAGTCTGCAGAATTTCTCAAGCTGCCCAAGTGCTCTATTCTAAACCTGAGTGCAACTCTGTATTTTCCCCTATTTTAGATCTCTTCTATTTTGTTGTGCAGTTGAGGTGGTCATGCTGCTGCTCTGTTTTCAGTACTCTGTCTAATTAGACATTCTTTTGTAACATTGACAGTGGAGAGATGCTGCAATCCAGCTTCCAAATGGCCTTAGGGGAAAAAAAAAATCTACTAGCTAAAACAGACTAAGTCAGAGAAACAATTGCTTCATTCTGTGAAGCTCCGGAATTAATTTTGATAAAATAAGATTCTTTGTTTTTAGTTGAATGAGAAATGTCGTTTGTCTGGAGTGTCTTCTGTACTCGTTAAAGGGACTGAAGGCATGGCACTAAGGGGCATGGTAACCACCTTGGAGCTGTTCTTTTTACTGAAAACAAGAGAGGCAGAAGTTTCCTAGTGACAATGTCATACAGGCTCCAAGGCTGTCTTGTCATTCTCAGCTCTTAGACTACAGGAGAGAATTCTATTCATGCCAAGCTCTGTTTAGACTGGAAGTCTGTATTTATTAAACTTTTCAGAAACCTTCTGACCCACCTATTGGCTCCAGACAGGAGGGCCTGTTAGTAGCTCTGAAGGCCGAGTCAGACATCTTTCTAAGCGAGTGTGAGTTCTCAGCTTTATCGCTCTGGAAGTTGTTCGTGTTCTTCTTATGCAGTAACCTGGACATGTGTTTGCTGGCATCCCCAGCCAGCATCTCCTGTGTATTTCTGCACAGATCTCTTTGCTGTTTGACAGGGTTCCTTCTGTGTGTGAGGAGGTCAGGTTCGCAGGAAGAAAGGGAGAGGAGGTGGGAAGAATTTGAGGAGCAATATGTCGTTTTAACAATGTAGTGAATAACAGAAGTGGTCATAGAATTATAGAACAGGTTGGTTTGGAGGGGACCTTTAAAGGCCATCTAGTCCAACCTCCCTGCAGTGAGCAGGGACATCTTCAACTAGATCAAGTTGCTCAGAGCCCCATCCAGCCTGACCTTGAATGTTTCCAGGGACGGGGCATTTACCACCTCTCTGGGCAACCTCTTCCAGTGCCTCACCATCTTCATTGTGAAAAATTTCTTCCTTATATCTAGTCTGAATCTACCCTCTTTTAGTTTAAAACCATTACCCCTTGTACTATTCAAGAGGCCCTGCTAAAATATTTGTCCCCATCTTTCTTGTAGGCCCCCTTTATGTACTGGAAGGCTGCAATAAGGTCTCCCTGGAGCCTTCTCTTCTCCAGGCTGAACAACCCCAACCCTCTCAGCCTTTCTTCATAGGAGAGGTGCTCCAGGCCTCTGATCATCTTCATGGCCCTCCTCTGGACTTGCTCCAACAGGTCCATGTCCTTCTTCTGTTGGGGGCCCCAGACCTGAACACAGTATGCCAGGTGGGCATACTCTACTGTGTAGGTAGGTGTACCTACTCACAAGAGCAGAGTAGAGGGGGATAGTCATCTCCATCAACCTCCTGTCCATGCTTCTTTTGATGCAGCCCAGGATATGGTTGGCCTTCTGGGCTGCAGATGCACATTGCCGGGTCATGTTGAGCTTCTCGTCAGCCGACACCCCCAAGTCTTTCTCCTCAGGGCTGCTCTCAATCCATTCATTGCCCAGCCTGTATTTGTGCTTGGGGTTGCCCTGACCCATGTGCAGGACCTTGTGCTTGGCCTTGCTGAACTTCATGAGGTTCACATGGGCCCACTCCTTGAACTTTTCTAGGTCCCTCTGGATGGCGTCCCGTCCCTCCAGCATGTTGATCTCACCACTCGGCTTGGTGTTGTCTGCAAACTTGCTGAGGGTGGACTCAGTTCCTCTATGTCATTGATGAAGATACTAAACAGTGCTGGTCCCAATATGGACCTCTGAGGGACACCCCTTGTCACTGATGTCCATCTGGACGTTGAGCTGTTTGACCACTACCCCCTGGATGCGACCATCCAACCAATTCCTCATGCACCAAACAGTCCACCCATGAAATCCATATCTCTCCAATTTCGAGAGAAGGATGTTGTGGAGGACCGTGTCAAAGGCCTTACAGAAGTCAAGACAGACGACATCCGTAGCTCTTCTCTTGTCCGCTGATGTAGTCGCTCCATCGCAGAAGGCCACTAGGTTGGTCAGGCAGTGGTGTTTGGTAACTTACTGTCCTGGTTTCAGCTGGGATAGAGTTAAGTCTCTTCCTAGTAGCTGGTACAGTGCTGTGTTTTGGGTTCAGTATGAGAAGAATGTGGATAACACTCTGATGTTTTCAGTTGCTGCTAATTCATGTTTATACTAAGTTAAGGTTTTTTCAGCTTCTGATGCCCAGCCAGCGCGAAGGCTGGAGGGGCACAAGGAGTTGGGAGGGGACACAGCCAGGGCAGCTGACCCAAACTGGCCAAGGGGGTATTCC
>JANZLQ010000002.1:7336520-7363042 GCA_026212715.1 Elanus axillaris
GGCCGCAGCCCCGGGCGGGGCGGGGCGGGGCGGGGCCCGGGCGTCTGGGTCCGCCCCTCTGGCGCTTCCCACCCCTCAGCGCGTCTGCTCGGGCCCCGGGGCGGCCGAAGGCAGCCTCTGCTTCTACCGACCGCGGGGGTCTTCGGACGTGCCCCTCGGCGCCCAGGGCTCTCCTCCCTCCGGCCGCGTCCCGGTACGTGTTCCTCCCCGCGGGAAGTTCCAACTTTTTAGTATTTCTATTGATTTATACCCTTCGGTGACCTCTCTCGGCGCTGCAGGTCAGCTGAGAAGCGAAACGGCGACAGCACAGACAGACCCGTGCTAAGGAGCGAGTCTTAAATCTGCAAAACCTAGAGGGTCACCGTGAGAACCAAACCAAAAAAACCCCAAACTCGGAAAGTTTTCATTCGGCATGTGAATACATCACACCTGTAGCGGGAAGGCTGTAGTCCCTCGGCATACGATATCGTTGATATAAAATACATTATTAATAATAAATATACAATAAAAAAATCACCCTCCACCCCCATGTTAGTTCTGTAACGTGGAAGAGAAAGCTTTCCCAGCACTTGGTCCTTCCTATTTTTTCCCCTTTTCTTTTGAAAGCAGGGGAGAAGTAGTTGGTGAAAACAGGTACACAAAACCCAGCCAAAAACAGGCCTACTGAACACAAGCCTGTGCAAGCGTCAGGCAGAAGAAAAACACTAGCTTCGTATCTATATAACATTTATGCACTAAAGAGTATTTTCTGCTTCATTTCAGTGGTATTTAAATCACAACCACAGCTGCATAGCTTAGGTAACCGAGGAACACATTTAACACTATCTAAGCCTTGCCACTAAAAAAACAGCATGGAGAAGTGGAAAAAAAAAAAAAAAAGATTGTGGTAAAAATTAATCTCTCCAAAAAATCCAATTCAATTGCCTGCCAACAGTAACTTTGAAATCATTTATAAGCATCAACAAGTCACATAAATCTGGCCAGCTGAAATTCCAACATGCCATCTTCTAAAATGAAAACTGTCTTCTGCACCTTTTCAGCATTCTCGGCAGCCCCCACAAATACAGCAGTAATTACGCATGGGATGTTTTTTCTAAGGTTTGTTTGTTTTAGAAAAAGAGCCAAATTAACAGCAAACATGGGAAAAAATAAAGCATTTTCTACACACAGGTATGGTAATTCAACTTCATTCTTGGCAATCACCTTTACAGCATCCAATTATCACAGCAATTCAAACAATGCCTCGTTTCACTGAGATTTCCAACAAAGACACCAATGTATCTGTAGCCTGTGAACATAAATTCAGAAAGACTCAAGCTATTCCCCCAGCCCCCCAAAGAAAAAAAAATTATATAATCTGGAGTTACAAAAGCAACTAAACCAAAATGCTCCTGATGCACCCACCAACTGCCAAGCCTTGGATTCCAGGTCACGTCAGTTATGCAACTTGCTACGTGACTCGAGGTGGCTCAGCAGTTGCGGCAGCGACCAGTACACTTCCCAGCCTCCCCTTCCTTGACTTCATGCAGCCCTTGTTTATTTCCACGGCAAAACCCACATATTTTAGCAGAGGTGTAGGACTTCTTAAACAAGCATTCTGCAACTCACACAGATGGCAATCCCATGGGATTGTGAAAGGAGTTGGCAGTTGCATCTGTCCTCTCATTCTATTCCTGGAGCATCAACATTGCTACATTTGCTTATTTTGTGTATCCCTTAACTGAAAATTCTCTCAGATGAGCATTACTGTTGTACAGGAGGAAAGAAACACCACTTCACATGGGCAGCTAATAACTTTTTTTTTCTTAACAGCAACATCAGAATTCTTCTTCTGCATTTGGTGTATGTGAACTCTTAAATTTCTGGAGTTTCTCAATAGCAGAAGATACTGAAATCTCTCCATGAACTTTGTTGTCTCTTGTTCGCACGTTGACAGCATTATTTGCTTTCTCCTTTTCTCCAACCACTGCAAGACATATCACAAACACTGTTAAACTACCTACCTACATTACAAAATTAGAGTTTAGACAAACTCTATGCCCGACGCTAAAACTTAAATGATACTCAGAAATGTAAGATGCTGCGATTACCTAAGATAAAGTTATACTGGGCCAGCTGCGCATTTCTGATTTTCTTGTTTAATGTGCAGCTTTGATCTAGATCCACATCTGACATAAATCCTGCTTCAAAAAATTCGCTGCAAACCTAAAAAACCAAAAAACTTTCACTTAATATATATATTAAGTATATGTTCTGCAACATAAATTTGTACATGCAGTAATCCCTCCTCTCTTCCAACAATTAATTCATCTGTGTGCGTAATTTTGCTCTCCTGAATCACGAGGAAATCAATGAAGTTATTTGAAAGAAATCTGCACACACACTTGAGGGCTTAGCAGGACTCCAGCTGGAAGGCAGTACGAGGTAACATCCCTATCAAGTATTTGCTTGTCTCCTCAGACAGCTACACTGCTGATTGTCAAAAACGTTTCCTCAGTCTGAGGAAGGAGAAAGAGGAGAAGGAACAAAACCACTTATGCTTGCGTTAAAAGAAAAGCAGGGGAGAGGGGTAAAACCAACCATGGTTAAGTGTAACATAGTCAAGAGTACACACGCTGGGAAATGGAAGAAACCAGCTCTGCCCCTGCTTTAAACAGATACATAACAAAACATCAGTTAGTATACAAGGTTTGTCAACCAGAACGTTTTTTCCTTTAATAATTACTGAAGTCTGTACATAATAACACAACTCAAATCACTTGAAGTTACATATCCCTTTCTCAGGCTTATATAAATTTTAGAGTATATGGAAAAATTTACCTCTCCCCCCCAAATACATCTCCAAAATTATTAAAGCATTCATTCTTTGTTCTAGGACAAGTACTTCAGGAGCTATTGACATTGCTTGCTACTATAAAAAGGAAGGCCCTACTCTCACCTGCCGGGCATAGTCTTCAGAAGTAGGTCCCACAGGCACAACCATGACCTGCCTTGGAGACAGCCAGAATGGCCTGGCAAGCAGAACAAGAAAAATATGCAATAAATGTGCATTTTACACTTGCACTCATATCCATAGTCATGTTCCCCAATGATTTCTTTACTTCATAAAAATATGTCTTAGCTAAGGATGTTAGATAGTATGTTACCTTCCTCTTTTCAAGGTCACATAAAATAGCAAACAGATTGATTCCAGTGAAATGACATAGTCTGTTCACTTCCTAGCTGACTTCACAATTTTAGACAGAATTCTGTTTTTTCACATAATTCCACTTTCATTTGTAACTTTAGAGTGAAATGTGGACAGCCAGACAGATAAGTGGCTGAAAGTAAGAATGAAGTCTTTCTTAATACTTTAAATACAGTAATGAAGAAATATCTTCGGAGTTTATTCAAGGTGAAACAATGCATCTTACAAGTTAAAAAAAAAGATTTCACGTATTAAGACTAATTCATGTCTGTGTAAATAATTGCTTTACATATGTCTAACATCTTGCCAGTACAAACCCATGATTTTTAAGAAAAAAGGAACAAGAATAATGCAGCACATACATATTCAATTACAATTCTTATTTCTCCTCTATTGTATAATTTTTCCTGCAATCATGAAATTGCATTTCTAATAATGAACTATTAATAAAAGTACATCATACGACTCAGACTATAACATTAAGGCTTTTTCTTGTGATCTTACCTACTAATTTTGAGAAAATTCTAAGGCTATTATTTTGCATTGTAATATATGGGACATGAGGGAGCATCTGTATTTTCTACGTTGTTAGACATTTCTCAGAACTGCATTTGTGCCACATACCATTTCCCTCCATAATTTTCTGCTAGAATAGCTATCATTCTCTCCACAGATCCCAAAATAGCTCTGTGAATAATCACTGGCCTTTTCTTATCATCGCCATCCTTACTGAAAAAGAATAAGTCAAGTTACTAAAAAAAAAATTCTCTTGGCTCACACAGAGATAATCCTACTAATATTTTTGATTCTACTTTTCACGGAAAGACAAAATGTAGTTATCTATACTTAGGCAAAATCCACTGTTTTTATTAAAAATGTACTTTAAGTCCCCTGGGCTTTTAAAGGAATACTGAATAATCACAGAGACTTAAAATAATCATACCTGTAGCCAATGGCATAAGCACAAACTCGTAAGCATGAAAAGACACTTGACTGACGCAGCTCCATTTCTGTGCATTTTAAGATTTTATGTTCTTCCTCACTCTTTCTTTTCTGTTATGTCTTGCTTTTATTTTGTTGCACACAATCTTACCTGCCCTTACTGGCCATTTCTTTCCTTAAGATTAAAAAAAAGCCAGCTGCTGTTCGTAACAGTGTTATCACCTACCAAAGAGCTATGAACATACAGCAAGACCAAAAAATAACAAAGATTCTTATTCTACCTTCCCCGTCAAACCCTTCATAATATGCAAAAGCAAACACAGCCAGAAAAACAACCCAGAAAATGGGTGTTCAAGTCAACATGGTACTGAAATTACTAAGATTAATTCACTCAGTGGATAAATATCCCTCTTCCTAGCTGGAAGCTAAAGTGAGATTTTCATTAAAAACTGTTCAGGTTTGGTTTATGCTCAAAGTTAACTAACTTTATCTGATAAAAGGAATGAAGTACTTATTACAGACATACTAGCTCCTTAAGACATGTTTGAGTTTGTATGCCATGTCTTCAAAGGAGACAGAGTGACTAGGCTGAAAGTGAAAACTGACTCAGCTGAGTTTTCTTTAGCATTATATATGACCAGTTGTCCTCAGAACTGGCAGGCAAGACAGATAATGAAATTTTCCTCCAATCAGGAGCATTTACAATTAAAGTGAGCTACCATTACACTGAGGAAATATCTTCCAAGTTCGTGACTCAGTCCTCTGCTCCCTGGGGATGTTTCCCCTCCTAACCAGGCTACTGATATACAGACTAATCACTTTTTAGGTGAGCAACAGAGCATTAATACAAAGCAGTTTAATGGAAATTATAGATAATCAAAGTAATTGAAAAAAAAAATATTTCATTTAAAGGAGGAAGATATTTAGCTTAACCACTCACCCAACGTAAGTAAGATTAAATCGAATGGGTAGTTGGAAGTCAAGTTGGATAGTAGCACACTGATGGTACCTGCCAATAGCATCTTTGATTTTAATATCAATCTGTGAAACAAAATAACACAGTTACTAAATACAGTTCGCCTGCATTGTGTCTTTATTCTTGTCCGTCCCCAAGTTGTACTGAAATGCTGATTCACCAACCTTAGGACCATAAAACGCTCCATCTCCTGGATTCAAATTCCATTGCTCTCCAAAGTTATTCAAGCTGCTTTGAAGTTGCTAAACATAAAAATGAGAGAATAATTAAAAAAGGTATAGCAGTGCCTTTCATTCCTGTACATCAAAGCATTTGCCTTTGAAATACGAAGGGAGTCAAAAGGCAGCATGACTCCTATTGTTCAAGTGCTTAGTCATTTACGATAAATAATCTTGGAATGAGTAGTTTGTTGTACAAATGTGATTAATCAGAAAAAAAGATCAGTAAAAATCAAATCAGTTCAAGATAAGGGGCTAAGTAAGGATCAGAAATTTCCCATTTTATACAGAAAGTTTACATTTAATGTGACGTTTTTCAGTGAGCATTTCCACTAAGGACAATATTTAGCATCTGATTTAAGCTATTTCACCAATTCCCCTCTTCAACATGAAAGGACTTGGTTAAATATCCACCCCTGCAAATACAAATATTAACGGGTTGGTTTGTTTGCTTTTAGATGACTTACCTTTTCTGCATGATCCCAGATCTCTAACTCTCCTAGATAATTTTCTGGTCTTGTGGAAAGATGTAGTTGAAAGGTAAAACCAAAGACAGCATACACTGACTTCAAGAAATCAAGACAGCCCTTAATTTCTTCTTCAATCTTAAGCATAAACAAAATATATTCGTTAAAATTTACTTACATAAAAATATAATTGGATTTACTGAATTCCTCATAACTAGAATATAAGTCCATTAAATAAAAGAACCAAAACAAAACACACCACTAAAAATCACATGAAAATAACATCCTACAACCTCAAATGTAGGTAATGGGTGAAGAGAGAACTGCAGTGTTGTGGCTTCAAAGCATGGCAACAAAACTAATTTTCTTGTTAAGCCTGGGCTTCTGGAGCCAAATTGCAAGAGTCAGACTTGACAAGAGTACATCACTTTATTCACATAGCTCCCCTAAAATCTATGGCTTTACTGACAAAGTATTTATTCAGCACTACTATGGAAAACAAAACGCGGTCCACAACTTTTTTTCTTTGCAGGGCAAGATGGGAGGTGCAAACGACATGACCTTTTGGGATTTAGTTGCCCAATGTTATCTTTCTAAAGGGAGAAATTCTATACAGAAAATCTTATTATGTAATTCACATCAAATAACGTCCCTCAAATAACATTGTCGTCTTCTTTTGATATAAGCATTTTTTAATTCCAAAGAGAAAAAATAAATAACACAATTTATGGCACTGCTCTTGGAGAAACTTGTAACAGAGAAGCTAAGCTCAACAGGCTATTGACTTCAGCAATATTGCAGAAGGTTAAGAAATACGAATACCAGTTGACTAAGAAGTACCTAAACCTACCAAAAAACCCCCACCAACAGTGGCATTATGCTACCAAGCAACACAATAGAAGAAGCTAGAGCGGAAATACTTTGGGGATTTTTTTTTTCTTGTTTAATGTTAGTTTGCACTGGGAAGGAAAGGGGTTTTTTTTTTTTGGTTGACTAGTGGAAGGAGGGTTGGTGTTGGTTTTGGGGGTTTGGTTTTTTTCACCTGTTCCATTGTGCAAAAGATGTGAGCATCATCTTGTTGGAAGCGCCTTACACGAGTCAAGCCACTTAAAGTCCCAGAGAGTTCATTTCGGTGAAGAACCCCAAAATCGGCAAGTCTAAGAGGCATTTCCCTCCAGGATCGTGGACGATGGGCAAACATCAGGCTAGAAGGAACATGAAAGAACCTTCCTTTTATCCTGCTTGTCGAAGAGTTACAACAACACAAAAACTAAAACAAGATCAGTGCAGACAGTAATCACATTTTTAAGTACTTGTTCATTCATGTTGTCTGCATCCTAAAAGGCAGCCAAAAAGAGAAAGTACAGCACTCAGAATGTATTGCTAAAGACCACCTAGAAAAACCACAGAGAGTAACAATCAAGACTGGTTCATCTGTACCTTCTTTTGGTACACCACATCTGATACCCATCTCTACCCAACATGACTTGTATTTACTAGTGGTACAGACTAGTATTAAAATGCACAAACCTAGCTCACTTAGTGCAGACTTACTGAAAGATCCTCCTCCAAGAATTATATTTGGTCTGCTTTGGGACACTGTCAGAGGAGCTGTCTGGACACACTAGTGGCTCAGTAGTCTATTGTAAACATACATGATAATATGTATTACGACTCCATTTATTTCCCCTCAACCCCACAAAGGATAAATATAGTAAAATAAGAAGTTTTTCAGTTGAGAGTACAAACCAATGTCCTGGACAATTCATTGGTTTAAGGGCAAAAGTTTCCTTCTCAATTTCAAAAGAGAACATATTTTCGCTGTAGTGCTGCCAGTGTCCTGAAACTTCCCACAGTTTACTGTTGAAGATGTTTGGAGATACAACTTCAGTAAAATTACGCTTGTGATATTCCTCCTATAAAACAAGTTCAACATTTAAAAGGTGACAGAGCTTTTGACAAGCAAAAGCTTGATTCTTTTTAACTGTGTTCTTACAATGGCAATTTACTCGGAGACTAAAGGACTACTGCAGATGTAGGTTTTGCACAAGTAGAAAAGGCACAGCTCAATGTTTTACTCTGCCCTATTTTCAAAAAGGTTAGATCTGTATAATCATAGTGAAAATCAGGTATATGTTTACATACATAAATGCTTCTCTTTCTGTGCATAGCTCGGTGCTATGAGTGGCCCGTCAGCCAAGATCAACAACTGATATTAAGCTTGTTAGGAGTTACATTAGTATATACTCACTCGTATGAAATCCACAAGTGTGTTATAAATAAAGGCACCTCTGGGAAGGAAAAAGCAGCTTCCAGGACTCAAATCGTGGAAGAAGAAGAGTTCTTGCTCCTAGATAAATTAAAAACAGAATGCTGTAACACCACTTCAGATGGAACTGCTGAACATGACTACTTCACATGCTGGGATTCTGTTCACAAAAATGAAATGTTACAGCAACAAAATGATTTCCAGAAATCTACAAGTTCTCAGCAACAGTAGTTAATTTATCTGTAGATCTTACTCTCAGATGTTTGTAGTAACACTAGAATTCCATCTGACTCTGACACTATATTACCGTAACTCAGCAATTCAGAAACTCTCTAAGACTCAATTTTGGAGTTTTAGAAAGCAGGCATTCTTTATTGCAGCACTGGGTACACGGGGCATCGCTCCACCTATCGTGCACACCAATTCTTTCAACAGTTGAGATTACATACAAAATGGATACACATATTCATGATTTTTTCCTGGAAGTAATGAACATATTCACGTGAATTCCAGGAACTCATTAATACATGTAAATGTCCTTGCTGCAGGTGCACTTGAGATCTTTGGTGCTCTTCAGGGGTCCTCTGGTGGTCTTTGATAGTCTTCCTCACTTGTCCACTAGTTCACCCTCTCCTAGTGATTCTAGTGCAGTGGGACACTTTACAAGTTTTGATACAACTTATCCTAAAGAATGGTCATTAGTAACTCTAATACTTATCTTTTCTTGACTTTCATTCTTTTAACACAAGCCACATTGACTCTTTTAAGCTAAATTATCTAAAAAGGGCCTAAGGTTCTCATCTTCCCAGGCAATTGCAAGGTCGGCCAAAAGCAATTTCCTCTGGTATCTTACACTTTTTGCAACATACAGGTTTTCTTATGCACCACTAGTCAGCGTAGCAAGTCCACTCTGTTCTTCTCACAACACAAGATGCTTTACTTCTTGTATCAACTATGTAAATGCACATTTCCTCAAAATCCTAAAGCCTTAACCAATCTTACCTTTAGCAACCAAAGCAATTAAGCATATACCCATCACATCTGAGGGTTGATGGCTGAAGCTTGTAAGCCAGTCATTCTTTATCAGACTTCTGTCTCAAAACCAGAAGCTCAGCAGTGTGGCTGTCCTGGTTTCAACTGGGGTAGGGTTAATTTTCTTTCTAGTAGCTGGGATAGTGTTAAGTCTTGGATTCAGCATGAGAAGAATGTTGATAACACACTCATGTTTTCAGTTGCTGCTAAGTCGTGTTTAGACCAAGTCAAGGATTTTTCAGCTTCTGATGCCCAGCCAGCGAGAAGGCTGGAGGGGCACAAGCAGTTGGGAGGGGACACAGCCAGGGCAGCTGACCCAAACTGGCCAAGGGGGTATTCCAGACCATGGGACGTCACGTCCAGTATGTAAACTGGGGGGAGTGGGGGCGGGGGATCGCCGCTCGGGGACTGACTGGGCGTCAATTGGCAGGTGGTGAACAATTGCGCTGTGCGTCATTTGTGCATTCCAATCCTTTTATTATTACTGCTCTCACTTTATTAGTGTTATCATTATCATTATTAGTTTCTTTTCTGTTGTATTAAACCGTTCTTATCTCAACCCACAAGTTTTACTGCTTTGTGTGATTTTCTCCCCCATCTCACTGGGTGGGGGGGAGTGAATGAGTGGCTGCGTGGTGCTTAGCTGCTGGCTGGGGTTTAAATCATGACACTTTCATATACACGCTCAGAGGGTACAATATGTGGAAACTGAGTAACTAGAGCTGAATTCTAATAAAACATTAGCTTATACCCCAATCCTTATTGTGTGTTTATTTTGCAGGTTAAAGTTAAGTATGTGTGCATGATTGATGCTTGAACGTGCAGTGTTGGAGAGTGTTTGGATTCTGTCTTGTGCACCCTGCATATAGTTATTTATGCTCTGAAAGCTATGGACGGGGAAATTAAATCAGAAAATTGGACTTGGGTGTTTGGCTGAGTAATTCATTAAAATATTTACACATAGTCTAGATTTTTTAATTACACTAAAACTTCTCAGAAAATGAAATAAAACCGAGGATGATGATCCCCAAAGCAGTTGATGGAAATCCCTTTGTAACTGCCTCTGGACACCCACAGTTCAGCTGAGATCTTGGTGTTTTTAGGACTTGAAAACACTTAAAAACATCAGGAAATAACTATTTTCTGTTTATTTTAAAATCTTGCTAGATTTTCATCCTTTGTGTCTTTTTTTTCTTGAATCTGTGTTTAAAGTCATACTGGTTTCAGGCTAACATAATGTAGATTTTTTGAACAAAAATCAGTTTGTAGTTTCCTAGCTCTTGTAAGAATTTTTATTTGGCTTCAGTATGCTGGAACTACTTAAAGTACTCTTTAGCTACTCTTGACTTAGTGGCATATGTTTAGGACTTTAATGTGAAGAAAGAAGTTTATCTTATCAAGCACTAAGCTCAAAAAAACCCCCCTTTTTAGGGGAAATTTCATTAACAAAATCTGGAAGAGGAGAGCTCAACAGGTTGCTTTGCTCAGACACACAAAAATCCGTTTCTGGCATGATAGCCTTGGGACTGTTAGGTAGAAGAATGAGCCAAATTACTTCCATAGTAGGGACGTGCAGATAGTGGAATTAAGACCTGGGGGGATACCAGGACCAAATGGGGAAGTTTTTTGTTTTTTCTCATTTGCAGTTTATTCTGTAACTCTTTTGCGTTCAGGAGTGCCCCCTGCTACTATCCCCAGACTAAATGTAATACTATTCCATTTCAGTTCCCCTTCTTTTGTTTCTTTGGGAAACTTAAGCTTGGCTATTAAAGTAAAACTATTTTGAACACTAGCTAGTAAGAAGATACTTCTTTTTGGGAAAACATTTGACTGGACAATGTTCTCTTCTTTTAGATTTTGTAATTTTGGAATGAAAGTTTTGGAAGCTTGTCTGTTGTACAAAGTCAGAATTGACAAATACGGAATTACTAGTTTCAGAAATACCCGGCTACCTGATTTTTATATAGAATTACCTTTTGTGCTTATTTACTTCAAGCCATGCTGTGTCTCCTGTCAGAAGTGCGCAAAACCTGAAAACAAAGAGCATCTTTACATCTTCCTACATCATGTTAAACTTATCTCTGTAAATAGCACGTGTGGACAGTAACAGAAATACATTAAACATGGTATGTTCATTAGATAGAAATAAAAATTCCTGTGCAAAAGACTTCTATGGTTTCTTGCTGAAGACAGGGGTTGCAGTGTTGGTCAGTAGCTTCTTGGAGGTTGGTTTTTTTTATGATCTAACTTACTCGTCATTCATAGTAAATAATTTCTAAATATCAAGTGTACTCCTCCATAATGCCATGAAATGAAATAATTGCCACTTGCATTTAAAAATCAACCAAGTTGTCTGAAACTGGTTAAACTGAAATCTTTCTTAATATTTGAACAATTAACTTTCCTTGTCCATAAGTACTGGATGTGCAGTTACGCTCTCTGTTCTCCCTCCCTATGCTTATTTTATCAAATAAATATTATTTAACCTTATCTGATAAGTGTCATGCTGTGATGAACAGAAGGTTAAACTATGAAAAATAACATAAGTTTTTTGCTGGAATTTTACTAGAGCACCTTAGTCACCACATACCTGCGTACAGCTGCTGTCACCATGTTCCGTGCAACAAGTGTTTGCAGCTGTCACACTTTTTTTCTTGTAATATTTTTTTGTTTGTTTATGAGATAACTGCTGGCCATGATTATTGTGTTTCATACACATCAGTTCCATAAAAGACTACCAACTGAAATGCAGCCCATATTCCTCTTGCAGTTTTCCACTGGTCAGTATATCTACTTGCGTTCAGCACGGTCGCTTGACTTTAGCTGTAAAGAGATACATGCTGTTGCATTCATTGAAACTTTGGTAAAGATAGAGCCTTTCTAGCTAATGCCATTGCTATTCTAGTTACAGTGATCTTTAGGAAACAGGAGAGATGAGTTAGTCCATGCCAAGACTTTTTCTTTAAAATTAGCCTTTTAAGGCAACAGAATATTTAGAACAACAGCTGAAAGAATTTTCTTGCTATTTCTGCGTTGTTACTAATTCCCTGTCCTTGATGCTGTGGATTAAAATGGTTAGGAAAATTCTTCTTTGTTTGGGGGAAGGAGGCAGGATAATGATGATACATTATTTTATGCAAATATACTCTTTGAAAAATCACAGCCAATGGTTTTGTTATTTTTAACTTGCTTTATCATGGACCTCTGAATTATTTTGTTTTTTTTTTTTTTTTTTTTTTTTAAATTAAAAAATACTGACTTCTTTAAGCTCGGAGCATGAGGGGCTTAAAACTTGTTCTGTGTTTCTCAGGAAAAAATGAAAGGATCTTTGTTCCAGTTGGATTCCAGAGCAGGTGAACTTACAAGGTCATAGATAAGCTTCTCATCTTCCTTCAGAGCAGTATTGCATGCTAGTTCTTCTGTCCCAGGCTTTGGATCAGAGCGATGATAAAGATGAAGAGCTTTGTGGCTTCACAGATGAGTTCTGTTAGAGAATGTTGCTTTCTATTTTATGACAGCTTGTCCTCTCTGCTTCTGGAGAGATGGATGGATGACTCAGAGAGAGATCTTGAGAAGTGTTATGACAATTACTGAATAAATAAAATCCATGTTTCCACCACATGTGGATCCCAAAGAATTTTTCCAAGTGTAGAAATATGATAGAATGGCAACAGCTTTGTCACAGCTGAGGATGATTGACGTGGAAAAGGCCTAGGGTAGTACAACCTGAGTGACATGGGTCACAGATGGTAGTCAATGATGAGGAAGTAGTTTATTAAAATAAGGAAGCCTGATCTGTGATATAGTAAGGGCCTGATGCTTATCATCTTTACCTTTGTGTAAAATCAGAAGCAATCCTACTGCAGATAAGGAGTGATTATATAGAACTGGTAGAAGTGAGGTCAGGAGTGAGCCATCTGTTTACTTGGAAGTACTTGATGGTCCCACAGAAAAATGGAAAAAACCCTCTGCCTTAAAACACGAGGCTCATGGAGTGCAATGGAGGTGGTCTTGGTGTGAAAAAAATTGGCCAGACTTGGAGGAAGCTTCAAGCTCTGTTGGCATGAAAACTGTTCTGAACTTCTTTCAGAGCTGTTTACTTTCTAGACTATTTAAATAATGTTAAAGTTTCTTCACATGTGGGCAAAGTTGGTTGAAGGGGCAGTTAAGCTTTCCAGGCGTTGTAACTCCCTTCAGTGATTTGTGAATACAAAGGTCTTCTATTTCCAGGCTTTTTAGCCCTTTAATCTTCACAGGCACAGATGTTCAGACAGAGTTTTTATACAATGAACGGAAACTCAAATCGTTTAAGCTGGTAATATTTACACTTACCATGTACTGTAAAATTCAAACGGTTTACTACTACTCTGATTAAAGACTTGCTAAATGCACTGAAGGATTAAAATAGCAGAGCATACTAACCAGGCAGACATGTACACATTGCGTCATGATGTTTTGTTTGGCCTCTGCTCCATTTTTCTGCTAGCCTTGAGAGATTTGAGAAGTTGTTATCTGCAATTTTTAGGGGCTTTTTGGTAGATTTTTTTTTTTTATCAAACCACCAATGTTCCACATGTTTCTTGTAAGAGGCATAAAAAATATAGTTGTTGCAAATGAATGTCTATAAAATGGACTGTAAAGACCTTCTGCTGGGAAATTGTCATGGCTATATGGTTATGGCCTTTATTGGAAATCACTTGAGCTAATGCTGGAAGAGTAGTTCCTTAAGTTGCCTAGACTGGTGAAAGAATTAAACCAGTTCCATAGATGTGTTTACAACACTGGCAGGGAAATACGATAATGTTACACTTGAACAGGTTCTAAAACCTAACTATAATTTCCTCAACCCATTCAAAATTTGGCATCCTCTGCTCTGAACTGCAGTTCAGTTCTAGTCTCTCTAAGTCCGCCTGCTTTTGTTTTTATACCCTTGAAATTTTAAGAGGGCAAAGACTAGCTCTTACTTTGTGGGCTCTTACTTTGTGGGATTGATCGCTGATCATTTATATAAGATGGTGAATGTTCTTGAAGAATACTGTGTTCATCTCATCCCAAATGGGATGTACACATTTTTAATAATAACTGTATACTATTACAGTGGCTTTTTGAATCCTTAGTTGGGGCGAGCCTGGCTGTGATAAAAGCTGCATGCGCATCTTTTGTGATAGGCTTTGCCCTAGCAAAATCTTCAATCAGTCAGAACTATAAAATAAAGGGGTTGCAACACTGAGGTAATGGAATAAATAAGAAGAGGTCATGTTTTCCACGTGCCTTGATACTCCTTTGATAATGGTGACAGTTTGGTGTCATAGCATGAGTTATCATGTGTGGCATAACGAGAAGAACAACCATGGAAGGGGCAGTGAAAAAATGCCTAAGGCTGAAGGATGTTGAGGAATTTTCACGGGATTAGGGCTCTTTGCTCTGGGAAGCACAGGACAAATATGATAATAGCAGTTGAAAATAAAAAAGGCATGCTGGCTTCTATTAATTCCACTTTGCATCCAGCACATGAACGTGACTTCACTGAGTGAATACCATTTTTCTAAGCAGGTGATAAAATGTTCTTCTGGATACAGTTTATTTGGGTGAAAGGAATAATGTAAAGCTTTACAAGACATGTTTTCATACCTGTTACATTCCTTTCGGATGTATAATTAGGAATATGATCTAGTTAATTTGTTCATGAATCCATTTAAATTCAGGGCATTTAACCAGGAAAAAGAACTACTGGATAACGTTAGAAACTGAATCTATGAAATATAACATTACTGTATCTAAACTGAAATGGGAAAAAACCCAGAAATGTGTGATTTTGTTTAGGTATTTTCAAGTTTAAAGCTTTCCACTGTCTTGTATCCCATTTCAGTTTTGAATTTGGACTGCTGTAACATGTTCAGTATCTGCAAAATACTTGGTAACGCTGGCTGTGGCTCTAGCAGCTTACTTAAATACGTAGTTGGTTAAAAGGTAAGTGCTGTCACCAAGCAGCATGATCATTACTACTGTGAAAGTCCATCATTAGTTCTCCTTTGGAGAACTGTATGCATCACTGCACACCCATGTCAAAATGCAGGAGTGGAAAAGGTGCTGAGAATGAGGACAGCCTGAACTCTGGCCTGTTTTCCATACAAAGAGACTGAACAGATTAGGACTGCTGAATTTCAGGGAGAGATCCTGGAATTGGATTGTGTCAGTGATTTCAAATCAAACATTGTGGTATGGTGAAGGAGAATACAGAAATTTGGGACAGTGAAATTGTCAGGCTGCATGTTTAACCAGAGGAAAAAGGAAGCACTTTTTCTATGTAAAATGCATAATCTTTTGGAAACCAAGATTAGAATTTTTCTGAAAAGGGTTTAATTGTATTCATGGAGATTAAGTCCAGTAGTGGGTATGAAAACCAATTTGAATACAGTGATTAGCTGAAGGAGGCCCTTAAATTGCTGATTAGCTGGAAACAGAGGGTCAATGGGTCTCTCTGAACATGTCCTGGTTCTTACACTGTTTCCTAAACCTTTGCTTCTTCCACACAGTCAGAAATAGAATACTGGGTTAAATAGGCCTCTCATTTATGCACTTTTTTTCCTACTTTTCTGAACAGTTCATTTGTATGTAAGCTGAAGTTTAATAGGATGAAGTATCCTACAGTATTTAAAATCAGTGTTTGTCAAGCCTTGTCTTCATGCACAACTAGTTACGTTTGAAATATTTGTGGCTCTCGGTTCAAATGATACTTCCTCTTCAGGGACATTCTTGCATAGTACAGATTCAACAACTGCTGCTGAAATCTGGAGATGCAGATCTTATTTTGAAATTCTGACACAGGTGGTACTAGAAATTTGCATGTATTTCAATAGCTTGTGCACCCCTGTTTTTTTTGCTGGAATTTTTGATTCAGGATCAGAGTGATTGCTGAATTATGTGAATTCAAGAGAAATCGTTTTTCTATTTAAAATATAGTCTATGTCAGCCTACTGGTAGCGTGTTTAATTCAGTTTAAGATCTAAGGTTGTAATATAGTAAAAGTGAGGAAAGACTCAATGCTCGTCCTAAGTCTAAAGCTACAGAAATGACAACTATTGTATTAGGCAGTGATTTAATGGAGAATTAGTGTGCCTAAAAGCTACTAAGTGTGTTAAAATTCTATAGGCTAACTTTAAATTTCTGAAATCTGTAAAATTTGGAAGTAAACAAGTAAAGAATATAAAGTTAGATTTCTTTTTTCAGAACGTAAAAAATAGTGGATATAATTAAGGAAGCAAGAGACATAGTGTTCTAAATATTCTTTCAGTTTTATTCAATTTATTACCCATCTTTTACAGAGTTTTTGTAACAGTGTAATCTATGCTTGAAGATATGTAAAATGTGTGTGAAATGTTTAAAATCAAACAGTTGTAGTTCCTCTACAATTTATGGTAATATTGAATGCTAGTTAGGGATTTTTAGTTCTGCGTTCAGGATTAAATTCCATGGTCTTAAATATTTCATGTGCATTTATTTAGCTCTGCATGGAATCAATATTGAAGGTCTTGTATGCAGAACAGAACAAATGCCTATTTACGTCCATGGGAGTTGTACACAGTTCCTTTGAGAGATTTGGGTGATATGTTTTTAATTGTCTCCCTTAACTTGCTTAGTTAACCCAAGGAAGCAAATATGATGCGTATTGCATGGACCTGGGGAGAATGAAGGAAAATAGATGAATTAGGTTTTCTTGTTTGCCATGTGGATAAACATCTCCCTCTTCTCTGTGTTGACTTCTGCTGTCTTAATAAGTGTATTAGCTTGCTCTGTTTGGTGTTCAAAAACAGTAAGTTAAATCACAAGTATTATCTTGCAGATCTTGTACAACAAACCAATTTATAAACAAACAAACCCCAAAGAAACAGGGAGGAAAAAACTAAACCTCCAAGAAACAGGGAGATTCTTAGTATGTATTTAGAAAAAATAAAAAATAAAATTGAAATTACATAGTACCATAGATTGCCTGCCCACAGTGGTATTTTCATTAAGATTTTGGGGAATTCTCTTATCTCCTCGACTGTGCCTGAAACAGACTTTGGGCTAGTATTGATGTTTTTCTCATATTATTTCTAAACAAAAAATCCCAATATTAAGAAGTTCTGACCTTCTAACAGGTTCTGATTAAATCAGATCATTTGTGACCACTTAAAATAAGGGTGTTTTTCTGGCTTAAGAAAACTGGGGGAAAAGAACAGAAAGGGATGCAGCGTGCTGATACGTAAAAGGAGAAGAGTGACCTGCAACTACCCTTCTAAAAATCTAGCCTCAATTCAGTTTGCCACTCGCTGTTAGAAAGGTGACAGGTTTGAAGATATTTGGTGCATCACAGTCATTATGAAGAAAATTTCTGATTTAAAGAACCTCTGATAGCAGCTGGATAGGCGTCAGGACGCAGGCTGGACAGACCAGGGAGTCAGTCCCGTTTAATTCGAAATTCCCTCGGGCTCAATGAAGGTGAAACGACACCAAACTATCGGTTAAAGATTTTATTCATGACAGAAGCAAACTGAACTGGGGAGGCATGGTAGTAGGTGGCAGAGTTTCTCACAACAGGAATTGGTGTAAGACTACTACTGTAAGCCGCGTAACCCAGGGTAACTGTATATATGGATTCAGGGAACAAGAAGATCCTTCCTCCCGTTGGGTCCCGAGGTGCAGAGTGGATCCCCTTGCTTTCTAGACTCCGTCTCAGTGAGGAGCCCAGGGGCGGCTGGATCCACTCCTCGTCCCAGACTTGGTCAGTGGTTTTGTGTCTTAAAGGGATGAGGTGTAGGGGTTGTGGAAAAGGAAAGAGAGAAGGCGACAGAGAGATTTCACTGGTCCTGGGTCTGGCGCTGGTTCAGTCAGCCCAGGGGTGCGGTTCTGGTGGGCTTGTGCCCCCGGGGCTTCGGTTTGGGTCCTTTTGTCATCCTTGCCCCTCTGGGTGGGCACCCACACTCCTCAGGTTTGTGAGCCTTTGGGCTTGGGTGACCGTTGGGGAGTGACTTCTCCTTCCCTGGGGACGTAGCCCTTGTTTGATCTTTGTATCAGAACAGCTTATCAGAGCAGGGAGCTGCTCGCCCTCCAGCACGTCCTCCCCCTCCTGTTGCTGCTGTCTGAGCTGGTGGGCTTTTCTCCTCCATTCCTTGCTGGGCAGGGTTTGTCTTTAAGCAGAACTTGCCCCGCCACGTTTGAGACATTAACTCCTTCAGTTTCTCGCAATAGGAGTCAGTGCAAATGTAGAAATTGCAAGCACTTGCACATCTGAAAGCTGGTCTTAACTTTTCTTCACATTGCTTACTGTACGGCCGTACCTAGTGAAATGTATTGCTTCCACTTACAGACCTTGTCCTGCCAAGTAACTGAAAAATGTACAGGAAAGAAAGAAAGGGTGAGAATTAAGGGGTGAAATTAACAGGAAAAATAGACTGAACTTATAGAGCAAAATATTTGGTTGTTGATTAACTTGCAGTAGACAGAAATATTTTGGTGGTGCCTTTATAGTTAGAATGAATATTGCTAGGTCACCTGGAGAAAGAATCAATCGTGAACCATGGGCAAGTAGATTCAATGGGTTAGTTGATCTCTCCCTCTTGCAGGCTATGCAATTCTACTAAAGAAATTACTTTAACGACTTAACTTGGCAAGGAAGATTCGGTATGCATGTCACTTGTTCCCCAGTGCAGGCTCAAACTCTTCACTTTAGAATGTGTGCTGTTTAATGGGTAAGTTTTGAACAGAGAGGAGGAGGGACCTAGTGTCAGGAATCTCTGAGCTGGTGGTGTTTCTGAGATGTTCTGGAATACTTCAGCAGTCTCCCATAGCTACCTGTAATTTCTTGGCTATGTCCTAGGGCTGTGTTGGAATTCATTACTGGCTACAAAGTAACTTGGAAATGGTAGGACCAAAGGATGAGAGGTGACCTGTGAGTCCTGTAGTTCAGCTCCTCTGCCCCGGGGAAGGATCAGTTACAGCTTACTTGTTCCTGGTAGAGGGTTGGGCTCAGCCTCCATGGTGCCAGGATCTCCTCAGGCAATCTGTTCCCGTGGTTTGTCTGCCTTTCCACTAAGTAGTTTTTCCTACTAGCTAATTTGGATCACCTCAGATTAAATTGAAATCCAGTTACTTCTGTGTTGGCTATAGACACGGGGAACAATTTGCTGCAACATAAACTGTTTGGAAGACTCATTATTGACCCCTATGTTCTCCATTCCTTAAACTAAGTGGCTTCAGTTTATTCAGTCTTTCGTAGTAGGTTTCACAGAGTAGATTATGCCATTAATCACATCATCTTCTCTAAAGATTAGTCTGTAGCCCCCATCTTTCTCAAAGTAAGAGAACAGAGACCTTAAAAATAAAAGTGCAGAACCTGATTTTTTTACTGAAAATTCCTGTCTCACACTTTTGTCATAACTAAGTAGTATTGATGAATTTGTACATCAGAATAAGACATTATGTTGTTACCTTTTGGTTAGTTTTATTAAGTTTTTACTTAACTTGTTAGATTAAACCTTCTGGTGCTGTGTCTAGAACTCTTTCACTGTGAAGATTAAGGAGTGTGAAATTACTTTACATTGCCTTCAGTCATTTAAAGCACCATTTTATCTGAAACAATTCTTGCTGCAATGGAGTTTGGCAGCCGGAAAGTTCTCTCTGCAACAGGTCAACACTTGCTGCTATTATATCAGTTTCTCTTTCTGCGTAATGAAATATTTCTTGTGTTAGTGATGACTTGAGTTACTTGCAGACTAATAGATTTTAGTTGTTGCCTACGTGAGTATCTTTGGCTTTTAAAAAAAAGGTGTACTGAACCATCATAGAAATGATTAAGAAATGGTCCAGACAAATGAAACCTGACTTGTCTGATAGCAAAGGACTATTAGTTTTATAATAAGTAAATTTTACTGCAAACAGGGGTCAGACTAGAAGAGTATCTCTGCGTGTCACTGTTCTCATTTTATATCTGTGGTAGAGCTACATTAATGTGTAGTGTAAGTATGAACAGTGAATATTCAGTGAAAAAATCACAAACGGAGAGTAGCTTAGCTACTACTAGTTTAGCTAGTTGGTCAAATTGTGAGCCAGTAGTGTTCTGTTATTGGATATGAAGGCAAATGTAACAGCCAGAAACCAAGACCTTGTTGCATGTTATTTATAATTTTGACATTATGTGGTATTAGGTTGTACAGGCTATTGGATTTAAAAGGCTGATGCCAAATGGGGTACCCACAGAAAAAAGACATATTAAATACAGAGACATCTGCTCCTGTTTTCAAATAACATTGGCAAAATGGGTAACATATCACACTAACGCAGATGCTTTTTATTATTCACAAGTTATAATTAAATGCATTTTTTTCTGCGGTTGGTGATGAAAGTGTGAGAGCAATCTCAGAGGGGGGAAGTGTTTCAGATTATGTAGACCACAACTGACTATTACACAGCAGCACCACAAACCGTGCCCTGGCTTGGCTTTTCATATTGTAATGGTGTATTCGACCCATGTTTGCAAACCACATTCCACCAAAGCCTGCCATGTTTACAGCTAGCTGATCAGTAATGTATGCTCACTGGCATAGGTGGTTTTGCAGTTCGGTTAGTGACTGCACATGTTATCTGTGACTAGAGGCAAAGTATGTAGATGTTAATCTTTTGCTCTTATGCAATACTGTTTGAGGTAAAATTATTAATGGAAGTTAGGTGTTTAGGAGGTCATCCTTTGAAGGGGGGAGAAGCGACATACAGACAGACAAGGCTATCTTTCCAAAGCTCACTTTGAGGTAGCTACACACTTGAAGAGGGATGGAGAGGTATGGCAAGCATTTGTTTGTGGACAGTGCCTTTTTTTGTCTCCCAATTGAATTGTTATGTGTGTGTACTTGTTGGTACAAAGGTTATTCAGAATATAAATAAACTATTAAAGGATGCTCATTTAAAAGAACATTCTGCATATTAATAATTGTGAGAATCAGACGTTGGAAGCCTGCTTTGAAAAGTTGTGATTCACACAGCTGGACAAGGGAAGCAACAGAAAAAAACCGTGCATTTAATGAAAATGGATCTAATTTCCGTGCGACAAAGTTGAGCGCTCTGCCCAGCGTGAAACACTGACTATATTTAGCTCCAGGAGTGGGTAAAGCTTGGGGCACAAGCCTGCAGTGAGATGGGGACAGGTGGTTTTAACTTCTAGGCTGTGCTGATAACCTTGCCAACCACTAGGTCAGGGTATTTAAATATTTGGCCACAGCTTGAGTAACAGTCTCTGCCCTTCCTAATTCTCCCTAGCTTCCTTCAAGAGAAAAACCCTCTCTCTTTGGGGTTCTTCTTCGTTTTGCTTTCCCTGTGCTGCTGAATGGTGAGCATGGGCTAAGTGGCACTGAGCACCCGAGACAAACAATTTGTCCTGTCTTAGTGCATTTGATGGGGATTTCTGTGAATATGGGATTGGGTTGGGTCATCTTGAAAAGCTCTTTTCCTTGAAGCATTAATATGAGAGGTGGAGGAAAAGTGATAACGCAAGAGTTAACTATTGCAGTATTTTTGGCTGGCTGGAAATCAGCCTGTCCTCTTACTGTATTGCTTTCCTAAAAAGTTTCACATTAGATGGGAGTTCCTGAAATATTATTGCAGCCATGAGCAATGTCTATTGTTGAGGCGTCAGAGTGGAAGAGAGCAGTCAGTGTCTGCTGACCTGAGTTCGTCACCAAAAATGACCTTACTTCCTGGCTTTGCTAATATTATGACAGTTTTCAATCTCCACATTTCCAAGCTTTGCTGAGAACTGAAGAAAATCTATTCCTATCCACAGATGCCAAAAGTATTTTTTGGCCTGAATGGTTGATGGCTGTAGGAGACCTCCTCCTGTTCTGCCAGTGCAGAATAGACAGACATTTGACAGGGAATAAGGCAAGTTACTTCCTCTGTCATTTGGTTTCACTTGTGACTGCAGAGTGAATGGCTTAAAAAGGACGTTGGTGTGAATTCTTGTTCCTAAGTCGATCTGTTGGTGTCTACAGGTTCCCCAGAGGATAGAAGAGCAAAGAGATGGGTCTGAGGACAGCAGTGCAGGAATTCCAGGCATGTGGGGAAGTTGGGGCCCCTGGTCCGCCTGCTCTCGGAGCTGCAGCGGCGGTGTGATGGAGCAAACGCGGCCCTGCCTCCCGGCCTACTACCGCGAAAGGGGCTTCCGAAGGCCCGGGCGGCAGTACCCGGCCTCAGAGAGAACTCTTCCTCATCAGAATTCCCGCCACCGCGAGGACTCGCTGACTGCTTATCCTGGCCACGTCATTTCTGCCATCCGTACATCTGTGCCACTTCACAGGAACGAAGACCAGCTTTGGGCTGGCCTTTGGGCTTCTGCTTCTTCCGGAGGCCATAATAACAGCCATCTGAGCAGGGGAGCGTTGAGAGGCAGCAGGCATTCTCAGTCCCAGAGGCAGAATGCCAAGCCAGAAAAGAGGTATGTGTCTATGGACGTGTTTTATTCTTGCTATGAATGATGCATCTTAAGAATGACATGTCAGATTAGAGTTGATATTTTTTAATACTTATGGAAAAGTTATTGAAGGCTAAGACTGACTTTCACAATGTTTACCATCTTCTGTGGAAGGCTATCCTCCCTGTTGACTCCTTATGTCATAATACCAAAGGACAGATACAATTATTCTAGAATTGTACTAGGCAGATTATCTTCTTTCCCTTTAAGATTCGTTTCATGATTTATTGAGACATTTCTCCTTTTCTACTACACTCTCATTTGACATTTCCATCTTCACCATAATAACAACAGCCCTATAGTTGGATTCTGTACTTCAATAGCCATTCTGATTTTAATTGGTTGAAAAAAAGCTTCATCAAACCTTTTTCATAAAGAATGGCCAACTGCCCGTTCACTTTTTTCGAGTCAAAACTCTAGGTTTGTTTTGTATTTTTCAGAGGGTTTCTGTTTATGGGCTTTTTGTTTTCTCTTTTCTCTTTTTTGTTTTCTGCCACCTCTTTTACCAAAATTTCCTGTTTGATGAAACTAAACAATGTGGTGTTTAATATGTAGAACGTTTTAAACATTGTACATGTTTATATCCATTTCATAATATTAGCTGTTCAGTCTTTAAGGCTGGGTGGAAGGGTGCTATTACAATTAATTCCAATTAATTTTCCAATTTCTGGAGAAACACTTTTTTTGTCATCTTAGATACCAATCAATCGGGTTTTTTTAATGTATCTATGAAAGGAAAATAGAAATGTTTCCAGTCTGGAAACTGAGAATGGGCAGGGAGATCCCCTGGGAGGGAGCGCTCCTGAAATGACTCTATTCTGTCTGTATTTCCTTAGACTATGTATTCCAGCAGTTCTCTGGTTCTTTCCCTCTCAGCCCTCTTCTGGGCGATGCATGGAGAGATTTTTTTGAGGGTAGTTAATAAAAAAACCTAAATCAACCAAACAAACCCAAACAACCCAAGCCCGAAACCCCCTCCTTCATATCATCTTCTTTAAGATTCTAAGGTGAAGCAGTCAGATGTAATTCCCTTTTTAAAAGACATCTTGCTGACCCAAAGAAAAAAAGAGAATGTTACCTTGCGGCAATATTCCAGTCTGACTAGAATAAGACAGTAGGACTCCCTCTTGCTGGCGATGAAGACATCCTCAGCCCCTGCAAGGAACACTCTCCACCTAAAAGAATATTTGAAAATAGAAATTAACCTGTTAGCCTTCTCTTTGTCTCAGTGAAGCATAAATTTCAAAAGGGGGGACCAGCTGTTCGGATGTTGATCTTCCTAGGTGTTGGCCATTTCCTTTAATCCCTGCTTTGTCTTTCTTTCAAACCCATGCAAATAGATAGCCTAGAGCTATCGAGTATGACTTCAGTATGGCACTGATGATCTTATAAAAATTGAGAGAATGCCAGAGGCAGGTGTTTAGCAGCAGTGTTAACATGACTGCATTGAGACAAAAGTCCTATTTTCTTTTTCTTTTCCTACTTAATAATTTTGTATAATGCACTTCTGTTCTCAGCTGCACAGCACAACAGATATAGGTTGTAGTACATAGCTGGGTTATTACTAATATTGGAAGCCTGGCCTTGAACCGTCAGCACAAAGTCATTCAGAGCCTGTTTGCTCCAGCCCCTTGGCACCCTCAGTCTCCGAGGGAATCCCAGCTGGCCTGGCCTCTGCAGCAGACCTGCTGCCAGGCTGCTGGCACTGCTGGGCTTCCATCCCTGCAGGCTGTCCCTTGCTGCCATGGTGGCCTCTGCAGGCCAGGAGGGACTGGAACAGTTTGAAACAATCACTGCTGTTACGGCTGGAACATGAGAGGACAATGAGCAGAAAATAATATTGACCGTGTGCAGAAGTGAAACTATGTTACTTCCTAATAACTGCCTCGCCATATGAAATACTAAAATGATCATACTGTCTGTTGTGCCTCCACTTTCCTGTATGACGGAGGCCTTTGCTTTTGAAAATTCTTGTGCTTTCCTAAGCACAGTGCAAGCTTCTGTACCACAGTTGATTTTCCACCCACACACACATTGCCCCTTGGCAAAAGACCGTGGATTCAAGGTCAGTGTTTTAATCTTATTTGCGTAATAACTCATTTCCATCTTGTGTTAGGAGGGTCCCTGGTGGCTTTAAAGCCTGTTGTATTGCATAACGTTCAGATTCTTTAGTGGTGACTGTAAAAACAGAATGAGAACAAAAAATGTTATTTGAAAATGAAATGATTAGAATGACAAACCTAATAGTTTTCCTTAATCTGCAAAATCCAGAGTACAAACCTTTACAAAAGAGATTACTGGTCCTGTCAGATATATAGAAAATGGATTTCAAAATGTAAGTTACTCTGGATGTGATTTTTATACAGTATAAGAGTGCCCAGTGTTCACTCGATGCGTGATATTGGAAATTGGTGTCAGGCTATTAAAAAACCCAAACATCTGTGTTTCCACAATAGGTACAGTCAGTGGAAAGTTTTTTGGGTATCCTATTTACTGCACTGGACTTTATATAAAAGCTGTAATTTTAGCACACTTCCATGAAACAATAGAAGAGGAATGGACATTTGTGACTGAGATAAACTCGCATTTGATGGCATGATAAGATGAAATTGGATGGCTTCCAAGGCAAATACATTTTGACAGCAATAGCAGTCCTTCAAAGCAGCCAGATATGTTTGTATCATTTAGCAACAAGTGGAAGAGTTCTCTGCCTGCTTCCAGGTGGCTGACAAAGAACTGTTCGGTTTCTTTAGCAAAATTCAAAATATAATTTATATATCATAAATTTTGACGTACCTTGTCTGTGAAGAGGATATTCACATTTTCAGCTTTTGAAAGTTAGGTGACATGTGGTTCACTTGTCACGCCCTGGTTTCTAAAGCCTATGAAGCTCAATGAGGGAGAGAAAGATTCGAGGAACATGCACTTAGAAGCCTAATTGGAAAAGTTTAAGTCCTTCCCTTTTCATCATAGTGCTGTAAGTAGAGTTCTTGCAGAACTGAAATGTGTTGGGAAATTATAGTCAGTCACTGGAATGAGGATGCAAACACAGAAAGCAAGCTGATGGTTCTTTGGGTTGTCCGCTGGCAAAGGAAGGGAGCTCCTGTCAGCTCTGAAAAGTTGAGTTCCCATTAGCACAGCCTTGTTTTTTATTTCACCTAGACAAAATGTGTGGAGCATACCATAGAATAAGAACAGGGATGAGGAGATAGTGGAAAAAATACCAAAGCATTTAAACATCTTTATAGAGGGGCACGTATGGAAAAGTAATATGGGCATGCAAGAGGATAACATGCTTTAAGAGAGAAAACACATCTCAAAAGGAAATATCATTCATGGACTAGGTTTTAGTACTTCTTAAGTGTTTCATTTCCAATTCTCTATTTTGGTGATAGAGAAGACAAAACTGCAATTTTACACAGATGTGCTGAGTGTTAGGATGCTTACAACTGCCACCTTTGCTTTCTCTACAAGTGAACGAACTTTCACGGTGGATCTGCAGAACTTCTATGTCTACTTCTGTAGGCATGACATGTGCTTTGTATGCGGTTCGTCAGAGCATAAAGAAAAAATTACATTTATCACCAGCATAACGAAATAAGTAAAGCAGGTTTGCATAAATAGTGCAAGTTTAAAGAAATATGTTAATAAGGAAAGGGCTTCCCTAAAGCTCTTTTTGTGTTTGGAAAAGGAATGAGAGAAAAGATTTGCACTGAGGAAATAATCCAAAAATCATCAACTTCTCACACAGCTATAGCTCTGTGGTCTTTATTCTGCTGCCAGCAGCTGACGTGAAAGTCTGCTCTTCTGCTTTGTACCCTGTAGAGGGTCAGTTTTCATTTCTGGGCCTGTAAGCAATGGAAAGGAAGAGTGTATCATTTAATGTCAAAACAGAATTTCCTTTCTGAAAGTATTTCTTCCCCGCCCCCC
>JANZLQ010000002.1:7363142-7436034 GCA_026212715.1 Elanus axillaris
CCCAGATGCTTTGACCAGGCAAATGTAAGTCACTCAGTTGGCAGGTCTACAATTAACCTTTAAAGGGACAATTCAGTTGTTATGTCCTCAACCCATTTATTTAAGCATTATTAGCTGCGTGTTCTGGTGTAATTTTTGTGACCTGTTCTAGTCAGTTCCAGTTCGTAGAGGTGGACAAACGTGTGTGATTGCTGGACCTGCAGGTTCACAAAGGTATTACTTCCTCAAGTTCTGAGGCTTTATATTTATTGGCATGGTATTTGCTTTTCTTAATATTTGGAATGAAACCCAGCTCAAGTACTTAGTTGTCCCTCCTTTCATTACTTCTCTAATAGAATAAAAATGTGATGCGTTTTACCCCAAACCCAGTATGGTTTTAAAAGCTTATTGGGGGTTGGTGTGTATGCAGGAGGAAGACAGGGAGGAGGATTTGATCTTTTTCTGAGGATAAGTTTTCTGGAAAAATATAAGAGCAGCAGTAGTAATCAAAGAATTCATTTTGATAGCACTTGGGGGATTTAAAGCCATATGAGAAAGATGTTTATTTTCCTTCTGAATAAAATTCCAAACAGGTTCTAATAGCAGTAAAGATCACATGAGGTTTTTCCTGGCAAAATGAATAGCTAGCTGGGGTGGTTGTGGCCTCAGGTTGACTTTGTGCTGTCCTACCTCTCATCTGGTGATTAATCCCCCTGATATGCTCTAGGTCTCACTTATTATTACTTAATTAGTATCAATTTTTATTATGCTACTGTGAGCATGCTTTGAATGGTATTACCAAAAATAAAAACCTAACATGATACTATAATTGCAAGCCACCCTAGAAGCTTTCTTAATCTTACTGCTGAACGTTTCAGCCCTCCCTGAATTGGGTTTGCTGAAGGAGGGGGGGGAAATTGAGAACGCTGCTAGCATTGTCAGATGTGACACTGTGTTTTACCAGTGAATTATTGCCGGGTCAGTAAGGGGTGGAAACACAACAAAGCTCCCATCACAGTTGTAATGCATCTCAGCAGAGTTAGGTGGTTACTTACATTGAATTTCTGCTGTTTTATCTGCCAACTGCATGGTTACATCATTCAGTCAAACCTTAAAGATGAAGCTACGGGGAAAAACTTGTAGACTTGTAACTGAATTTCCTGGGATCAGGGGCGTTATTCAACTCATAGAAGAAGAGGACTGTAGTATTTGGGTTTGAATTCTGGAATCCTATCTTAGTGTTGAAAGTGTCATAAATGAGGTTATATAGCACTTCCTGGGAGATCAGCAAAAGCCAATACAGTAAGCTATTCTACTGGGTGTATTGCAGCTATGCTAGACTCTGGGGTATTAGTGGTGATCTCTGAGGATGGAAAATTTCATTTAAGATAGTCCATATGTGCATCTCATATTAATCCAACTAATTAAACCTGTTCCTAAGAGGCAATTTATGTAGTGACCTTATTCATTAATTCTTTCTACTATGTCAGAAAAACATAAATACTTTTTTCCCCTAATATATTACAGAAATGAGAGAAGAAACACCCCTGTGGTATAATCCATTTTCCTATAGAAGATGCACTTTTTATGTGTAGTTGGTTAATCTGTGTCTTCTAGCAGTTGAAATTAGGTCAAATATGCTTGCAATAGTTTTAATTCTTATATGCATATGTGATACATGGGAAGAAGTGAATATCCACGAATCATGGTGTGGTCACCGAAGTTACCAGAAGTGTAGACCAAACTAGTTAGTTCCATTGTTTTACTTACCTTGATAATGAAAATCAGTAAAATGAAGTGAGTGCCTACACTGATTTAATTGCAATGAAATGTGCTGATGAAGTGTGAATAATATGCTATAATGTGGCAAAAGAAGTTTGTGATGATAGCTCTGCTTTCCAATGTGTGACATAGTCTCAGAAGGGCTGGTTTAACTCTCGTGACCAAGAATTTGGCAAAGGTAACTGCTCACTGCTCTAAGGCTATTCTTCTAGGTCAGTGAGCAGATAGGCATGCGTTGTCGTAACATAAAACAGTCAAAGGGTTCCCTTCTTTCATTCATGTTTAAGTGTTTTTCTCCAGATTGATTTAGAGCTGGTGGAAAGTGAGTATGTGGCTTTTGATGTGGATCAACCTGGCTGTTGAGAGATCTCCCCTTTGAGTAGATGGAAATATATTCCCAGAACCAGTAAATCACTCATTTTTGTTAAAAATGATTCTTGGGAAAGAATCTGCTAAAATACCGTGAGGTATAAACTTGATAGCAGTTATGACCAGGATAAAACAGTTTATTTTGTGACTGAAGAACAGGGGGCCATAAATGCATGGTGGACAGTCTTTTTAAAGAAAACCTTGTCAGCTGTGTCCCTAAGAGTATATAAAACATGAAAGAAAATGAAAAGCAGTAGGAAAGCTGGAAAGTAAACGATTGACTAGGACAGTTGTAGGCCAGTAGGAGTTTTGAATTATGGAGTAAGTGCCAGGGATGAAAAATGTATATCTGAAATTATTTTAAGGATACTTTTTCAGGAGTAATAAAAAAATAATAAAGTACATGAAAAAATACATACCCGTACCTATCCTGTTAACAGAAGCTTATATAATTAGGACCTATTTTATCAACTTGAAGTTTTGTGTCTGGAAAGACTTCTTGGTCTCCCTTTATTTTTTTTTTTCTTAATTACATTTTAACTATTGAAATGATATTTTGGTAACTTAATTGCCGACAGGAATAGCTAAGAAGTCACTTTCAGTTCTTTAGGAGCAAAATCAAGGCAACTCTAACTATTAAATACTTGAACTGTGTGTAAATGGGTAGTGTCTTTTAAAAACTGACAACTACAGTAATATAATGCTGCTAAATGGGTACTTTGCTACTATCTCAAATATTAGGTGAAATCTTGGTATACTTATCCACAGAAAGACATTTAAATGTTGGAATGTATGTAATTGATGTAGTGACAGAGGATATGGCCTAGTAACTCAAGTATGCATATAGTACTGTTAAAACCATGATGGGTAGTAGGGCTTAAATTTAAGCTGAAGAGCTTTGATAAGGGTCTAAGGGGACTGAGCTTTAAAACTAAGTTTCTAGTGTGAGTCAAAGAAATGCACTTTTGGAGCATTTTTTAAATAGAAATGAATAACTGCAATGCAAAAGCACAAACCAGTATAATTTAAAAGACATTTTGCAGTGGTACATAATGTGGAATATTGTTTGGGGAATAAAGCTATAAATCATATTTGCACACTTTCCTCTGTCTTTCCTTCCACTTCTGTCTTGCACACAGAACCTCTCCTTCTGATGATAGATCACTGTGAAGTTCAGCTTGAGTAGGTGCTAGCTGTGGATTGATTGCTGTGTTGATAGGACAAAAATCCAGTCAGCAGCACTTAAGGGATTAGATTATAGGCAACTGCTTAGTTTCCAAGTGGGAAGAATAGGCAAGAACCTGAAGAACGCTTGGGTCCTGGGCACCCGAAGCAGTATCAGGCTACCTGTGCAGTTAGCACAGACTCACTGATGAGATCAGTTTCCTTAGCATGTTAGAGGACTTATCTGTTAAGTCCAGGACGGGATTCCTGGTAAAGCAAGCCTCTGAAGATTTTGAAAAAAAGCTTCGAACTCGACCAAACTCTCAACAAAATAAAAAGAAACCTCTAAGCGCTGGTTTCACATGTATGCAAACGTTCTGTGACAGGATACTGTTGTCTTTTATTATGATGGTTGTTGTGGCTGGGCATACCGGGAAGAAATCTGTCTTCCTCTGCTTGCAGAATAATTTCTGCCAATAGACAAGAGAAAATTTTGAAAAAAAACCCACGGAGCCTGCAATTCTTGAGCAGTTTTTCTCCCTAATCCCTGGTGAAACTGGTGGCTGAAGGCTGTTACCTTCTCAGAGTATTACATTACTCCTTGAGAAACAGAGCGAAAGGTTGTGAATTGAAAATGAGGGAGATTGGCAGTTTCTTTGGCTTCATTCTAAGAAAACATTCCAACAGTAGGATAACAGGTTTTCCATGGTGTCATAAATGAGAGGTTTTGCTAATGTTCAACCTTGCAGTTTTTCATTTACAAGAGAAGAAGTATTTTGATACTAGAAGATAAGTTCAATGAAATGCTGCAAAGCTCATGTAAAATACATTCTTTATTCTGTCTGACATCAGGAGAGAAGGAAAACAAGTTATGCTTCAGCTGGAAGTGAGCCAGGGAACCTCTGTTTAGAGAACAGTGGGAGAAATGTAAAGAGAAAGGAAGTGGTGAAAAAGGGTAAAATTGAAAAAGGTTTGTTGGAGAGGGGCTTTGTAAAGAGCGCTTAAGAGAACAAGCAGGTGGAAGCCCAGGAAATCTGTAATCTTACTTGTGTGTTTTAAAGATGCTGCATATCCTTGGTTCAAAGAGGGTTTCTGTTTAATATAAATAACCAGCCCACCAGCCCTGAAAGTACTTCATTCTCAGTGAACCTCAAGAACACTTGAGGTTCAAAGCATTATTCTTAGCGTAAGCTCTATGAGGCAGTGATAATGCATTTATTTGCCGACCAAGGCACATGTATGCTTATGGCTAAAATTAGAAAAAGCTACTACAATAAAATTCTTTTTTGTCCTTCAAAATGTGCTGCGAGGGGCCAGTTCTCACTGCTCTCATCTGACTTATCCTCAGCATGAGAGAAATTGTTACTAGTTAGACCAATAAGAATACTAGCTAATAATAATTATGTTAAAAGGTTTGCTACAATCCTTACACTAAGTAGCACAAAACCTGATTTTCATACTTGTCTGGGCAAATGCATATTTGAATTCAAGAATATATTTCAGTTGGCTTAAGTTTAAAGGGGCCCACCATTTTTGTTATCAAAATGCTAAACAGATTTGTCTGAACAATCAGGGAGGTGTGTGTGTTTATGAGAATTATGCTCAAAGAAAGAAGATTGCCAGATCTGCATTAAACAGCTGCTATGCCTCTACTTGAGATGAACACAATAGATCAGAGATGTGTACTGGCTGTGGTCTGACATGAAACACCTGATGAAGCTACTTGCTTTTCAACATACATTTTTCTGTGAAGCACTAATTTGCCTTTAGATAACTCTGGTTTTGGTGGCATTCCCCCCCCCCCCGCTTTGCTTGTCCATCATACGTGCAGTCTTCATCCTAACTGACTGCAAATACTGCTGAATACTTCTCTCCCTCTTAGTCCCTCTTTCTCTTCTTCAGTCCAGTAAAGAACTGAAAGAACTTTTTATTATTAAGTGTTTATCTGATATACTGGACAGTTTAGCCGGAGTGCCTAAAAGGTGATGGAGCTGGTGAGATTTACTTACCTGTGCCTTTTTGATACTTCTTCCTTTCTGTTGCTTCCAATTATTGAAGGGCTTATTTAGGACCTTTCTCCATGCAAAGTGTTGTAGACAGTCATTGATTGATATCTTTTTATCAGAAGTAATTAAATAAAAGACTTGGCCTACATTAAATAGTTTCATTGATGTGAATGGATCAGCAGAGGCAGAAGTCTGACTGACGTAAAGATATACAGCCAAAAGCCCTCATGTAAAATTAACTGGCCTAGCATATGACAAACCTGGGAGCATGTTGTTTCTCTGCCTGAGCCGATCTGGATGATCTAGGAGGAGGAACTTTTCTCCAAATGAAACAGATGTAGGATAGAAACATAGCTCTCCCCAGTCCTAAGTTCTCTCCGCACATCTAAGGGCTGTGGACCCTGAGAAGGAAGGACACCTGACAAATCTATTAAATTTCTGAGTATGAACATTAATTTACAGGCAATGGAAAATGAGCATGACTGTTCTGCAAATACAGTCATACTTGGTTTAGCTGAAAAGGGGAGTGTCTTTTAAAAGATTGATGTAGAAGGTAACTGGTAACTTCCTGAAGGGCCCAAGCATGTGCAGAAGAGCATTGGATTTACACAAGTGAGAAACACTGAGTAATCCTGCAGAATAAAGTCCCAGGCTTCTTTTTCCTGTCACCTGTTTTTTGACCAGTTGGTGTTTTATCCTCTCTGGGAGTTGGGTTTCTTTTAAATGTTAACTATTTATTGCATAGTTAAATGAGCAGTAAAGTGTTATTTTTACTGCTTCAGTTCTGAGCGTGGTAATGCTGTATCTCGGTGCCAGTGGTTGACTGACTTCTCATACCTATTGGAGTTCAACCCTGCAATCATTCTTATGATCAGTGCTCCAGCTTATGGTTTTAATACCTAAGTAAATCCGTCTATAAACAATATCTGCTCTGCGGGGTCTATATTTATCAGAAGGAACCTAAGCATTATCCATTATTGCTCTGTTCATATATGCTATGTGAAGAGTTTGTATTGACACACTCATATCCTTGATATGTCAGTTCAGTGCAGCATGTTGCAGGTTTTGGAAATATAATCCTTTCTAAATACAGCTATTTTAGGAATTGTGCTGGTGGGAGGAATATGGGGCTCCATTCTACTGCCAGACTTATGTAATTATTTCTGTTAATGCTGGAGAACCATGAACTATCTATGGAACTATGGAACATAGCCAGAATCTAGTATCTTGCTGGAAAAGCTTTGTCAAAGTTGTCTAAAACTCGGAGTCTAAAACTCAGATCTTGCTCAAATTGGATTTTCAGAGTTTGAGAGCTGTTGACTGTGGTTCATACACTCAACTTCTCTCCTGTAGCAGTACATGCCCAACATCCTATTCAAATGCTCTTCTTAACCATTGCTACATTAAGAAGGATGACTTGGGTTTTTAGTGTACCTGGATATGTAAAGTCTAATGCTGCCAAATCTCACTCTAGCTTAGGTCTGGCTAAGTAGGCACAAGGCTTGGGGGTGTGCTGTTACTTGCTAATTCTTTTTTCCTCCTTTAACTCTTGGATTAAATGAGAGTGCATCCTAACTCTGACCTGGGTTGTGATAGTATGCATTAAAAAAAAAAAAAAAAAAAAAAAGGACCAATAAGGAGAAGCTTCCAAGCCATGCTGTGGGGAGGAGTGATTTATGTGGCTTACAATGAATGACAGGTAAGAAAGAAGTCCTGCTGGCAATTGAAAACTTCCAACAAGCCATTAAAGCTTGACATACTTCCATCTACCAGCAAATCAAAGCTGGGTTGATTTAACATAAAGCCAACTGCATCAGCAAGGTTAGTTTAATTCTGATTATTAAGTTAATGGTAGATTTTGTCTGCTTTCCCTGCCCCTTTCCTTTTCCTGATTCCCCTTTCCCTCTTGTTTTCTCATTGTGTATGGAGCTACATAACACTCCCTCCCTCATTGCTGCATGACATCATAAATTCTGCCTGATACTCCCCTAGAATTATAAAAGTTAATTACCACCAAGCTATTTTTACAAGTTTCTTTATTACACTGCAACAAACTGCATTCCGAATTTATAAGGATGTTGCCAACTGTGAACGAAAGATGGTTTAAGGCAAAACAGACAGTGTTTGGAATAGTTTCAGTCCAGGCAATATTGGTTTAAATGAATGCATGATCATACTTAACTGATAAAGATGTTAATAATTAGAGGTTGTGTGTTACACTTTGTTTCCAGAAGTTTGTTTGTTGAAAGAAATATGGTGTTCCCAGCTACAAAAAGTTAACCTTCCATTTCAGAGCAGTGCGTTCCCATGCAAATTCTAGATCATAATTACTGCACAACCTGAGCAAACTGAAACTTGTATTCAGTGGTACACGGCAATGTGTTGGGTTATTCTGGCCCAAACTGTTGTGGGGGAAGAGGCAACCATGGGCATGTCATCATAAGGGTGCTGGAAACTTGGGCTACCAGAAATGGTGCCTCATTCTTTCATCAGTAGGGGCACCAGCAACATTTCCAAGTTACAGTGTAGAAAAAGAAGCCAAGATGAGACAGGAACTAACAGGAAGAATGCTGTTATTGCTTTCACTTCTTATATGCTGTTGTATGTTTGTTGCAGCTATCAGCCATTTTACAAGAAAAAAGGCTGGCTTCCCTCAAAATCAAGTTTTTCTAATTTTTGCAAATAATTTAATGAGATTCCAGCAGCTTTTGGACACTTGCTGCCTTCAACCATGAGTCCTTCTTTCAGATACTAGTCATTCTGTGTTTAAGACTCCTATATGCCCATTTAATAAATTTTTCTAGGCCAAAGAGTCCTAGGTTCTTGCACCATTTCTCACATGTCCTTCAGTTCTTTTCAGTTCTGATTCATGACCCTGAACTGAAGATCAACAGTCAAACATCAGTCCCATTTTTGACCTTTTGTATGACCTCTCCTCGTTTGGCAGGCAGCGGTTCTTCCAGGTGGGTCAGATGATGTTTCTCTCTGGAAGAGTCTAGTGCTTGCTGCTGCAATGAATTTGGCATTCAGAAGGCTGGGACAGAGGCATATTCCCACCATTCTGCTGGTCTGTACATGGCTTATTGCTCAGTTACTAGCAGCTTTCTCCTCCTGTTGATGAAAAACTGAAGTCACATGACTGTAGATGATGAATTCAAAAGGCTAGATTCAGTAGACTGGCCACCCTTTAACATCACCCTGTGCAGCCTGTGCTCCCTGCAAGGAAGCAGTAACTTTCTCAATGCCAGGAGTTGTTGCCAAGGCTCGTATCTCAGACACTTCAAATTTGGTGCGGTCAGGTTGAGAAGAATCTGTCTGTAAGAATCATTACTGACTAGAGCAAGTAAAAATAAGGAGTTGTATATGATAAACCAATTTTCCCCAAATCTAAGATGCTTCATGAGAACTATGTCATGGAAGTGTTTTCAGAGTGCAGAATAGGACTACACATCTCAAGAAAATGGTTTTTTTTCCTTGTTTTGCTCTTGCTCAGAAACGAAGACTTACGTTAAAAATTAAAAATAGCAGCAACATAGGGGGAATCAATTTATTTGCCTGTTAAAAAAACCCCACACAATACACAACACAAAACTGTGCATGTTTATATCAAGTTGGTTTTCGTCTCAACTTCTGAAATAATTCCCATTCATAATTTCTCTTTCTTTCCCCTCCTGTCCACTTGCAGGGAGCTTTTTTCCCCTCCCTGAATGCCAAAACCCATTGTACTACTTTGCTCTACTGTAACTACCAAAACGCTACCTCCACAATGACCATCACTGTCACAGAGCAGATTAATGGGTATAAACAGCTCAAGAGTGCTGGTCGCTTATCTGCCAGGGTAAATCAACACTCTTGTTCACACATCCTTGAGCCAGCAAGATTGATTAAAAGCCCCACGTGGCCATAAAGCTAGAATGTTAAGTAAATGACTTCCAAGGTTCCCCTGTAACGAGAGTCTTGGGAGAATATGTGACTTGGGAAGAAAACAAACACAAGGAAAAAACAAGCCCAAAGAAGAGTCTCTTTGATCTGCTGGCTGCCTGACATCTGTAACACTTCAGTTTCTAGAAAATAAGTATGTCAGTTTATAACCTCTGGTTTTCACTGCAGTTCAAATCTGTTATATATATTAAAAAATACAAATACATTTTATGGAGAGAAAGAAAATGACCTTCTTTTAATGGTGTCTCCCTTCCTGAGCTGCAAAGGTTACCCAAAACAGATGTATTCACATGTTGCTTTGAATGGGAAGCAACCTTTTTTGCCAACTTATTCTTCAGACTGCAGCATTAGACATCAAGGCCTGATGCAGTGTTGAGCTGTACAGGATGACAAGAAAAGCAAATGCAAATAAGCCTATTGCTTGCAGATAAAATTCCAGGATTAACCCTCTTGAATGGTATGACCCAAAGGTATTACTCATTTTGTCATTTTTCCACTTGTTATTTGGAGCCGATTTTCTAGACTGAGTCCATTGTGTTGCTGTGAGTGTGCAGAGGACAAAACTACGCTCCAGGGACTACCATCTGTTTGAGAGTGCTGATACAGGTGTAATACAGCCCAAAATGTAGGGTCTTCAGTAAGTAAGAAGAGATCTGTGTGCAAGAGAGCAGACCTGAAACTTCTGTGATTAGTGCTGGGGGCTGTCAAGCTCTTGTGTTTTGTTTTAGTAATGTACAGTGAAGGGTGGGCTTTTATCCTGACAACAAATTGAGGGGTCATGACTTTTTAATTAAATGTATTCCTAATCCACACTTTGTCTATTAAAAAAAAAAAAAAAAAAGTAAATCTGCTGGCCAAAGAAGAGAAAATAAACTGTGTGCTGTAATAAGAATATTTTCCTGCATTTGTCTTTTCCAGAGGTCCTTCAGTAAGATTTTGATGTTCCTTATCCTTTTTCTGTTTCCATTTTTATTTCTTAAGTAGCAAATGAAGCAGAACCACAGGAGGCCTTTTAAATGAATGCAGAATGTTTAATGATCTTTGCCATACTGAATTCAAATTTTCTTCTGTCATTACTCAAATCCACAGTAGGGATTTCCTACTGTTACGTATCTCAAGCTCCTCAGAAACATGGTTATGAATTTTAGGAATATACAGCTTTGATTCTCTCAATTTCTATTTTAAAGGAGAGTCCTAGGGATTAAAAAACAACAACAACCTTCCTCCAAACTGCTACTTCATACCATACCTAACCATTTGCCTTTGCTAGTTGACACTAAGTGGCTTCCCATGTCACTCTCAGCCAAAGAGTGCCCTGGATTTATTTCAACTAGTAGACTTCTTCAGAGATTCCCAGTACACCAAGCAAGACTACAGCTTGTGCATATTTTCTGTAAAATAGATTGCAAGTTCTGGTTACCTGTTGTTTTGCAGTGAATAACTTTGACAAGTAACAAGTCATATAAGTATCTAACTGCTTTTTCACTTATGAATTCAGTAACTGTTTTCTCCCTCCTTCTCTGTTTTTAGAAGCAGAAACAGAAGCCCCATTGGTCCAGGAAAGTATGGATATGGAAAAGTGCCGTACATTTTACCTTTACAAACTGATACTGGTCAGCAGCCTCAGAAACTTCGGAGGCAGCGACAGTCATCAAGGAACCATGTATTTAATCAGAGTCCAAGTCTCATGAACACTTACAGCCAGGCAGCTAGTCCTTCACTTCAACATGGGAATCTTTATCAAGAAGAAAGCGGGCCTCAGGCTGGACAGCAAGTCCTGGGACCCTCAGTTTATCAGTCATCTTCCTTTCCTGTATCTCAAAGCCTGTTTCACAGCAGTGACTCAAACCTTCACGGGTCTGCATCACACCAGGCAGTCCAGGGTCAGCCCCAGCCTCAGAGGGCTGCAGCAATTGTTTGCATTGGCACCTACAAGCAGTATAAACTCTGCAACACAAATGTAAGTCTTGTTTTCCTATATTGGATTTGTTGGACAGCTGTTGGTTTTCCCTAGCATGCTAAATGTTCACATAGTCAAGAAGTTAAGTTGAATATTGTTTTTTTATTAATTTAATGAAATTTTTTGTTAACTTAAAGTGTCTTGGGGAATACTGACAATAGATGCATAATATGGTTACTAATACCATACCTTCAAGGATTTTAAGCAGTCACTAAACCTACCAATAGGTAGAATTTTAATTTGATAAAGGGAGAAACTGAGTCACAGACAAGTTTAATATTTTTCCCTGTTAGAAATGGAAAAATGGAGTTGGGGTAGAGCACGTTATGAAGGCTTCCTGCTTCTCAATCCCATAAGATAGGGCTATCCTTTTGGGAGTGCTAGTCATGCTCTAAATAGCATTTATAGCCAGCATCCAGTAGCCTAGATCATTCCATTATCTTTCGATGGTGTTGTGTGTGTTCTGTGACAGATGCTACTTTAACCAGCATTTAAGCTCTACATGCTTTGATTTTTGGCTTCCTAGTTTACTGGAGAGAAAATCTGTTCTGTGTTAATCTGCTATTACTTGATTCAAAAATGTTTCTCTGGACGTAGCTCTGTGCTCTGGGGCAGTCTCCCATTGTGGGAAGCTAGTGAGGTTTTGCTGTTTCTCCCCACAAGCAGTTTTTATCCTCCTAAAATTTTCAGTTTCTGGTTGTGTCATTTTAGTATTTCCTAAAGTGCCTCTTCCTAATACTTGTGTCTGCTTTGGGCTACTAACCTAGCTTAATGTTGCAAACTTGAAGAAGTTTGTATTTGGATATTAGAAGCAGGATATTCAAGACTGGTCTCAATATGTAGACAAAAGCGTCCATATTTTTCTGGGTTGGGTGCACATCTGATTCTTCTTCCTCAGAAATCCTGTTCTGTTCAGTGGAAGCCTGCATAGTGGAGATGTAGCAACAGAACGTATGATCAGGATAACAAAAACATAACCTAAGCAAACCAGCTGAGTGCCTTTTTGCCTCTTACTGTAGCAGTTATTACATTTGCTTTGTTTATGAATAAAGTCCATTGATTGAGACCGGAGCAGTTGACTGAAGAGACCCAATGTCAAGAAAGTTTTAGTGCATTTGTCTGAAATGGAAAACATCAAAGGGCTAGTTTGAGCCTCTTGAGAGTAGTCTGTGGTACAAATTGCTGTTTTGAAAAACACTTTCTGCTTTTTGAAGGAAATGAGAAATGAACTTCATGCATGGGCATTAATCTGGAAAGCTTTCTGTGCCGAATTTGCTCCTTGGTGTCCAAGTGATACACAAATATCCCAGTCTTTATTTCATCCCTTACTGCATCAAGGCAAAAAGTTGGACAGTATTCTGCCTGACTTAAGAAATGTAACAGAATAGTTTCCAGGAAAGATCTCTTTTCGGACAGCAAGGGGTGAGAGGTGAAGGAAGTTAGGGATGAGGTGGAAGAAAGAAGCAATCCCAGATGGCTGAGGTATGGACAAGGAGGGATTGTAGGGGAAACTTGTTAAGAATGACAAGTGGGCTGGAGAGAAGGCAGCTGTGAGCTTGTGAATTGGACAGTGACAAGACATGCAGGTCAGTATGATGAGTGGTCTGGCCATCAGCAAGTTTCTTTTGATAGTAGGGGAACAGGAGTGAAAATACTTTCATGTTAATTTTAGAAACTGTTGCTTTAACAGAAGACTTCAGTAGATGAAGAGGAGAAAAATAGGTGAGTGTACTGTTGCTGCATCTTTGCCATTGTTGCATGTATAAATGCAGTTATAAAGGAATCAGCATTTAGATTACAGGAGACTTTTAATAACAAAGAGAAATTGTAGATGATGCAGCTCTTCCTAGGCATGGAACTCTACGTGGTCATATTCTTTATTTAGTAACATTTCTGTTACCCTTGGAGAGGCTTAAATTGCTCTTCAGGGTTATTTTTCTCCCTAGAATGTGGTAATTAATATAATTATAAAAAAGAAGTTGCTAAGAACAGTTTTAGTGTAAAGGCCAGGACGAGAGCAAAACAAGGCCGATAGTGTTTCACATTGTTTGCTTGTTCGTCCTGATTAAATGCTTCTGCACGTGGGCTTTAATTTAATTTATCGGCAGTGACATGTACCAGTAGTCTTGCCAGCATACAGAGAACAGTATATCTTTTTCTTTCTTTTTCTTTTTTTAATTCTTCCTGGAGCATACAAAAAATGAAAATCTCATTTACTGAGAGGAAAGTATTCTGTTAATGGTTATCCTGGTGTTTGGCCACTCCCTCTACAGTTTTTCCCAAGGGCAATTAATTAATAACAAATTAAATCAATCTGCCTTGGTCCATTAGGTCATTTCCTCATTATTGTACATTTATTGTTTTTTCATTAATAGCCGAACTCATTTTACATGACTGACAGTTTGATTCACAGAAGTTAAACTTGAGGGGTTTGGTTAGGGAGAACCACAGAAGTGCTTGTATTTGTTCAAGTGTTCCTGCAGGTTGTTAAACCTATTTTCTTATTGTACAAGTGGCTTCCCCTCTTCAGCACCTTGCATGTAGGCTTTGTACACGCTCACCTCAGCATATACAGCTGCTTGTCACCTCCTTCAGCAGGAAACAGACAGTCAACATCTGTCCTTTACAGGACTGAGACTATAAGCTATTTGTGGTACAGTAAGATTCTTCCAACGTAGCCTGTGTTCCTCCAAACTGGAGGAGTGATGAGTAAATCTTCCTTACTTCCCCCTGCATTAAAGAGAATTAGATAGTCGTGTGGGCGAAGTAGAATTTGAATGCAAACTTGTTTGCGTTGTTTATCACCAGAACAAAGGAAGCAACTCAAACGGAACATTTGTTTACTGACCACTTTTTGTTATCGACTGTCTCAAGCCTTGCCAAGTCCCTAGCTCTTTGTGAGTATCTGAATGTGTGAGAATATATTAGTAAATTAACTTCAGGCTGAGGATTGCTTGGGCCGTGGGCACAAGAAAGCTTTCAGGCTTCTGGACATTCAAGCCTACTTGCTTTGCAGTGTAAACTTGGTGATGCAGAGTGCCGCTTTTTAAAGTCAGTTTTATCTGATATTTTATTGTTTGTAAAAATTATGACTTATTGGTAAAGATAGGAATTCTTAGTATGTCTCTGTCCTTAATATGTGGAGAACTTACTGCAGCCTTTCAGTACTTAAAGGGGGCTTATAAGAAAGATGGAGAGAGGGGGGTTTTACCAAGCCCTGTAGTGTCAGGACAAGGGGCAACCATTTTAAACTAAAAGAGGGTGGGCTTAGGGTGGACACAAGGAAGAAATTTATGATGGGGATGGTGAGGCACTGGGACAGGTTGCCCAGAGAGGCTGTGGATGCCCCATCCCTGGCAGCGCTCAAGGCCAGGCTGGATGGGTCTTGGAGCGACCTGGTCTAGTGGAAGGTGTCCCTGCCCGTGGCAGGGGATTGGACTAAATGATCCTTAAGGTCCCTTTCTACCCAAATGGTTCTGTGATTCTATGTTGTCCTTGGTGGTGAGTTCAGGTCAGAAGGCCCCGCTTACCCTGACAGCTTGTTTACCTCTCCTCTTCTGCAGTTCCCAGTTTCTAAATTGCATCAATACAGTTGAGTCTGAATTCACACAGTAATCATGGCCACTTAAATGCTCTGGTTAGAAAGCCTGTAAAATAAAAAAGTGACTCGTTCATTGATTTACTTACAGCACAGCAAGGAGTATGAAAAAATAGGCAGGGATGAGTTTCACCATGAAGAGCAACGCAAAATGGGTGTGAAGTCTAAACTGCCTTTAGCTATGCATTGAGGTATGTTTTTGACTAAGTTTATGCCTTTACTTGTATATGAATTTGCAAAAACCAAGCTAAAATGTATGAAAGACTCGTCGTTGAGAGCTCAGTGAGATATTTATGGATGAAGTTTTGCTGAGCTTGTCCAGTTTCATTCACAGTTGCTAGCTTGCCCACTGGTTCATAAGGATTGCTGTTGTGTCTCCAGTTAGACTATGTTGCCTTTCCCAGTATTTTACGTGTCTGCTACTTAGCAAGAGGTCACTTGTATTTTGGAGAAATACCTAAATAGGATCAGGAAACAATGATTACTTTTACTTTCTTAGCCTGACTTTTCAGTTATACAGGTAGTACAGCTATGGAAAATCCAGCTTTTGGTTCTGAATAGAGTTCTCTACCTTGGATCTGTGCTCCTGTGTGCATAGCACTTGCGAATGGCACCTTAGCAGGGAATGCAGAGTATCTGAAAACACAATTTTGCAAATGGAAAGAGGTTTTACAGTTGAAGAGATGAGGTGAGGTAAAAGGCTCAGGGCAAATCCCCAGCTCTGTCATGATGGGATAAATGAATATATTTAATTTCCTAAAGCACATTAATGATGATGATACTAATTCTGACTGGTGTGAGTTAAAGCTTTTTTGGATGCAGAATACTAATTAAATAGAATTGAACTGTTCTTCAGGAATGTGTTGAGTCCATTAAAACCCGATGTGCTTTTCTGTCACCTAAGCACATAGGTAGGCATTGGCTGGCCCCCTTGGCACCTGGGATCTTGGGCCATTTCACCAGCTTGCTGGCATTCTGCCCAAGCATTTTTGAAAGTTTTCCACTCTATAGAAAACGAAATATTTCCAACATTTCAAGTTTTAACAAAGGTAGAAGTGGAAAATGTTTAGTTTTGTACGGAACAGAAAATGTAATTCCTGGACAGGTCTTTTCAGAAGTGATATGGGGTGCTGCAAGGATGTGTGTACTCCTTAATGTAGTAGGGATGCTCAGATACTGAGGTAAAGCCAAAATACGACTATGTATTTTTAAGAGGTTTTTTTTTTTTTTTTTAAACTGAAAAGCCCCTTCTTATTCCCAAAGAGTTACTGTGTGGTTTATTTATTCTCATTCTGAGATTTGTATAGAGTAGGTGTTTGACATAAGTGGCAAAGTGGGGTTATGATGACATATCTTTTCCTGAGGAAGTTTAACCTTGACTTTATGTGAGGAATGTTCCCTTCGAACAGTGTGGGATTGTATGTGTGTTTGGTAGTCTGACATTCTGTGGGTGTATAGGAAACTTACTAAAAGCTTACATTACTTTGGGTTGTACTGTCCTTTCTTTAACTGTTCTGATATTTGCAGCAGAATTTTATAAATGTTGATTCAGAATGCATTGTCACTAATACAGGCTTAACTTACCAGGCACTGGCACAGAGATACTGCTCGTAAACTGTCATACGTAGTTTGATCAATCATCCCTTGTATACAAAAGAGTCACATAGAGACATCTTCGATAAAGCTCTTGGACCGGAGTTGTTTCCTCTGCGTCTCTGCACTGTGGCTTTATGACATCCCCTTCAACATCTGAGAACACTGTATTAGAAAATATTTTGCATTATGATGTTCTTATTAGAACTTAAATAATTATGGGAAACTGTCTGGCTTAATTCAGTAGGAAAAATACGGTGGGGTAACTTCAGAAGCTCTCCCAAATAGTTTTATTCCACAAGTGTGCTCTGTACTTCCGGCAGTTACAGAACACAAAATTAGCTGTTTTACACAATTTAGTTATTACTAGGTTAATTACTTACTAATCCAGTAAAATGTTCATAATAAGGCCAAAATCACACAATTCAGAAAAATTTGGTGTCTAGAGGCTTACGGTTTTTAACCGAAGATTCAATTGCTTACTTTGATCAATAAATCTAAGTTATTTTAAACTAATTGAGCATCTAGGAGTCCAAGAGTCATGTTCTAATGCCCTGTTGTGCCAAGAACTGTAAAAACACAGACCAAAAAAGATAGGTTCAGGTAAAAATTCGGTAATGTATACATGGCTACAGTCATAGCCTATGATCTCCAGGTCGGGGAGAAGTGACCTGTAGGATCTGTAATGTTCTTATGATGGCTCTCTGTATCATACAGAAATGTTGAGATTTTTGTCTTTCTCCAAAGACAATTTAAGATACAAATAAAGTACAGTAGAGCCTAGTGTCACATCCCAGTTTCTCAGGACGATGAGTCAGGTTTGCTGATTCCCAGGTCAGGATTAAGGTGAAATGCCACCAGGGACCATCGTACTTTAACTCACGAAACTCAATTTTTATTTGCTCACAACAAGAACTGGCATGCTCACAACAAAAGTTGGCATGAAACTATGTCAGTAAACTGCATAACGTGTGCTAACCATCCATCACCAAACATGTACTATCAGGCCTTGCTTATTTGGGTATCAGTTCAGGGAAGACAGTACGGGGATCTCTCCCGTTGAGTCCCGAGGTGCAGAGTGGATCCCCTTGCTTTCTAGACTCCATCTCAGTGAGGAGCCCAGGGGCGGCTGGATCCACTCCTCGTCCCAGACTTAGTCAACAGTTTGTGTCTAAAGGGAAAGGGATGAGGCGTAGGGAATACAGAAAGGGGAAAGAGAGAGGGGAGAGAAATATTTGGCCAGTCGTGGGTTCAGTCGGCCGAGGAGTCCTGTTCTGGTGGGCTTGTGCACCTGGGGCATCGGTTTGTGTCCTTCCATCATCCTTGCCCCTCCTTTGGGCCGGCACTCAACTCCTTGGGCTAATTAGCCTTTGGGCAGTGGGCTTGGGGGTCTTTTGGGGAGTAGCCTCCCCTTCCGTGCAGCCGTGACCTTTTGCCATAGGTGGTGAGCTGCCCTGCTCAGCACATCAGAACAGCACACCAGGACGGGGAGCTGTGCACCCTCCTGTTGCTGACGGGTGCTAGTGGGCTTCTTTTCACCTGGGGTTCCTTCCTGGGCAGAGTTCCTTGTTATGCAGAGTTAGTTAGTTAGAGTTAAGCAGAACTTGCCCCACCACGATGTTTGAGACATTAAATCCTTCAGTCTCTCACACCTAGGCTAGAGTAAACACCTTAAGGCCATAAACCAGAAATACTCAACTGGAAAAGGAAGGTTGAGAGTAGAGTACGTATGAAGTCAGCAAAAATCTTTGATTACTGGAGGAAAGGTAAAGGCAGCAGGGGGAGATCATGACCACCGACTCACTTCAAAACCAAAAGACTTATTAACCCCCCCCCTACTCCTTGAGCATGTGCTGTAGAATAAAAGAACACTTTACCTGGCATTTGAAGTGGGGAAACTTTAACCCAATAGAAATTGTACTAGATAAGCGCCTACCAGTTGCTTATACTTTTGGGGAAGAACTTTGGAAATTGAATATGTATAACTGAACTGTATAAATCGCTTGCCCGTTTAGGCGTGAGGTCTGCTAGCTTTGTGGATTACCACCTAACCCTCATCTTTGTGCAAACATGAATTGTAATAAAATACCTCTGCTCTGTGTGTATACTGGCATTTCGCACGCCGGGTAAACAACCCCACTTGTGGGACAACAGCTTGAGTTCTGATCTTTAATGAGTGGCACCAAACCCTTTCACCCATGTTTTCCACTCAAAAGTTATGAAAGAAGAAGTGGGGTTCACACCGTAAAGTTGGAACATCCTTAGTGAGTGCCCATGCTGACCGCAATTATGTTTACTCCATTGACAATAGTACTGCTTTGGAAGCAGTGGCCATACATGACTTCACAATAAATATGAAATAGCTCAAACTATTATGAATATAGCTCAGGACAATGTGTACCATGGTTACAGTTCTCTCCATGTAAAAATCCCTCCTCCTGTAAAAATGTCCAGATAATTCTTGTGATGTTCAACCTCAGTTTTCAGCGTCTTTCTTATTTCATGCTATTGCTCCTAAATATCTTAGGCAATTTTCTTGTCTCTTCTTGGTGTTTATACGTGGTAAGCAGTTTCCATATTTTAGCATAAGAGTTAGTCAGTTCATGTACATTTAGCGCCATTAGTGTGTCTGGGGTTTAGCTTGAGCATTCTGGGAGCTGAATTTTCCGTAGGCTCTATCAACTTCCCAATACACATTTTGTTGATTTCTAATGTACAGAATTACTTCAAAAGGTATGGTTAACAGTAGTACTTCAGTATTTTACGATACTGTAGGAAGCATTGAGCTGAATTTTTCTCCTGTGAGGATTATTTTGAAGTTCTGATCCTGTTAAACGGGTTGCATAGTGAAGCTGAAGAAGTCTACGTATTGGTTGAAGTTGAGTTAATTTGTGTCCAAGAATAGCTGAAGATTCAGACCCTCACTTATGTGTAGTAATAACAATGTTAATAGTTCATCTAAGTACCTCAAAATCAAACCCCAAATGCCTATCAGTTGGCCAAAACATTTGTTTCTAACTCCCTGGTGAGCCATGAATGGCAGGCTTCATGTAGCAGTTGGAATTGTCTGAGAAGTTACCTTCCTAATTCTTAGAGTAAATGGAATGCATGTGTCATGGAGGAGAGGAAGCGGGGAAAAGATCCACAGTTAATCCGATCGCTTCATCAGTTTTGAAGAGCAGCATTGCCACTTAAAATATTGTGGAGTGATTCGGAAACTTCATTTGGATGCTTGTCAAAATGAAGGAATTTTTTTTTTTGTTCTGCAATAAAACATGACTGCAGGGTGATTTAGATGCATTGCCTGGTTATTGTTCAGACATAACCTCTGCGCCAAGCTAAAGAGGAAACTAATCAATGAAAATTGTGATTTCAGAGTTGCAACCAGACGGTTGCATTCCTGACATATTTGTAGATTTGTTTAATAAGGTAGTGTAAATTTGAGTAGTTATCATTTATGAATATAGACAAGTGTTGTGGGAGATATTTTAAGGCATTCCAGCTTGTCTTTGTTTCTTTTTCTCAATTCATATTGACAAAAGTCTTTGTCTGAAATTCTGGTACGTAATTACTCAACACTCTAACTTGAACGAGAAATTTGCTTTTTATTCATATGTTAGTTTAATTGCATCCAGGTTTTTGCAGCAGAGGAAGCTGCAGATGTCTAGAAACTTTGATCAGGGGAAATCCCTTGAATTAATTTACAAATAATTTTTTTTAGTGTTGTTTTTATGAACATCTGTTAACTATTCCCATTAATTACAGGTCTAGAAAGCACCTACTGTCAGATGTCAGCATCTGCCTTGGTACATGAAAGGAGTAATTTTTTCCTGATATTTTTAGGAGATTAGTTCAGTACTGCTGATAACAATGAGCAAGTTTAAGGGGCATTTTCAAGCCAAATAGCAGGAAAAGAACATAAATTACATGAATACAGGACCTTGCAGTGAACGTACCCATCAGTACAATCCCAATCCTCTCTTGTACTGACTGAGGTTGAGTGAAGGAAGAAGGAAGTGCAGGAGAAGCTGCCAAAGTTAAGCTAAAGGTGCTGAAGGAGAAGTGGTCTGTTAGCAATGCTGTTGATAGAATTTTTAGTTTTGTGGGTTTCTTTAATTTTAGATTTTTAAGCAGAGCTTGAAAACAGTAAATAGCCAAAAGTCATGTAGAAAGTTAGGAAACATAAATGTAAGATTACCTCTAGCAAGCATATGTTCCTTTGCCTAACTACAGAATAGTTGTGTTGAAGGATGGTAGTCCAAACCATCTTCCCCAGAAGTGGTGAAAATGGAAGTTGGCACTACATGTCCTGTGGTGCCCAGAACAGTTAAATGAGAGTTTTGCATATGATACGTTAAGAGCTAACTGCATACAGAACAATGCAAAACCTAGAAATAATTAAAGCAGTGGTGATACTAAAAAAAAATAAATACATAAATCAGGCTGTGGTGCTCTGTCTCGTATTTGCTAGTACTTCATCAAGTGTGCTGTGTGTTTGTCCAGAAATAACACCTTTGCAGGCAGCATATTGCACATGGAGAGACATGCAAATGTAATTAATAAAACAGAGTTTCTTTCTAGTGATAGGTAGGTAAGGCTGTTTATCTTCAAACTCTTGACTTCTATTTGTGGAAAAGCTAATCTTGTATTTTTTTTATATCTGTCACCGCAGTGTTAGAGAGGCAACGGGTGATCTGTCTGTAGGGGGAAGAAGCCAGGGAAACATCCCCTGCCTCTTTCTGCAAACCGTCTGTGGGTTTTGGCTTCAACCTTCAGTAACTTCCCAGCCAAGCAATGTACTGTTTTCTTTTTCTGTATTTCTGTTTGCATTATCATTTGTTAAAGATAGCAAGCGCACTATCTTGACGGCTGTTTTAAGACCTCAGCTTGGGTCACTTTTTGGTGACAGTTTTTTGTGATGATGTCTAGTTTTACTTTGAGCAGCTAAGTGCCCTTAAAAGGACTCTCTTAATGTGACGAAGTCAAACCTGTGAAGCTTTAGAGCTTTCAGAACTAGAGTTTTGTCAACAGTCCTATGGTAACTCTCTTGTGTGTTGTGAAAATTGTTTAATTACCTGATAATGTATTAATTTACCCCAGAGTCCCCGCATAGATCCACAGCTTAGGTATTAGTGATACACCACTCAATGTTACTCTCTTTATTATTCAGCCTTTGGCTTCCTGCCTTAAAAATGCCCCTTGCAGAAGATGAGGAAAAAATGGCTTCTCCAAGGACTACTCGTTGATACTATTACTGCAGTGTTTGATTTAACATTCACAAAGCAGCTGTGTGATAGCAAGATCTAATCTCTATCATAAGAAAGAGAGCTGAGATATGGAACAATGAGGTTTAAAAGAAGTGTTCAATAATTTAATGCCCCGTGCCGAGTAATTGGGATTGGATTTTTTTTTTGGTGTATGTTCAGTATCATATTTATTACTTGACACTAGTCAAAGCAAAATTTGCATTGGCTGAAACTGTATTTGTGATTTGGCAGCTCATCTGCAAATCGGATCCAGAGGTTTTCAGGCAGAACCCCAAAATGGAAAGTTCATTGTTCACAAACTGAGAAAGGATTGGATTAATTGCACCATAGGTGACATTTTTTCCCCCAAAACTGGTAGAGCAGCAAGTTCCAGAAACAGCAGACCATCTTTCATGTTCCTTATGCTGTGTTTCCATTGATTACCTACTAGCTTCTACAGTGAATGAGAGATTATATAAATAACTCTTCTAACTAAACATTCCCAATTCATCCCCAGAGTATGTCCATTCTGCATGCTGAATGAGTCATAGGTCATACGGAAAAAATAGTATGTAATCATATAGTTGAGAGTGGACCTCACAGGCAAACCAAGCCAAATTATATAGTAATTGCATGGACAGTCTCTTGTAAGTTGAGGTTAAACATTCTTTTAATGCCCTGTGACTTGCTGTATGTAACTTTATAGTTTTAAGACAAAAACAAAGAAGCCTTCAAAACCAGAATGCCATGAGGTGATATGTCGCTATTCACAGGACTCCTCAGACCACTGCAGTTGAGCCAGTGGTAGAAGGACAAGGAAAATGCTTTGCCAAGGTGTTCATAGGTTTTTCTCACGACAGTTGTTTCTGCCCTTCCTCCAAATACAGCCTGTCTCTGCTCCTTCCCTTTAGCAGAAGCTGTCCCACTGCATTTTCTTGCTTAGTCACACTTCCCATTTTCTTAGTACCTTGTCTAGTATTTTCCATCTCTTCTCCCCATCTCTCCTGTGTCCTTCCACTCTCTCCTCCTTCTGTTGAGGTTCCCCAGCTTCCCTGCAGTTTCATCCAGTTTCACTTTCTTCTCACGACCTTCTTCAGCTGACCTGCTCACCCAGTCTAATCTCTTGAATCCCAGTCCCAAGGTTTATCCAAGTTTTTCCAAAGTTTTCCATGCTTTTTAGGTACAGGCATTTGTATTAGGCTGCTTCCTTGCTTTGTCCATGCTGCCTGCAACAGGCTCAAGGGGTTATTAAAAGCAGAAGAGAGCGATGTCTTGTTTTCATTTCCAGTGCCTGCCCCTAATACAGACCTCAGGAGCATGTACCAATAATTGCTGGAAAACCTCTCAGCCTCAGATGTGGAACATACTTCTTGTACACAGATTGTTCCAGTAGTTTAGCTGCAAAACTTTAACAAGTTTTGACTGAATGTGTACAAAGTATGATTATCAGCATTTTTTTCAAAATCTTGTGGCCTGGCTATATTTGGGTAGATTTCCATATAAAAGGCAGAGGATGCATTCTTGGAAAAAAAAAACCCACTTTCCTGGCTGACTTCATTTCACTCATTAAAATAAAACAGGCACTTATATTTTGAAAAAAAAAAAATATATTATCAGAATATTTGAAGCATGGGAAAAAAATGAAACATTTTTCCCCTCTTGTTTTCGTTCAGACTCATTCTTGGATGAAATACTTCAGTCAAAAAAAGGAGACTAAGACAGATACCAGGAGTGGAAAGTTTTAGTCTGAATGGTTTAAGTTTGATGAACTCATAAGTAAATGGACAGTGCTACCAGCTGTAGCTTTTACATTTACCATATTTTATAATGCCTTGGTATCTGCTGGTTAGTTTAAGGTCCTTTCTTTTTTCTTTTTAGTAGTATCACCTAGGAAGAAAGAATATATTGCAGAAACGATGTAAGGGCATGTTGTATCAGAAGCTAATTTTTGGTGGAAACAAGAACTCTAAAATACAAATAATGCTGTAATTTCTGTTACACATGGCTCCTGCAAACTCATAGTAATTTTAAAGCTACATTTATGGTGCTCTACAACTGTCCACTTTTTGTGGAAAACAAATTGTTCCACATTGTAGGTCTTTTTATTAACGAAAAAAAGAATAGAATGTATTTTCTCAACAGACTTACCAGAATTCACCCTAGGTGTAGTAACATCTCTACATTTGTGCCTGTACATTTCTGCCTCATGTAATGATGCATAAATGTTTCTGTTGCCTGAGAAAAGAGATCCTTCTCTAAGAGTATTGTGATTCTTGCTGTAAAAATTTTTAATTAAGAAGTGAAATATCATGGTAATACAAATCGGAAACTTCCCTAAACTTTCAGTCCTGCTGGAACCATTCAGGTAGTCCTTCCTCCCACACAGAGGCCATTTATTTAAATGGAATGCATGCAATTGAATTTCCATTTAAATTGATTGGCCTTTCATATAGAAAACTGGTAGAGGATTATTCCTGCGTACTGATGAAGCTAGTAGAATAAAAGAATGAAGTTCTGAAACCTACGTGACGTAAAGACGGCACCCCAGAAAGAATAGGCTGGTCCAAGAACCGTGTTTTTTAGAAATGAAGTAAAATATCGCTGGAAACCCTTGAGTAGATGTTTTATCACATTGCCATAATTTTCTACAAACTACGAAGACTACATATATCATCTGAGCTTCAAGTCTGCTGATTTCACTAGAGCTGCGTCAAATACAAGTTTGTCTCGGGGTCTTTCGAAGCTGATACTGATGGTGCCTTTCAAAAAGGGTTTTGGAGTGGCTGTTTTTTCTAGTATAAAGAATACTACTACTGTTATATTAAAGCAACAATCCTTAGTACATAAACCTCACATTTTCTGAGGAGGACTGTTAAAACATGCTCTGTTTTTCAGATGCATTTGAACAACGTAGACGGATGAGACACTAAATGTGCAGCAAGGCTGAGAGCTTCCATGTTAAGGCATTCTTCAGACTTTGAGCCAGGTTGTGTCAAATGGAAATAAGTTCTCACTGATTTCCCATCAAATGAGGCAATACTGTGCAGTTTAAGCACCTTGAGCATTATGTAGTGTTTCTATAAATAGGTATTTGAATGGAGGGATTCTAGTATTTGGTGGAATTTTTATGTAGCATATTTATATAGAAAAACGATACCACTGCTGAGACTAAGAACAGCCGTTGTACAAAGTAGTTATGAGTTCTGTTGCAAATGCCAAGCTTTTGATGCTTGATTGGGATCATGTAAAGAATATCCTATGCGCGCTCCAGTCTTGATACTGAAGTACTTCTTCGCTCAGGAAACTGGGCACTAAAAAGACATTTGGGACAGTAAAATAGTAACGACTTTTTGAGAAAACTGCTTTGGAATGAGTTGACAGTCATCTGGCCTTTTGCTGGATCAGAAAGAGACTAGCAACAGTCAGCCGTCTAGATCATTGGCAGGTGTGAATTGACATAGCTCTGACTTCCATAGCGTACTTGCGTATCACTTTACACCAGATGATACTCTGTTCCAGCATGGTCTGTTTTCAGTATTTGTCTCCCATTTTCTAATTGTTAAACTTAGATGTTGTAGAAAGCAATTATTGTTTCTCAGATTGTTTTTGGTTTGTTTGTTTGGGTTTTTTTGGAATAACATTGGTAAAATTTTAGGAATAACCAGAAATGGATTACTTCCTTGACACATTTTTGGTACTACTGAGGAACTGTACTGTTAATTTTCCTACCGTAGCTCTTCAGTGAGCCCCTCCTAAGCTTATAGTGCCAAAAGTTTCCTGTCATGCACATTAGATCAGTGTAGATGCTTTGTGTGGGATGGATGAATGGCTAACTTTTTATTTAAAACCAAAGCTGGACTTGAATCTTTTACAAGTTGTTGAAAATCTTAAATACAATAAGTGATTTCAGTCTAATCAGATGGATCTGTCAGTATGAATTTAGAAAAAGCCACAAACCTGTGAAGTTGAGCAGCAGTACTTCTTTCTTCATCTCTTTGGTTGAGCTTTCTTCTCCATTATTAGACATACTGTGTTTTCAGCTGTAAAGTGCTATGGAAGGGAAAAAAGGTAAAGCAGTAACAGATGCGCTCGCCACATTATACATTAATGCCTTATTTGTCTGATGCATTGCAAAATTAAGAATGATTAGGTTTGGGTAACACTTCAAAGACTTTTCTAGTTGAATTCAGATGACTTTCTTGGTGCAAAGCTGAAATCGTTAATAGATTCCAGACGGAGATGGTACACTTCCCATACCCATGGCAGTGGGAGCCAGCAGGTGCCTCGGGGAAGGCAGGCACCCCTGTGTGCAGCTCTGCCATGGACCGTCTTCCTTGTTCCAAATGCAAGCTCCTTGCTAGACGAATGGGATTTGGGTAGAAATAAAGTGATACTGTATCGTGCACACATCTAAGGCCTTTTCCATCTATGACAGGCAACCCCTTGAAAGCCCAGAGGGAAAAGAGAAAGGCTATATCACCTTGTATTACTTGTTCCCTTACAGTCTGTGTCACTTCAGAATCTCTCTCTCTGGTTAGTAAAGAAAGTTAGTAGTTTATGGTGATAGTCATAACTAAGCTTAATCTCCATTGCAACAGACTTGTACGTGTAAATTCATCGCCTGAGGCGGTGCCGAGATTTCAAGAATACAGGTGCTCATTCCTCGTAAACTTGTCCAGATACCACTGCATTCACAGATGTTAATTTTCATTCGATGTCAAGCCAGACATTTATAGTGTACTGTCTGTGGTCATGGGCTGTAACTAGAGCTGGCTAGCACTATTTTTACTGCAGAGCTGTTCTTCACATAATTTCTAAAATACTGCATTTGAACGTTTCTTGCATATTTTTGTTTTTCAGAAGCATCAATTCCATTTTAATAAAAAATCTGCCCAGTATTTTGTGCCACAGCTATCTAGACACATTTAATAGACCTTATTTCTTTTTGTTAGTTGGCAGACAATCAGTCATCTTCATGTTCTGTTACCATTTTCAAAAATTAGAGCTATTGGGGCAATAAAAGAGTCTTCAGTAGTTTAAATGGATCTGTGGCTGTCTTTCAGTGTGTGTTCAGGTAGACAACAGTACGTTGCCTTGATTCGAAGTAACAGATAGGGGCGTCCACGGTCCTTGACAGTGCAGAAAGAAACAACTTGGAGAAGAATTAATATTTGAAGATTCTGCTTTCAGATATGGACATGGAACTTCCGTAGGTTTCAGGAGGAACAAGGCACCAGCACTTCGGAGCAGAAGTTCACTGCAGACGTGGGGGATTGTTGTGTAAACTGGAATTTGCATAGTATGCATATTGCAAGGACATGCCACTTTTAAAAGTGTGTTCTGAAAATGAAAGAAGAATCTTCAGATTACTGTTTCAGAAAAAGTATTTTAATTGTTTTTCTTTGGAGATGTGTTTATCCTTTGGAATGTCGAAGGATTAATATGATTAGATAGAACCACTGCAGAAAAGAAAACTAGAGTACAGCTAGATTACTTGGACTTAATTTAATGTATAGTATTGCACACTCAGAAATATTAATTATGAGTTATGCCTGAGCCTGGAGAACCCAGAAGGACTATGGGGCCTTGGAAAAAGAGTTTGCCAGTTACTGTAGGTCATAAGAACGAAACAGTGCCAAAAATCTTAGTCAATGTTTTAATTGCCTTTAGAGGTGGTTTCAGGATCAAAATGGCCCTTTTATGCATTTTCAGAAGCGCATTATATCAGTAGAGCTTTGCTAATGGCAGGCACGCATCCAGTGCGAGCACACATCTGCTGGCAGACTGATAATTTTCTGATGTTCAGTCAGCACTTCATTAATTAAGCAAAGTGTCAAAGATTTGTTAAAAACCTACGCTTTTTGAAAGTTTCCCAAAAGCTAAAAAGCAAGTAGGGTGGTTGGTTTGTTTTACAGTCTTAGCTGTACTAGCAGCTCGTTTTAAGAAAGCTGTAATGGTACATAGCAAAGAGAAGAAATGTGGTGCTGTCCCTCAGAATACTTTCATATATGCATCTCTCAGATGAAACTGAGGCATAAATAAAGCTACTGTTTCAGAAGTGCAAAGTTTCTATCAGCTGCAGACAGTGAGTTTCAAGAAATTTGGCCTGAGGTCTGGAAAGACAAAGGGATACTTCTAAAATGTTTTGTCTTAAGCACTGGCTGCCTCATCAACGTGGTGCTGTGCTGCTGCTCTTAATTTCACACTCCAAAAGTACAGGAAGAAAAGGTGGACGAGATGTCCTGCTCATTGAAACAGCCGCATCAAAATGCAGCCGTGGAAGCTCTGAAAGTGCCTTACATTGTGTGAATATGTCCAGCACTTTGAAGGTGCTTAGCTGAATAAAGTCCTGCGTGCTTAATTTACAGGATTGTTTTTTTCAAGCAGCGTATTTTAAGTAGGAGAGACATAATCTAAACCCATATAAAATTATGGATTCTAGAGGCTGTTTCTAATTCTGTAGTGCACAACTGAAAGAATAATAATAAAAAAAATCTCCCAGCATGGAGTATATTTTTCTAGATAATTTACATCTGCCTCTACACGACGGAATCTGAGATTTATCTTGGTATATATGCAATGTGTACTTCTTGCTGATCTGGCCTCCACAGACTGGTTTTAAAAAGGAGATTCTAGTTCTTTTTTTACAAACATCCAAAGAGGTCATCTTGGTTTTGTGTCAAAACCTCTGTGAAAAGCTTTAGGTAACTCCCTCAGTAATCACAAAACAAAATGAAGTTTTTAAGGAAAAAAAAATGAAATTCCAGATCTGTTGTGAACAAAACAATGAATCAAAGTCAACATTTTGTTTTTGAGAAAATTGTTCTCATGTCCCTAACAGGCAACACAATCCCAATGCCCTCATGTCACCGAGGGGGAACCGAGGGAAAATCACACAGTAAGGTTAAATATTTTAGCAAGTTCATTCCGAAAGGCTCTGGAAGATTTTGGAAAGAGATCCAGGTTGTTTAAATCCTAGTACTCTGGCTTAGCCACAGGAACATTTTTCATCTGTAAACATGCCAACTTGCCTGCTTTTTAAAGCAAAATTGCTATTTGTTTGGCAGAGGGCCAGGAAGGGTGTAGAGACTGTGTCATGGACAGACCCTCGGACGAACGGACGCAGTGTGTCCTGCTGCAGGATGCAGACCACATGCTGCCGGGGACGGTGCTGAGGGAAAGCCTGGCTTTTTCCTTGGTTGTCTTCCAGGGTCTCCCAGCCGCGTGTGGGTGAGCTGGGAAGCAAATGAACTCTGTAAGGTACAACTGTTAGATGTCGTAAATAGGAGCTTTTTGGGCGTGGTTGTCTTCTCATCACAGATGCTCATTGCTGTCTTTCAGGGGCTTTATAGTCAAGCTATATATGTGTTTGTGACTGTCCCGAGTTCGTAAATCAGCCTGGAGAGAGGGAAAGAAATGCACCACCACATTGACAGATAGAGTAATTAAAATGTAAAAATAGGTTGTACTCTCAGGGAATAATAAAAAACCAAGGATCTACAGAAACCCCTGTGCTAAAGTGTCACTTCTGATTGTACAGGGTCATGCTTTTTCCTTTGAGTGATAACAGTGTATTTTCTGCCTAAAAGATCGCTAAAAAGCCAGAGAGGCCAAGAGAAAGGGCCTGGCACTCTTAGCTCTTCTGAGAAAGGCTCAAGGATTTCCTTTTCAGGGGGGCTGAGCAGTAGGTGATGTGAAACTGTCATTTCATTCAGCTATGCCTTAAAAATTTAGGCAGGCTTAATAAATGCTGTAGAGATGTTAACTAGTATATACGTACAGTATAATTCTTTTAAGCCTTGGTGATTCATAAGCTATAGTAAGTTTGACTAGTTGCACCTTGTCGTTTCTTAAATAAACTTTCATAAAACTCTTTCATAAAATATTTTTAAAAGACATCTAAAAAGAAAAATGAGTATAATCTGTATAAAGGATAAAGCAAAGAGTTTTTGCAAACCAGGTCACACTCAAATTTTTACTCAAAATTTTATTTGTAATTAAACTTTGATGAATGAAATGGAGGAAGGACAACTGTGTTGGGATTTACAAAGTAGCATGGATGTTACTGAGTTAGCTTTTTCTTCTGATTTCGGCTTGATCCACACAATGTTTGGTGTATTTGCCAGTCCTTTAGTCCTGCTTTAAAGCAGTGGGGCCTCTGTCCTGTGGACAACTTTCAGTAAGTTTAAAACCAGCAATTATAGCTATATTAAAATAATCTTAGAAGGGGTGGGTGTCGCTATTTTTTGGCAACAGCAGTGAGTATTCTGATCTTTTTATTCATACATTGTCTGTAGTTGGTATGAACGGGGTGTACAGGAAATGGTTTATGAGCCAGAAATACTGGTACACAAGAGCACGAGCTCAAGGCTCAGAAAAGGCAAAACAAGAAACAACAAAACCTCACAATAGACTGTCAGAAAACGTGTGCCAGAAAAAAAGGGAAACCGTTCCAGAAAGAAACCCTTCAGGCTGGGTTCTCTGCTGGCGCAAACCGATGTTGTTATGCTGTAATTTAATGTAGGGACCTTAATTTATTCCAGCTCAGGTTCTGTCCCTTCACTTTTAGGATATGTGCTGTAATTGGTTTCCATTAAAAAAGTAAGCTTCCTAGCCTTCGTTGGTTGGTCGTTGTGGCCGAATTACCCTTGCTGCATTGCTGTGTCACAGATGTAAGGATGTGTGTTTCAGTTGTGGGAATATAGCATTGCTTTCTCCATTTGGCACTAGAAAAGACTTCTGGTCCCACCCTTCCAATGTAGTTTGGTGGCTCATGGTCCTTTTTTCGGGGAAGCTTTTTAGTTTTGTTTTTTTTATTAGACAGTTTGTTGAGGAAAACAATATTTGCATGTACTTGGAAATCTCAGAATGGTGGGCAAACAAAGCACAGTGTGCTGTTTGGCCAGAAACAGTGTTTATTCTAGAAGATTTGTTACTGTGATTCTAATGGAAGATAAAGTAGTTCGTGAACCTTCCCCCAGGCGTGTTTTTGGTACAGTTTATAGTCCACTTGAAAAGTCTTGACTTTGACGTCTCACTGATCCAGTTACAAACATCTTCATATATAGATGCTGGATGCAAAGCAAGAACTCTTCTGGGACCTCTGGTGTGCTGGCTTTCACTGCAGAGATGATCAGTCTTTCCCCCATACAAATATAAGAGAATGGACTTGCAGTTGCAGCAAGAGCTCTTCTTACTGAATCTCTTGCTCTTCCCTTCAAAAACAGTTATTTAGCCATGCTGCTTTCATATAATACTGTCACTAGTTTGCCCTTGAAATCTGTCTCCTACAGAAAAAAATATTCTGCTGTTCTAGTCCAGTTCATAGTGTTTTTAATAGCCGTTTTGATCGTCTAAAGGGAACCTGAAAAAAATGCACCTGTGACCAAAGCGTGTCTATTTTTCCTAGCATAGAAATTGTTCTAATTAACCCCCTCGCCTTTTCTAGAAATCTTTTTCCCCTTTGTGTGTGCCCACACACAGAGCAGTCTTTTGCTGTAACTGCTGTAGTGTGAGAATACAGGCAGAGCAAAGTAATTAAGTTTTTAACTTGTGTTTACTTTTGGAATCTGTTTCACAGCTAAACAAGGTTTGTCTGCCAAAGGCTTGCATTGCAGGTTACCTAATAACAGATGTTACTTCTAGCTGTAAAACTAGCCCTGCCTCAGTATGTGTGTATGTCCACGCATGCACCTGTATAAAAGAAGCTCTTCCCGCTCTTTAGCTTCAAGAAATCTGAGGCTAGCATTTGAAGGCACAAATGAAAATACAAAGTAATGCAGTGACTGTAAAGCAGCATGTAGTAATAAAAAAGAAAAAGTGGTAGTAAAGTATTGAAGCATAGGATGAAAATAAGAAGTTGGCATGGTCAGCTTTTAATAAGTTATGGAAGTGTGTATGTTAAGGGTTTCAACTCTGTTGGATCTGAGCCCAGAAAATTAATAATGAAAAATGTGAATCTGTTGTGGAAAGGAAATGATTTGGATCTAATTTATTGAATTTATATTGAAGTGTCATCTTTGTGCTGAGGAAAGTGACAGCCCAATGAAAAAAATGCCTTTTTTGTACAACTGTTGCCCGAGAACTCCACAAATTTAGTTTTTTTCTGCAGGAACTTTTGATACTGTTACTTAAAAGCACGTTATTTGTTGACTGTTTTTGAGAAAAAGAGTCTCCTGATGTTAATATCGTTCATCTGGATTAGAATTTGGCAATGCCTTCATTAACCTTCTCAAGTGAATTAATAAGAAAGCAATAATATCATTGCTGTTGATTGTAATGTGACTGTTTTTTTTTATTTAAACAGATGTGTCCTGAAAGCAGCAGAAATATTAGAGAGGTACAATGTGCATCATACAATAACAAGCCATTTATGGGTCGATTTTATGAATGGGAACCTTTTGCAGAAGGTAAGGGAAGACAACTTGGTTTTGCGTTGTAATAGAGAACGTGTTTTGGAAAGGCAAATGTGACTTTCACTCAGTGGAAGCCATGAGGCTTTGACTGTTTGAGTCTTGTTCATTTTGCTCTGTTTATCTGCTGCATTTATTCATGGGTAGACAAGTAGATGGATATCTCACATGGATATTTCTTATATTTTACCAGAATGAAACCATCTAAGTCCTACTTTGACTGGTATACCATTGACTCTGTATAGTGTTGCAACAGTATCTCAGCTGCTAGACTGTTAACTCTCTTCTTTTTGTGTGTGTTTACTTTTGATGACAAAGGCTCGGTATGGCTCCATTTCAGTAAATGGGGTTAATTTTTTTAATGCTAGTTTAGCATGTGACTCATGGTCCTTATGCATTCATTTCAGGACTCTAATTTCATGCTGTCTAATTTGTATTTTCTAGTGTACGTTTGACAGTTGGGCTGCTGACTGTGGGAGGGATACCTGTGCTATGGACTTCCCCAGCTGCATGTTGAACTGAAGGTCCTAGAACACAAAGCGGCAGCAGCTCTAGTAGTGCTCTGCCACCCCTCTAGAGTCCTAACCCTTGGGTAAAATCTCAGTCAGTTGGGGGTTATAACCTTTCTCCAGAAACATGTTTTCTGAAATAGTTACTTATTTTGTTTGTCTTTCTCTAAACAAGAGCTGGGCCCACCTCAGTTGAGATTTGTGATTAGTTATGAAGTAAATATTCTTCAAATATGTCTTTGGATTCAGAGGAATTTAGTTCACATTTTGCTTTCTAAATTAACATTTCTTAAAAGTTGTTTTCCACAAAACTTCAAAGACCAAAGAGGATTTATGTGTAGAGAAATATGTACACATACTGTGGACTAGCTACCTTTACTATTCTGAGGCCATTCTATCACTTGGCGTGAATCACTAGCAGGAGAGTACAATGATTTCGTTGCCCACAGACTGCTTTACCGACAGGCTGTGTGTACTCTGTATCACCTCTTCTGTGCAATGCCTTGCCTCCAAATGGAGGCACAGTCTCACCTTAAATTTTTTAAAACACAGGATATAGGCCTATCTACTTAGCCTTTTTAGATTTGAGAAGAACAAAGTAGAAGGAAGAGAATTTACCTCTGTTTTTTAAGTGTCTCTTGAATACGGCTTTTACTGCCTTCTCTGTAAGTAGCTACATACAATACAATGCCACACAGTTAAACAGAAGTAATACATTATGCCATGGCTTTTAATGTGTTACAGTCAGTGTTTGCAGGGGTTTCTCTTTGCTGGAAGACTTCATCACAAATAAAGGCTTCAGCGTACTATGATTTATCCTTATGGCAACGCCCTGCCCCTGTACGTCCTAAAATTGATGTAGTGGCAAGATTATGCACATCTTCAGTGTCAGTAATCTGCTCTGGTGCAATTAGTGCTCTGTGTATGTTTTACTTCAGTCTTTAAATCATCTCGCTCAGTTGCTTTCCCGGCTCCAAGACGGAGGCAAAATAAGAGACTTGAAAAAGGAATGGGAAAGTTTCTCTCATGATGGAGGGATTCCTCCTGGTTCTCATGTTTTTATTCTCCCTCCCTTCACCCTAGGTTTAGAAAGAGAAAAGGGTGGTAGCTACTGGTGATTTTTTTCCCTTAATAAACTGTCTATCCTGTAGTATAGAGCCTTATACTAAGTTTTGAAGCAAAAGGAGTGAAGCATTTGTGTAGGGCTGCAGCTGGATGTGTAAGCTGGACGACAGCACGTGCGGCGGTCACTGTATTGCTCTGGGGGACCAAGGGAACCCCTTGCTGGACTGCGTTGTGTGAATAGCTCTCTGAGCCAACTTTCAGGGTTCTGTGCCTCACCTCATTGCACAGAGGCAAAATACCTGGTTTGTAACAATAAAGATGTGCTGAAAAAAAGTATTAGAAGTCATTGTTTATGTTTCAGGCGATTCAAGGAGTGTTGCAAATGTGTGAAGTTCCTTTTTTCTATACCCAGAAAAGGACATTTCCTAGCATACTAGCATCTTCCCTGTAGTTCCTTTACATGAGCAGCCTTGATCCATGATTGATGTTACCTGTTTTTACAGCTCAACGTCAGACAGTGCAGATTCAGGTGGGTTCATATCTAACTCCCAACTGATCTAATAACATTTCTTTCTAATGCAGTCATGCCTCAGTCCTGGTTTTATCTGTTGCGGGTATAGCGAAGACTTGCAGAGCTATACCTCTTTATCTCAAATTATGAACATTTAGTACATACTGTGCTTTTAATTAAAAGTCGTGTTCGTCATCGTGAAGTTGCCCAAAAGGAAGTTTCAGAGCTGTACAACTTTGGCACTTTGTACCATGCATTTAGGCAGAAAAAAGAGCTTGGTACCCCAGCAAGCATGTGGCTTAAAGCATAATCTGTGGACAGTATGACTTCTTGTACAACATGGCCCCAAAGACTGATGATGTATTAGCTCTGATGCATCCCTTTTCAAACTGCTATTGACAAGACACAGCCAATACTGAGACAGCTCAGCCCACCTCCATCTCCTTGCTTCCTACACAGCAGCTTTGACTCACTCTGACCTGTGCCAGGAAAGATGACTCAGGAGATCTAAAACATGCCACAATAATTTCTTTTCTCCTCCCCTGCATAGCACAGCTTGTTTCTAATGTTTATGTTGGATCAATAAGGGCAGCTAAACCATAATTTACAGCCCTGTCTTGATGGTGAGTTAAGTGTAATTATTATTAGTTTTTAAAAAATACACATATTTTTATTTCTCCCATGTTCAGATTGGTGCAGCTGCATTTCTAACCCCTCTTTTATCTGCTACTGCTCCAACACAAACTTTTGTCTTTATTAAAAAAGCCATATTAAAGGGAATGTAAACCCTATGAATTTAGAGTGTTTAATGAAAAAAAGCCTAGTTTGTGTTGGAGAACCAATAGCATGTGACTTTAAGGGCAGGATTTGAGAGGAAGGATCCAGTTGTGGCAGAGGGAAAACATCACAGTGACATGACTGTAAAACCTGTAAAGAAGTTTAAATATACAGAAGCAATAAATGTATTAATCATTCTGATAATTGAACTATTTAATTTGAACTCCTTAGTTCAGCTAACTTTTAATTGTGATGAAAAATTAATTACCTCAAGTGTTTGCTATTTTGATGGCTGCATGAAAAGAATCTATTGAAAGGAGAAAACCTATTGGTCCGTTGAAAAGGATAACTTGGTGGGAATCTGACCACAGGAGTCTCTCTTAGTGAAGAATAACTGAATTTTTTGAGAGGAGGGAGACAACTGCAGACATTTTGTCAGAAACCCTGTATAAGGTTAAAGAAGTCCTGTCCAGGAAAACCTCTGTCTGATGCTTCTTGTTGAGGAGGACACCTCTTCATAGTCTTACAAAATACATTGTCAATTATCGTATTTTCAAATCAACAACTGCAGAAAATCTTGGTCCACTGCAGACCCTCTTGCTTTGAGTTCTGTTTGATAATGCCAGCCAGGCTTTTGTAATAGAAAGTATTTTATACTATGGTCCTAGCCATGGGTTTCTTTTACGGCAGTTAGAATTACACCTGTGCCAGGCAAGGAGATGTAGCAGTGGTCCCTTTGCAAAGAGCGCACCATGGCTTTGCCCTACATGTTCCGCTCTCTAGGCGCAGATTCCTGCAGGGATGTTCTGCTTCCCTGGCCTGTGGTGCTCTTTGGCAGCCAGGTAAGGAGGAAGGGGAGCTGCTGGCAGGACTGTCTCTGCCTGCTTCGCCATTGGAAGAGGACTTCGGAGTCTAGGAGGAGCTGTGATTGCACCTCTGGCGTGTAAAACTTGAAATGGCTAAAAACGTATTCCTTGGGGACTTGGCTTTTTTTCTTCCTTTTAAGTGTAGCAATTTACAGGCAGAAAAACACAGCAAAGTTTGAACATTTTCTCCTGAGAGACAATTTAACTTTCTTAAAAAAAGGGAAAAAAAAGAGGGTTTTGCAAATCAGAGCCTGGCCCGCTGAAAGTCAGACGTGGTTTGTGCCTAAAAGATAGCGAGGCTTTGCCCCCTTCCCTCATAGTTAAAAGAAATGCAAAATTTTCATGGAAATGATTCTGTTGCCTTTTTTGAATTTTTTTCATTTTGTTATTTTAGAGCAAAATTCTAATGGGAAGCTTTCTAAAATGCAGACTTGACCAAGCATTTCCTCCATGTGATGTTTTTGTTTGCTTTTTGTTGAAAACCAGCTCTAGTTTCACTGTTCCCCCTTTCAGGTGAATGCGCTTGTTAGCAGGCCAGCACGCTTATTTACCTGAGTCGCCCTGGCAGCGGGGATTCTTGCTGTTTCAAGCGTATGTGTTATTTTACACATGCAGCTGTAGCTGGTATTGGAGCTCACTGGATGCTGGCTCACAAAGGCAGTAATAGGAATGAGGACGTGGCTAAAGCATCATCGTCGTGGTGGCTGTAGAGAAGATTTCGTTCCACTTGGTAGAGTCAAGAAGTCTTTGGCTTAAAATACTGCATCAAGCCAGCTGAGTTTCTAGGAACGGAGCCACGCTCAGATCTTGAAAGCTGTTTAAATAGTTTGTTGTTGGCAGACAGTCCCTGGGTCCCGAAGGCCTGCGCAGAGGCCGCGGAGAGGCCTCTGGAACCTGCTGTTAGCAGGCGGCCTGGCCTGGGGGGCAGCGCCTTTCCCCGGCCTGCGGCCTGCCGTCAGCCGGCTCTGGCAGCAAGAGAGAGGGGTCTCTGGAAGGCCGGGCAGAGTTCGTTCCTTTCCCTCAGACTGCCAGGCCGGGCTTCCTCTTAACGGCTTCTCTTTATTTTTCTGTTGGATTGCGGAGAGACGAGAGCTGTGCGGAGCTTGTACACCACAGCGCTCTTTGGAGCAGGGTTCGAGTCAGGCTGAGTTTCAACCCGGATGAAAAATCCCTGTAGCTGAAAGCAGCAGAAGCGTATAAGAAATGGCACTAATGCCACTGCTGCGTTTTCTGCGGTGGGAAAAATGGGTCCCGTCTCCCCCAGTACTGTTGTTGCCAAACCCGACTACCAACAGGCGCCATAATGAGTGATTCAGAATCAACTGGAGTGAAAGAGGCTGACACGTGCCGGGTGTCAGCACCCAGCCTTGTGGCAGGACGTTTGGGCGGTTTCGGCTGGCTTCTGTCTACCTGAAATGTATCAGAATCCAAACTTTCAGTGGATGGAGGGTTATCTGGTCTGCATGTTTTCCGTGCTGGATTTCATGGTACTCTTTCTCAGAAATGACTTTCATGTCAGCACTCCATCTTGAAGCCTGTGCTGCGTTCAGAGGAGAACTCAATGCAGAGGTAGATCTGTGCGTGCTGTAAAATCCTTTATGAGTTTCCTTTTGTTTTAAAATACCTTCTAGTAACCTGACTTCTAGCTGCAGACGTCTCCCAGCTATAGCCGTGAAAATACAAGCTCTGAAGAAAATCAAATGCGTAACTTCCACAGGTATCTAGCAAATACTGCAACTTCAGTACTTTGTGTCAGGTAAGAGGCATTTACGATTTAGACTGAATTAATTTTTGGTATTAGGATAGAGGCTGAAGACTAACGCGGGGCTGCTACATTTTTTTATTTGTGGTTTTTGTTGCTGGATTTGTAACAATATTTCACTCATTTTGAATGACCAAATAGCTTCTTGGAACAGATCAAAACGTAGTGGCCCAATTTTAGATGTTAATTTGCTAAGAAACTTCTCCAGTCTGTTGGTAATTGATGACACTGAAGACACTGAGTGAGCTCCAATGAATGTGATTTAAGTAATTATGAAATGGAAGAAAAGCCTAGCTGATCTTTTAAAAATCTTGATCAGATACTGAGGGGTGCAAGTAGCATTAAGCACTTCTGGAACGGAGTACCCAGAAGTCAGAGGGTTGTTCTAGCAAGTATGTTAACAGGACAAAGCAGACACTGCCGACAGATCCTGAACAACCAGCTATAGGCACAGAGTAGCTTTGCTGACTTTTCAGAGTTTGGGAGGTTTTGGCTCATTTGCTTGGGCTATACAGGCCTGTGAGGAAACATTTATTCAGTTCTAAAGTCTCATCAGTAAGGTGTTTTGTGGAGGATTTTCCATTCAGTTAATCAGCAGAAATCATCGACCAGAACTACTGAACCTCCTGGGATCCTCCTGGGAACTAGCAATCCATTCCTCTTAGTGTTTGTAAGTCTGCTAAATGAATGTCAAAATTCTGACAAGTAATACTTGTCTTGTCAGATTTCTAGATGTTGCTTTTAAGCTTTCTGTCACTACATTTGACTATTTGTATATAGCTACCAAATATGCACAAATAATTTTACAACAAGTGTTGGGGCCAGATATAAATGTGGCCTTCTGTGTGTTGCATAATGTTGCAAATCATTGAATATTCTGGGCCAGCCCTGAATGTATTATACTTGTTTTCAGTGGTTTAGTGTGTTGTTTTTTCTTCTGACAGAATTGTGAGATAAGATGTATAAACAAATTATAGATATACATTGTTTATATGCATGTTATTAGTGCAAGCATTCATTCAGTGTCCGGTGTTGGATTTCATTATATCTTAATGTAAAACATTCCTAGAAGCATTGTAAAGTTTGAAATATACAGAGAAACATAATATTTGTGTCACCTTTTTGGGTCAACTAGCAGTGGAACTTCAGTGTAGAGTAATAAGAGAATTCATGCTTGCATAAGATTAGTAAGGTAGGCCCTGGTGTACGTTTCCTGAATACCTGTGATTTCTTGGCCGGAGGAGTGGAGTTCTTGAGAAGCAAAGGTAGCATAGTCCCAGTTTATGAACTCTTGGCCTTTCCTGATTTGTAACTGCCAGTTCCTTGCGGCTCAGAATATGCTGTGCTTAGTTTTGCATGCAGTACTTTGACAACCTAATTTTTTAACCCAAAGGACAAGAAGTCTTACTGTTTTATTTATACTTTCCCTAGTAAGTTATTTCTAGTCAGTGAACATAGAGATGTTTGAGTATATATGCAGTATTTCAAGAAGAGATCCAGCTGTGCTGCAGTTCATCCAGCTGCAAGGTATTACATTCAGTGAGGCAGCTGTTTGAAGTCTTCATTTCTCATTGCAATAGACAATACTTCTCTGCTTTTTTTTTGCCTCCACCTGTTAGAAATCTTGATTGCTTTTATTCCATTTTGTGGCTAGTTGTTCCTGAAGCTTGTATTTTAATCGCACGCACTGTATTTTCTATGACTTTTTGTTGTTGTTGTTGTTGTTGTTGTCCCTGTTTTATGTGTTGTGCCGTAGCCAGACAGATTCATCAAGGAGGCAACAGAGTTTTGGGAGTTTTGGAATGTAATTAGTAGATTGTGTTTGCATTTGTTGATTAGCTACAACTCAAACAGTGCACATTAATGGTAGGGAATAACAGAATATAGGGAATAACAGAGTATAGGGAATAACAGAATTGGCATTCTTACATTTCATCACAAAACTTCAAAACGATTATGACCACCTGTTTTTTAACTTGTTTGTAGTATGTGCGTAGAAAAAACCCGACCTGTCTAGGAGTTGGTCTCAGTTCCTTCTTGTAAACCAAAAGTCTATCAATTAAAACAAGTGTTAAACAACTAGCTGATATAATTCCCTTCTACATGCTGTCCACACGTACATTTCACATGCACTTTTCTTCAGGATTATGATCTAGCATAATTTGAGATTTAGGAAATAAATTTGGAAAAATCTAGTGAAAACTGTGCCCTGCTCTGTATTTTATAAGGACAGATGGCTTTAGGTCTTCAACTACCGCGTGAGTTGATACATGAAACATACTGCAATTTGCTTTGCTTTGCCTTTTCTGTTATCTGTTGGGCTACTTTTAAGTTTGGATCCATCTTAATCTTTAACTGTTTCAGTAACAGTTACTTAGCGAATGAGCAACATTAAACTGAACAGTAAGCCAGTAGCAGATTAGTGTAAGATAAGTCATCCTGAAGCATGTACCTGAAAATTTTGACAGGCGCTTAAGCACTATAGGCATACAATTCCTTTTGAATTCTGATGGAATATGAGCTCTGATTTCCCTAGGACTCATTGGAAATCCTATCTGAGGCAGTGAAGTATCCATCTTTCAAACATTACTGAAAATTCTATTTCATTTTTAACTGAGTATCTTTGAAATGTTGCTCACTTATGAGACTAGACTTTATTCAAATGCAGCGGAACAAGAAGTTCATTTGTACTATGTCCATTTTTTCTTCTTTATTCCTGGTTTGTGAATGGATCACAAGAGAAAGCAGATAGAAGTTTGCAAAGGTTTGAAAGTATGGCTGTGCTGAGGCATTTCTTTGAGTTCATCAATAAATCTGCTTCCTGAACATCTGTTGTATTGAGCTTGACCTGGAAATTGTAAATATCCTGTGTATTACTGAAATATGTAACTATTTCTATAGAAAGCTTTAATAAATACACATAGATACTTAGATATATGGAAACTTAATGCTTCCACATGGCAACTTACCTTTTATAGTTATTCTTCCTATACAATTTTATTAATATACATGTTTTGATTTGCATTTGTAGGAAGCTTAGCGATACCAGAGCCTGGGTTTTACCTGGGATTCTGTGCTTTGATACAATTCAAATAGTAATACATACATATTTTAAACTGTAGCATTTTAAGTAGGGACCATATGCTGATATATGAAGTCAACCATTTCCCTGTAATAGGTCACATGTACCGCATGTTGTAATGTTTCTAGTTCATTGTGCATACCTCAATTTCCCTGCTTTTCTACTTGCTATTTGGAGGGGAAAATAGGTTAGTTAAGAGGGATGAGAGCAAGAAGATTGGGGTGTTTATAGATGGGCACCTGGATGAGCCTCAAGAACTGGAAAAGGGTTGTTAGTGCCTTTAGGAAAATCGGAAGGGACATCCATTGAACGTTATCATTCAGCAGTAGACTCAGTACACTCCAAAGTGGACTTGAACTTAAACCATGTAAGCAGAATGTATTTTTAAGAAGAGAGGAATGTGAGAGAAGGGAGATGAGCTGACAAGCTATATCTGCCCTAATCTTACACTGTTTAGATAAATTTAGCCTGGCTTTGCTGTAGAAGAGATGTCTTCTGTATCCAGCTGGCCAATATTTACTGCTTTATTTTTGAGTATCTGACCTGACTAGTTGCATTAATTGTGAGTTGCATAAAGATCTCAGGAAGAATTATGCCCTCGTTTCAAAGCACACTTCTTGGTTCCTGTGGTGGGAGCAGAAATCTAAGGATGGATATCGTGGCTTTCAGGCTCAGATTAAGAAACAAAATTGTGTCCAGATTGTGTGGTAATGAAGATTGTTAGGCTAGAATAGAATGTAGAAGGAAGGTTTGATTTTTGTAAAGCACGCGTGGAAGTGAGTGGTATATATCCTTTTAAGCCTACTTTGAGAAAATTTGGCTTGACTCCCTCCACTTGCTACCAACAGCAAGACCTCCATGGGTTCAGATCAGTGTCCACAGGATCAACAAATTATCTGATACTGTGCAAGCGTCTCTGAGAAAAGCCATGCAAATGGATACACTCATGATGTGAACTGAGGGGAAAAAACCCCACAACCCAACAATTTTTTTCTACTGTAATATTCTCTGATTTTATTTCTTCTTATGAAGTTGAGTAAACAAAATCTTGGTTGAATTTCTGTAGTAGATTTTTACCTGTTAGTGGCCCTTGAGCAAGATACAGACACCCAACATTCAGAAACGAATTTTTTTAAAAAAAACACCACTACCCTATAAAAATGAATTAATGGAATAATTTGATCCACAAACCCCAGCCTCCTGGTATAAAGTACTTAACAGCTTTATCACAGCTTTCTCAAAGTCTGATTTAGCTGGCAAGCAAAGTCTTTAATAAGCAGGACTACATGAAGTAACCGTATATGACCTCACGTAATCTGTAACAGTCCTTATATATATATATATATTCCTTATTTAGCTTCATTGCCTCCAGTGGCTGTGCAGAGCAGTCTGAAATTTGCTGCATGTGGACAACGGAGGATTTGGATCCCTTTGGTTTGCGGAGCAGTCTGGGTTGGGTAAAGGTGGGCATGGGAATACCTTGGAAGTAGAGTCCTACCAGGAATCAGAGGGTGTGGTTGTGGAAGCAGTCATCCGGGAGTGAAAATTAGCATAGAGCAAGGTTGCTTTAAATTAACATACCCTAGGAATTTAACCAGCGTTAGGCAGTTTCAGGGGTTGGTCTTCGTCTTCTCCATGTCCTCTGTTTTGGATCTTATGCCAAGCACAACTTTCTCAGAGCCAAACCTCAGACATGTATGAGTTAGGAAATAAAGATAATGCCGATGCCTCTTTCTCGTCAGTTCTAGCAGGGGTTGTGTGGCAACCTCACCCAGTGGTAGAATCATAATATTTTTGAATCTCCATTTCATTTGTAGCATCAGATCCTTTTGTATGTTGGGTTTGTCAAGATAAGGGAGACAACAGGGTGGCAAATTAGGTATCTTGACTGTCTCATCAGAAGGGAGCTTTTCTTACACTTTTTGGTGCTTTATGTAGAATAAGCGCTTTGGGATGGTTCAGTCTTTTTTGAGATGATGATGTCATTTTTTTTTACTCCTGTTATCCATGGGGGAAGTCCTCCCTTAAGCTTCAGAGCCAAAATACCACTCAAAAAATTTGCCTTTGCAAAGATCAAGATCTTTCACTTCCTTTGGCTTCTTGATAGTAAACCACCAATGTAAAGAGGGCATCCTATCTGTATTCCGACACCTCTTTCGGGATATGAAAAATTAATTTTAGTCTGAATTCTCCTAAATCTGTTCCTTTTGGTGGTAGGTTCCTTTTGTAGCAGACAGAGACAAGGAGGCTCAGATGCTCTGAACAGATGTATTTTACAGCTTCACAAGGAAACTGTTTTTTAATGAGTTTTATGATTATAGTCCTAGGAGTCCTTGTCATGCAGATCCGCACAACTCTTTCTTGTAGTATAATGCACTAGAGTGGGAAAAACTTAGGTTTCATAGTTTTTTACAAGTGTGCACTTCTTGCACAAACCCCAGTGATCCTGCCATGTCTCCCAGATCCATGAAATAAATAGTCTGGAGAATAAAATAGAGCTGCAAGATAGAGACTGTGTAATCATTTTAACATGTTATACATTAACTTTGGGGATTATTGACTGTCAACATGTGTTCCATCTTTGTTGTTAAATGTATGAAATATTTACTCAACACATTTCTCGAACAATTTTCAAATTTTAAAATCAATTATTCTTGATTTCTTCTGTGCAGTGTAGGTTGGTTAACATAGAAGGCAAAATTGGAAAATGTCTGGACAGTATTCTTTTCATGTTTAAAAAGAAATGAATGACTGAGACATAGGGAGAAAATATGTAAAGCGAGTTTGATAAGTAAAGTAGAAAAGAGGCTCCTTACTGAAAAATCCTTATCAAGCTGTCTTAGATTTTTAAAATTATTATCTTTGCCTCAGTTTATGTGTGGAAATAGTTTTTGTTGATTCAATTATACGTTTCAGAATGTTTCAAACAGTTTCATAATATCTTCCGTGTGTTTGGTTTTAAAAAAGCTTTCACATTCATCTACTCTGGTCAACAGTGATTGTCCTAACGTGGTATTGAATGTGTAGCAGGCTGAGGAGCTCCCAGTCAGGCTGCTGCTGAAGTTAAAGGAACACAATAAAAATACGACTTTTTATAGGTCCTAATGGTCCAACAATTGTTTAGGTTTAGTTTTTCCCATTCAATTCAGTGGCTCTTGGATGAGGTCATTTAGAAAAAAGTTCACCATGTAACTAAAAAAGTCAGTGGACCTGAGGTCTGATCCTGCAAAACTTTGCTCCAGATTTCTATGTATTCAGAGAATAGGTATGTACCTGATTCTGTGGAGGTGCAGGACCTCACTAGAAATTGTCACAATTTCTTTGAAAAAAGATGACTCAGTTCAAAGAGGCCACCTGTGTGCCCTACTCTGTTCAGAGGTTCAAGGAGCTTTTGCTGTGTCCGGGCCTGGTTCTCTTGCCTGAGCATACAGGCAGGGACTGGGGAAGCACTGGCACATAAACATGGGATTCGGAGTGTTCTTCCATTCTGTGAAGAATTCCAAGTACACAAAGAAGGGATTTTAGGAACATCTCAGAGACCAAATTACTTCCTCCTTCCCCCCCCCCGCCCCAAGATGTCTCTGTCTTTTGTTTTGTTTTACTGTATGTGTTCCTGAGCAACTAAAATTGTGACTACTAAACGAAACTTTTATTCTACTTTGGAACCTTTTAAGTAATCAAGTTCTTCTAAAAATTCAAAGTAGTATATGTATGTATTCCTTGTTCAAAAAACCTCCAAACACTGAAGGAACCTTTTCAGGAAAAAAAACTATAAAAGGGGTCCTAGTAAATACAGACTCTTTCCCATCTACTTTGGGAGACTGATTTCTTCCGATTATTTTTCATTTTGTTGAAAGAACTACATATTATGATAGTTTTCCTTTATGGTTTGTTCATTTTGAGCCTGTTCCAGTATCAGCTGGTACAAAAAGAAAGATAACATTAACTTCAGAATGAGTCAGATGTGAATCTAAACATTTATGTTCACAGTTTCCATTTGTGTACTTAAAAATGCTTATGCATAGTCTTTAGCAGTGGAACTTGTACTTTTGGTTTCTGGAATATTTAGGTGCAAAATTCTGTGTTCTTAATGTAATTTCTATGGCATTGTGCAGGTTTTAGAAGTTAACACCTGCATATACTGAAAAGGTAGATACACAAGTTCTGGTTCCAGTAAAATTTGTGTATTTTACCTGATTAGCTTTATAAGTGTTATAGCTTTGACTCATGAGTTCAGAAACTGAGGTTTGGGTCAGTCTAGAGGTGGGGCTGGAAGCTTTGATCATGGTGGTCAGTAGCAGTGTGGTGTGAGTTCCCAACTCCAGAAGTTGTGGCTAGCTGAAAAGTTTAGGAAGCCTGCTCAAGGACAGAAGATGTTACGTTCAGATCCGGCGAGTCTTCTGCTGCTGTGCTTTAATAGTAAGCGGTTTATTCGTGACTGACGTTTAAGCATGGTGTGGGGCACTTAAAGCATGAGCAATTTTTGCCCAAACTAGAAAATCCAGTCTTCCTCAGGTAAGGCCATAATTGCAGGCTTATGAGTGTACGGGGATGCTTGGGTCACTTCTGGAGGGGCTGTCCCAGTGTCTGCCTCTGAGCCATGGTAGTGGTAAAGTTTAAAGGCAGGCTTGTGAGTTACTGCTGCTTAACAAAAGTACATCCCCAGAAACACGCTAACTAGTAATACCCATACTTTCAGCCTGTGGCAAACACAAGGTAAAAGTAATTCGCTTAAGCCTCTCTTATTCTGATAAAAGCTCTCTTTCTGTGGCATATGAGTGAGAAGACTTCTCTTTTGTAGCGCAAGGGGAAAGCCTGCAAGGTTAGTCCCTGTGGCTCAAGCCGAGCACTGGAATTTGCCAAGCTCAGGCTTAGTCTGGAGTCACTGTGCAAGACTTTAAGAGTGGGGGAGGGATGGGAGGTTGTAAAGATAAACTGCTACAGAGGGTTCATAAGGTTTAAGTATTATAGCCTATTTTTAAATGTGGCATTCCTTTAAAAGCCCTCAGATTGACAATTTCCAACTTCATCTCCCAGCATTTCAAAGGAGCGCGGTTTACAACTCTCATTGATGTAACTGTTTGCTAGAAAAATGAGGTTACTTATTAATATGAATGTGGGTGCCTGTGCTGCACGTTATTATTTAAATATAGGCATTCCCGTGTTTCTGGAGTATTCTGTTAATGTTTTGAATGGAGGTTTTTGGGAGTGCTAAGTGTTATGAAGGGAGTTAAAAAGATTTTGCCAATTTAGCCAGCGTAAGTAGTTGGACTGGCATTTATATATGCTTGATATTCTTTCTTGTTACAATGAATTACTATTTTCAAAGCAAGGAAAGTCTTACCCACTGTGAAAGAGAAGCTTATAGTATGGATGAACATCAGAAGAAAGAGATTCCCAGTGGTGGTATATAAAATGAGAAGCAGAACTGGCTTCTATTGTGCTCTGTTTCCATTAGACATCTTGGAAGTTTTATAAGCATGGCGCATAATAAATATCTAAGCCACAGTTTGAGGTCTTTTACAAAGGAGAGACAACTCTTGCTAATATTTTTCTGGAGCAGTCCTCCCTCTTACACCCAGATAGATACAAATCTCTGGCATTTGTCCACAGCATCAACTTGTGAATTTGTTAATTTGCTTTCCACATTGCACCGTATAACTCTGAATTTAAATCCAAACACCACGAACTTAAGATTAAGTTTGAAAGAGCCAGAGAAACTGCGCATTAAATTTGCTCATATATCTGCAAGGAGAGGAGATCTGCTTCTGAGTAATTTTGGTCAGCGGCCTAAAAATACTGAAGTGCAACTTGCTATGGTTGGTTCTGCCGAAACGGTACAGTGATCCCTCTGGAGAGAGATCACAAGGAGCTAACTGTTTGGATCCATTACACAACTGAGGTGGATATCAAGTATAAAAACAGAAACAGACCTCAAAAAGTTGAGCCTGATCTTTTTTTCAAATATAATAATATGAGTCTGGTGACATCATCAGATCTGAAAAGTAATATAGACTTTGACTGTGGGTTTTTTTTCATTACTCCAATATAAATGTGACCCAGTGTATGTAAAAGGCATTATAGCAAATCCGCAAGCAATTTCCTTCATTGTGACAAATACTGTATCTCATTAGAGCAAAACAAGCCCCCAGTTATGTGGCAGAACAACTGCTTAATAATTCCAAGTTCTTCCAACAATGCTGCTGAAACAACTAAAAAGTCAACATCTAGTCCATTACTGTAATCAACAACTAAAGTAATAAAATTATAAATAATGTACCAAATGCAGATCTGGTGAAAGGCAGAGCAGTGCTATTGGCCCTGCACTCAGACAGCTGTGAGTGATGATGATGTGGCTTAAGGCACTGGAACTGATATTCTGGGGGAGAGGGGTGGGTGGGCTGCAGAACTAGGCTTCTGGCTTGCACAGATTTCCTATCTAACAGTGAGAAAGTTAGTTAATCTTTCTGTGTCCAGATCCTGACTCTCAAATTCAGTTTAAAATGCCCTTTTTATATCTCATGGGGTTTCTGTAATGCATATGGGGTGCTTTAACATTACTGACAAAAGCGGAAGCATCTGTAAACAAACAACAGGTCGTTTGCATAAAATTTGGCATGAGTTGTAATGATACTTGTTATTCGTCTGCTTTGTGACTGTATCAGTTTCTGCTCTGTATGTCTTAGGGAAAGGGTTGCTTTGCGTTGTTGCAGTGTTAACATTTTGAATACTTGTTTTCGTTCCAAGTGTGAACAAAAACTGAAAATGGGAAAATTTTCCAGGAATACAAAACATTTTTCAAGTATCAGATTATCTGGGGTCAGTGTTGTCCAAGCTTAAAAATATATGTATGATTGTAATATTATTAACATGCTTTTTTTTTTTTTTAAAATTTCGGTGAAATAAAATGTTTCAGCATTGAAATGAAACAAAGGATTGGAAATTATTTTCACTTCCCTCTCTCCATTTTCAGCGGAAACAATGTATTTTGAGGGAAAATTTCGGTTTTCACAAAATGTAATTTTTGGAAACAATGGGAAGAATTGTCAATTGAATGAGTCCACTGTATTTGTAACCAGATTGCGAAGTACGCTGAAAATGTAATTTATAAAACATGTCCTTAAATCCAGGTACTGAAATTATAATTTCCCTGTGAAATTATTATTGCACAAGAGCCAAGTGAAGACTTAGAACTGCTTAGAATAGCTACGTATTACACCATGCTATTGTATGGCAGTGACCAATGCCTTCTGTTTCTGTGTTTTTGTTGTTGGTTTTTGTGGTAGTGTTTTGATTCTAAATTTTTGAAGGTCCAGTCAGTCACACCTTGAACTCGTTTTCAGAAAAATGCAGAATTTTAACCCTAAAGAATCGTAATCATCATCAAAATGCCTCAAACTGTGCCGCCCCTGCCCCCAACGCAACTGCAAAAGCTTCTTGAATTTAGATAAGCAAGCAGGAATGTTGGATTGATTGGACGAGGAGGGAACACTGCAAGGAACTTCATTTGTCAGCGCTCCCCAGTGAGGATATTAAAGGGTCTAACAGACAGTCGGGCTGTGTCTGGTTTGACAGCGTGGCTGTAATGCATTACTGCCCCAGCTATCTGCCCAGGGCTTTGCTTGAAGGTAGCTGCTCCCAGCCGTGGGCCAGCAGAAGTTCACGTGTGTGTTGGCTGGCTCCTCACGTGCTGCTTGCTGCTGTTAGCTGCCTGCTGTAGTCGTTAACGCAGCCAGGGGAGTTTACGGCTCTGATTGAACACAGGTAGTTTGAACCTGTCACATACAGCGGGGAGCAGCGGCAGCTGAGGAGCTGGAACCCCCATCTGCCTCCTGTGGTGTGGCTGTGGGACCGGAGTCTGGGAGCAGAGGGCCAGGTGAATTGGGGTGGGCTCCTCTGGATCTGCTGCAGCAGAATCGCCCGTGGTGTCTGGCACTGAGCCCTTGTGCAAGAGGGGTCTTCAAGCCAGCTCTCGTGGATTCTGATCAGGGCTCTTGCTTACAGGGCTAAATAGTTACCTGGCTATCTATCGTCTGTGCCACTTCCACTTTATGAAACCTTAATGTGAATTCAGTTTCTTCTGCTTTTACCTATGTTGACGATGAGTAATTGATTAGCTGGTCAAAAATGATAAAATAGTAATTTATAATGAATTAAGAAAAAAACCTTGAAGGAACAGTTAGGCTTCTCTGGATTTGAACTTCCCCTCTTATCTCTCGATATCCATTACTGCATTGAAAGAAAGATGCACTCTGAAGTGAGTCTGGTGCGTTTTGATTTTAGAAGGTTGAAGATGGACTTCAAACTACCTCAGAGTTGTATAAAAGTAATAAGAACGGTTTCCTGCTCCTGTAATTTGGGAGGTATATTCACAAACTATGGACTAGGTCATTCTGATTTACTTGCAAAGCACAAGATTCCCTGGAAGATATCTGCATTGTTAGCTCTGTGAGATTGGAGAATACTGAAATGTTTCATTTTAAAATGTTGGTTTTTCCTTTTAATTTTAACTGTGCCAGTAAGTCTGAGAAATGTCAAGTCTTTGTGATGAAATTTTGTCATGGAAACATTAAACTGCTTCTGGGCACGATGCTTTGTGTTAAAACATAAAAGTTAAAATTAGATAAAAGTGTGCACAGAGACAAAAGAATGCAGAAATTTTCAAAGAAATTTACAAACATCTATGCATGGTAATTGCAAAGAAGTGTTGCACTAGCTTCTTGAAATCCAAAAAACCAGAACAGAAACAAAACCCACTGTGTTTTCGTATCACAGGAGCTACTGTCAGGTGAAGTAATCTGATACAGTATGAAGAGATGAGTATTGCTTGCTTTCTGGGAAGCCCGAGTGCACAAACAGGAGTGTTTGGTAAAACTCTGCACTAGTGTGCCACGCAGGTGTGACCAGTCAGGGTGAGAGGGATACGGTTCAGTATGGATTTGTTGGAGTAGGTCCTGTTGGTTCAGCCCAGTGAAAAGCAGCTCAAGACTGTCATAGTTCCTGGCTGTCTATGTTAAGGTTGTAAAGAGAAAAAAACCTTTTTGTTTCGTGGTTCTTCCACTGCAAAAATATAACTAGTGGCATTAATTAGGGTGTCAAGAGTCAAATTACTTTCATTCTGCAAGATACATCATAGTTCATACAGACAAGTGCATATCCTAAGGGTTTAAACTGTACAACCTATGCTATGCAGATGGCAGGATTTAGTGATCATGCTGGACCTTTAAGAGGTATGATAGCCATAAATCTTTGAATCTGAGGATAAGAAGAGATGCTGGAAGAAAAATGTGGGACTTGGAGCATTTCCTTTGAATTCATTGCCATTTGTAACTTCTGCTGTGCCACAGAAAAAGAAAGAACAATAAAAAACAAAAGGTGTTTTCTCCTTATGGCCTAAGCTTGGAGGATAGAGGGATTTCTGGGTTTGGAGGGGATCTTTTTCATGAGGTTCTGTGGGTGGGTTGTCTTTTGGGCAGAAGCAGCTCCGACCAACATTAAACGATGCTTCAATGCCAGTGTGACAGACAGTACTTACTATATTCCTGAACTTCAGTCATTTCCAAGAGGTTCCAAGAAGCCTGATGCTGAACTGATTAAATGGGCACCACAAGAAAGGAAAACAAGCTTCTAGTTTGTTTTCAGCTGTTGGATGTGTTTCAGTTGAGGTTACTTTTTAACTACCATCATCTTCCAAAGCACATGTAAAAGTAATGTGGAGGGTAATTTGGTGTGTTGTTTAGCATAGTTTCTCTTTTTTCCTCAAAAGCAATTTACACTGGCATTGAAGGGTCAGCTCCACTAATTCCCTTGCAGTATTTCCCGGCTTGTTCCCCCAGATTTTCCTCCTTTAAATGCTGCATTTGTAACACATGTAATTTTAGACCTTGGAAGACATGCTTTGCTTTGTTAGATACCCAGAAGGTCTTCCATGAATGAAATGGTCTTCTGTTTAGTTGATGCAGGGCTCTTTTTCAAAACCAGTTGTAGCAAGAAAAGCTTTTGAGCTGAATTGCATCAGAAATTCAAATTTAGGCTTCCTGCTGAAGTAAACACGTCGCTGTTTATTCTGGAGTATTCCACTCTTTATGTTTTGGTTAATAATGTTGTGGTTAATGGTATAATGTGTTATTCCAAGGACTGCTCTTAAGCACCGGTTTGAAAAATATAACCAGATCTGAGAGTCTAAGGGTCCAGAGCAACCCAAGAAAATTCCTGTTGTTGTATATATCGGTCCAGAAGCTGTCACAGGAAAGCAGATATACCAGCCATTTTCTTATCCCTTGCTTTTCGTACATCACGATTGGATCTGCTGTCTACAAGCAGACTAGCAAATTTAGTTGTGGTGTAAAGGGTGGAACCTGATTCAGCGAAGTGGCTGGTTTTACTTGGGCAGCTGGAGACAGTATTGACTATGACAGTTAAAAGCAGGTCAGAAGAGGAGTGTAGTATGCTTCTTGCGTCCTTTTCCTCCTTAGGTCAAACACGGCATGTTTGAAAAAATGATCTGCTGTGTGAGCTATGGCTACAGGGCAGTTGTTGCTTGCCGCAGAAGCAGTTTTTGCCATGGAGTTTGAAGAGCGTGTAAGAGAACGTGATTCCCAGTGCTCGTCCATTAATAAAATCTGAATTTCAGCAGCAAACACATAGAAGAAACATTAATTTTATCTCCATGAACATATAGAAAGGTAATGGGGAAAAGAGTAAAAAATGATGTGCTGATTAGCGTAATTTATATATCCTCTGTTTCAGTGTATATTTAGAACTTTATTTTCTGAGTTTAAATGGCCTTAATTCTCCCTGGGAGTATTTTCCATTATTTAATAATCTCACTGTCAAGTGTTCGGGTTTTTTAACGAGTTAGGTTCTGGGCTTGGGTTTTGGGGGTTTTATTGTTGATCTTACTTCTTCTGAAACCCTTATCAACTTTACTGAACCTTCTTAATCCTTTTTTATGTACCTACAGTATTTTTAGGTGTTTATGCAGTAATTGTCTTATTGTTACTTACACTGTATATGTTTAGCTTAAAAATAGTTGGAAGGAAGGCCTGGTTATTTCTTTCATCATTTCTGAAAAGAAGACCTGGGTTTAAGACTTCCAAGAAGTTTGGCTTTCTCTAGTGACTGTTCATAAGCTTTCAGTGTTGGTTTTCTAGCACCACGGTTAGAGCTGTTACTGCATAGCAGTATGGATTACTTTTTGTTTGATACATTGAGTTTCTTCCCGCCCCTTTCTTACTTATCCTTCTTTTATACTGACAATCCCTTAGTCTTCTCTATTTCAAAGACAAAGGTGCATCCTGGAGCTAATACGCAACGTGTTGCTCATTCACAGAGGTAAATGGGGCAGGGCCCCCCAGCTTCCTGCATATTTGTACAGCCCAGCTCTACTGCGTTTCACTGTTACCGGGTTTAAAAATTCTATAGCGAAAGATAACATTTCTTATCAAATTTTATAAGGAGAACAAAAACCAGCTGTATAAGGTCTTAGCAGTTTGTCTGCAGTTTTCAAGTGTTTTTCATGTGCTGCATACGGTGAAGCATGGAGAATTCATCAGTAAACATGCTTAGCATCAGCCCTGCCTGGCCGAGACAAGAGGAAATGTGATCCTGTGCACTGTACGTGAAAGTATGCCTGCTCTTGCTCTATAGCCTAGAGTAAAATTTAAATCTCCGGTTAACATTTAGCATTATCCTTCAGGAAATTTTGGGGATTGCAATGATCTTTTAATACAGGATTGCTTTTGGCCCTCTTTGTAATACACACTATTCTGTGAAGTCAGCTCTGGCTCATCCAACAGTAATGTTAATTCTGTATTTTCACCACTACTGCCCCAGTCCACAGAAATTACTTAAGTTCTCAAGGACAACATATGTTGTTAGTTTCCAAAGGAAATAATAGGAATGGTGGATTAGCATTGAAGACCTGCAAAATTCAATTCAGCATAAATGGAGTTGAAAAATCAGTAGCTTTACCATGCCTGGGAGTTTAAAATCCCAAGCTGATAACGGGCAGTTCAGTTGCAGCAGCTTTTAGTAATCAAAATCGTAGTGAAAAAACGGTGGAAGACTTAAAAAAGTATTTTTAAAGTCAAAATCAGGTGAGCTATCTGACTTTGCAAGTCCCATGAATACTGCCTAATGCATGCAGACTCTTGCAGACAAAACTGCGCAAATAAGCTTTTGCTTTTACTCTTACATGTTGATACTCATTTTGATGAAGTGTACCTCTGATCTATCTGTTCATCTGAGTTTAATTTTCATGGCATGAATGTTTACAAAAAGACAAAAATAAACAGTTACCAGTAGTCAGCACTGAACTATGTTTTTTTAGTTCACTGAACTGTGCACAAACAAATCTTAAAAATATTTGGCTAAGCATAACAGCAGTTAGTCTTATCTTATTTATACACTAATAAATCCACCCCCACCATTTAAGTGAGGAATTGTGTGTAGCTGGCTTGTGTGGTGTTTGTATGTGAAGGAAATGCTGGATGTACGTATAGCTCTAATGTATACTCTAAATGTTAATCAGTTTATGATGTATGAAACTATGCTGCCGTACATATTAAGACATTTATTGCAGGATTTAAAATATTGAAATATTTCAATAAATTATTGCAACAATGCAATAATTTCACGAAATATTTCAATAAATACTGCATAATTGCTTCTTGAAATATTTATTGCATTCACACGTAAGTTGACTTTTTGTTGACCAAAGCACCTGTTTATACTGGATATTGATCACAGTTACTGCTGGATATTGAATTTGGAAGGCAAAGTGAAAGTAGTCTATGTTCCTATGCTTCTAATAGACTAATCTAGTTAGCATGGGCATCAGTTGCAATGAAAGTGTGATGACCTGAAGATCTGCATATATTGGCAACTGGCATATACACCTACACCACAGACAGCTTAAAAACTGTATACCTTTGTCTTCACAGCTCTTTGTAGTCATATTAGCAAGTACGTGCCAGAGGCTGTAGCTCTGCTTTCTGTTACAGCTATCCTCTACAGAACCGTGTAGGACAGGGGCCTGAATTACAAATAGAGATTTGAAAGCAGGTGTTAAGTTTGCAGAGAAGAAAAGGCTGTGTTGTTAAGAACAAATCCAAGTTTCTAAAGGATTTTTCTACAGCCTGGGATACTGGCTCTCTTAAGATAAGATTCAAGTAGTTGTGAAAATATGGGTATCATAGACATGTCCTGCTATTATCGAAGTGCCATTTTATTGATTTTTCTGTTTCTTTTTCTATGAATTGCAAGGAAGAAAGCTACCAGTTTTCTTTAGAGAAAAAATCCTCAGGCTTATTGCTTCTGAGACTATTATCTCTTGTCAGTTTTTTGAGATGAACTTCACATAAGGACAAATAAGTAATAGACTGTTACCTAAAAGACCTTTTTTTTCTGGGACTATTCATGGTAATCTTTTATTTTTTTGAAAGTCTGTGTCCCAAAGGGCCCCTGCACTTACAGCTGACATTGTGAGACTTCAGTAAAAGCACTTGTATCACCGTACCTTACTTGCCTTTAGCCACAGTTCATGTAACATACTTTTGCGTGTTTCATCAGCTTATAACATATGAAACTATACTGCGGTAATACTACTTTTCAAATACTAGACATCTCAGTCCAGGGCCAGTGCAAACAAGCAGGCACTGAAGGGGCAGGTCAGCAAGATATTTGTGTACCTAAGAAGCAGTTAGAAAATAAAAATGTTAATATTCTTTTAACTTCATAGATTGAGAATTTTGTGTCAGTAGGAAATATTTGTCATTAAGATGCAAAAGTTTTGGGTCTTCAACATTCATCCAAGTAATTATCTGCATAAATATCTGAGCAAAATTTTTCGACCATGAGTTCATTTGAATTTCTGTTTCTTGAGGAATAGAAATCAGGCATACACATCTAACAGGAACATGTGATCTCTAAAATATTAATGTATATGTTTAAAATAAGTGTTATTTAAATGTATGTAAGTTTGTATAGCACGGAGAGTCCAATTCTATTGAAAATTAAGTATGGTTTGGGGATTGATTAATTCTTATTTTTTAAAATTATTAATTCAAACTGTGATGGGAGTTTACTGATTTCTTATGTCTGTTTTAAAAAGCCTAAGACATTTTTAAAAAGTCTAATGTAGGACTGTGTTCCTCATTTTAACACAGAATACTTTAATTTCAGTATAAAGCAATACTAAATGACACTGGCTTTGTCTACACGCAATGGGAGCATGAATTTTTTTGCAGAAAAATGGCTATGTTGAGGACCAATATTTACAGTGTATGCATTTTGGGTGTTGTTCTTTAGGTTAGCTGTAGTCTGATCCCATGAACTAAATGCAATTTATCAGAAGCAGACTGTCTTCAGAAAAATTTTATCTGAAAGGAATCCACTTTGCATGCTTAGGGATTGCTTGGCAATATGAACTAACAATGGCGAGTAGGGATTTGGGAGGGAGTTTTGCATCGAAAGGAAATTCCTTATCCAAACTAAAAGTATAATGTAGGTGCGTCTGTTGTGTAAGTATGTGGCGTCACTGAGAAATCCCAATTTCAAGAGTTTGGTCTTAGGATGGTTTTCTGGAGGAACCGGAGTGCTGCTTGCTTCTGGCTGAGCTGCGAGGCCTCGGCTCATGTTCTAGCCGGTGTCCAGCGAAGGTGCTGCTCCTCTCTGTGGCTCAGGAGGTGTGCTGTGAAAACAGCAATTCCCATATGACAACTGCAAATGAAGCGAATAAGCTGTTGGAAGATCGTCCAGAATGACATTTGTATTTGGTCACTGACTGAGAGCAAGCTTCTGCTGGTGCTAGAGAAGCACAGAGCTATGCTAAGGTGACCAGACTTTTTAATCTGTAACTTCTCTGGTGATAAAGGAGAACACAGTGATGCTAATCTGTTTCAGTTATTGAATAAAGTTTTAGATGGCTTAGAGAAAAAGAAAGCAAAAAATATCTAGTATAGAAAATCTGATTCAAAGCATTTACATTTGACATTGTCTTCAATTTTATAATAATATATTTTCAAATATATTTGATTGAAAAGTAGGGAACAATTGTGGGTTATGTGAAAGCCTGACCCCTTGTGCCTGTAATGCTTGCTTATGGTCTGTACTCCAGGAAGGCCCAAAAGAATGCCAAACTTACGTGAAAGAAAGGACTGAATTATATAGGCGTGGAAGATGAGTTCACTAATAGGGTTGTCGGCTGGCATCTGATTTTGTTTTTACAGGTGCAACTCAGTTGCAAATCCGAAATTCAGTGGATTTACCTACTTTTAAGAAAGAGCTGTGAGATCCAAATCAGGACTTACTCCTGAAAAGTCCTCAAAACTTAAAAGATGCCATATTTTGTTACTGACACATACACCGGTGCTGTATTTCTGTCTTTGTAAAGGAAAGATGTTGTCTTCTAAATAGCATGAGGAACCCAGTCAGATGATTACATACTTCTTTGTCCAAAAGGTCAAAAGACATAAGGCAGCAATCTGAGGCTGTGATTTCAGAGTTTAGTTCAGCCCAAGGTTATACAATGCACGTTAACTTTTCCCCCCTCTAGAACTGTAATTGTTTGGAAAAAGTACACAATATGTCTCCTTATAAATATAAATGGAAAATCAGTTTAAAAAAAAAAAAAGAAAAAATTTGAAGACAGCCTATGAGCTTCAGTTCGGGATAGAGAGACGAAAACAGGAAGAGAGATCAGACTTAATGCCTACAAGGCCTCAGAGAGTTCTAGGGATGAACAGACACTCAGCGATATAAAAAGTAATACCCACCAAAGCATTTTTAAGTGACAAGCTGAATCTATAAATTTAATAAGATTAGTAAGAATCTGTGGAAGTAATCCTAGCTGAGCTGCTGAAATACACTGGGTGGAATGTTGCAGGAACAGGATGGAGAGGTGTCTCTATATGAGCTCTGCCGGAACACAGACTATATGTGGGAGCGTGCAGGTGCGCGAAGGGAAATTCAGCATCCTGTGCTGTATGCAGAGTGCTCTGCTCATTATCCAGAGTGCGTTAGAAATGTTAGAACTGTTTGGCTTGCATGAGCTCATGAGCTGGAGGGCCGCCTTTCTGTCTGTAAGGGTGGAGAAGGTATGCAAAGTATTTAGAGTATGTGTCCATGCATGTCCTGTAGATTGTGCTCTGTGTACTACAGCAAGGAAAAGTAGAGAACTGCTTTTCAGGACAAAAAATACGTTTATTTCCTTTTCCAGGGTCAATTCTTTTCTTCTAGCTTCTTTTACTCCACCTTCTATCTTGTGGGTAGTTGTTTTACTATATATATATATATATATATATATATATGTAGTCAAACTAAAGCCTTGAAAAGCATCAACGCTGCAATGAAATTATAAAGCCTCAAAGACCACATTTTGGGGAGGGATTTTTGTTCACTTATGAAATTTTGGGCCTTTAATGGAGTTACTTTTAAAAAACATTGTCTCTGCGCGCATGAAAATCAAAAAATCATTTTTAAAATGGACCTAGAGATTGTCTTTTTTAAATCTGTAGCTGTAAGAAAAATACCAAATATTGTGACATTTAAGATAAAGTCCAAACAGCTGGGAAAGCACTGCTGGCTGCTTTTGGTACAGTAAGTCATATTGATAATAAGATCCGTAGGAGTTAGAACATACGTGATACCCAGCAGAGGTATTTCTGACTTACTGTCTGGATGAACTGTGGATGCAGTTCTGTCTGTCAGTCTCATGTGTGGTTTAAGAAACCACATTAAGAAATAATGAATTTTATTGCCTAATTTTGGGCACTCAACCTAAAAATGGGAGTTTTGACTGATCGTGGTGTTGTTTAGTATTCTGTGGTACATTGCATGGAATAATCACGCATTACTTAGATCCCGTCGTATGAAGATGTAATTAATTGTTATGGGTGTCTTTGTGCATAAGTACAATACACATCAGATCTCAGGGCAAGGTGGTGTTGTTATTGATGCACAGAATAAGCTTTTCATACTTATATGGGGAAATCTGAAAGAAAACATGAGCTACCTGGAATTGGAGTCTTTGGATAGAAATAAAGGCTGTTACAGAACACTTGAGGTCAGAAGGGACCTCTGGGGATCATCTGGTCCAACTTCCCAGCTCAAGTGGGGTAACTACAGCAGGCTGCCCAAGACCATGTCCAGTCGGGTTCTGAAATAACAGATTCATGAAATAACAGATCCACTGCATATCCTAGAATAAAAAACATACCTTACTTTAAACAAGAGAAGTGAGTGATCTCTTATGGCTGATACTTTGCAAATAAAGCTGACGTAGCTAAGATGAGTCCTTGAAAAGTAGCTCCTGCACTTTAACAACAATTACTTGTTAAAGACATTTTCATAAGAAACTTTGTTAGTGGTGCATGCCTGAGTAGCAAGTATGTATTACCACTAAACACCTTAGTAACTTCAATAGGCAAATACATATTTTTAAGTCATTACCCAGTCATTTAGAGGTCCAGCTGGGTTCCAAACTGCACAAAGCCCAAGTATGTTTTGAAGAGAGAACTTAAACGCATCAATTGATGTAATTGTGCAGTTCCCAGAGGCAGCATATCTGAAAGATGGGGTTTCCAGTCTCAGGGGCATCAGTAAATTTTTCCCTTAGTGTCTTCTGATTTGTGTGGGTTTTTAGCACACACAATATTTTTGGATGGAATAGACCTGCATGTTCAGAAACAAAAGCCAGGAGGTGTGCTTGGATTGCTCATTGGGATCGTGCAAATGTGACAGCTGCAGGTTTTAGATGTGGTCCCATGTGCCAGTCCATTTCACTAGTGTAAAATAAGATTAATATTTCTTCTGAAGCCTGAAACTGAGTAGGTCTCATGCAGCCCTGAATCCAGTAGCAAAGCTTTCATTTATCTTTGTAAAGAGCTACTCCTGAAACTTCCTTCTATCAAAAAAAGTTAACACAGGAGCAGTCGCTTGTCAAGACACATGTGAGGCAAGGTCTATCAGTAATAACAGACTAATTGGAATAGAATCTAACCTAACTGTGGTGAATCTTTAACCAGGGGATGTTTCAACCACGAGCCGCCTGCAGGTGAGGACTGGGTTAGAGGGTTGTTTAGTTCAGCCCAGCGTTCCTCATCTTTCTCCTGGCCCAAACCTAAATAAACAAGCTGTGCGAGGCAAAGACTGTCCCAAACAAATCACACAGGTAAGAAAGCTTTTGAAAGGCAAGTGTCTCCCCCAAAAACTTGAAAAAAAATTATGAACTATTTACTAGAAAACGAAGGAAACGCAAAAACCTTTAGTTACTTTTTCAGTCAGCTGAAACAGGTAACGACCTCTCCTTTTAGGCCCTGTACAACTAGATAGTATTTACCCAACGTTACATGTTTTTTTCCAGTAATAAAAAAAAGTCATCGGTGCTCCAGTGAACTTGGTGAGTGCTTTGGCACTCATGGAAACTCGGTGTTTCCAGCATGCCTTTTATGCCGTGCACTCTTCTGTACGCGGGAAGTAGCATAGCAGTTTCAGCACGATGGTATCCTTGCTCCGGTGATTACTGAGGTAGGTTAGCTTTCTCTAATTCTTCTCGCACTACTGTGTTAAGCGGCACAGATGTCATTTGCAAGGAAATCATGCTCCAGAAAAAAGAAGACTCCTGAGGTTGTTTTTAGCATCCAAATTTTTAGGGCATTCAAACTTTTTAAAGTGAATAGGACATTTTATAGAAAATCCCTACCTCATTATTGGATTGCTTATTAGTTTCCATGGTGAATTGTTTGTTTTATTAGCAGTTTATAGAGGGAAGTTTATAATTTCCTGTTAGTATTAAGAATGAAAATCTGCTCTTCAGCTTGTGCATCTAAAATGTATTCTGCTTTCAGCTGTTAAATAAAATTTATGTGTTAGAAGGCTTTTAATGAAAGCAGTGATGTGACACTGTAAGTATTTGCATATATGTGAAGGTTTAGGGCCCTTATCATTAGAAGTGATCAAATCAGATAATTTCTTTTTTTCTTTTTCTTTTTATGAAATAAGTTATCTTGCAAAAAGCATTGGTAACTGTTTCAGGCATTTGGAACAAATTGTGTTACATCAGCAAGTAATACCTGGAGTTTTGTTTCAAAAGGTTTACGTGCTTCATTGTTAGTGTTCTTTAACCAAAGTATTTAGCACTTCTGATTTCTGAGGCCAGTGGAGACTGTTGGCCGCTCTCCCTAACCCAGGAGGAGTTGACACCACGCCCAGAGTCTGAAGCAGCCCCTCTTCTGCAGAACCTAATTTATTACTTGGACATAACACTCGCTCTGTGGCCTACCAAAGGAATCAGGAGGCTCCCTGTAGATTCCCTCCTCCTTAGGTAGGAACAGTTTGGCTTCCTCCCAGTCATGTCTTGATAATTGATCCCTCTGCCTTTTTCTGAGAAGGGCAGCACATGCTTCTGCCCTTAGATGTAGGCTTGTAGAACTATGAAATTTGTATGGGGTAGTCCTCTGCTTTCATATATCATATGCTGAAATTCATGAAAGAAGGAATTAAATGTGTTCCTGGACCTTGCAATTGGATGTTTGGGGTTGGTAGGTCAGTTTCTGGTAAGGTCTTAAAAAGGAAGAAAAAAATGCTAAATGCTTGAAGAGCCAAGCATGGGGTGGGCGAGGGAGCAGAGAAAGCTGATGATTGTTTTCAAAGACACCTTCTATGCAGAAAGCTGATGCACCTCAAATATATACATTTGTGTTTTGCCAAAATGTTACCTTGACTTTAGGAGGCTGTCCAGTGCAAACAGAGGGAGGTGCATTAGTTCACCTCATCATGCTACTGCTCCTGAAGAGTTTAGGCGCGACACCTGGATTGCATCCCACCAGCTTGGGCACACAAGTCTGTCAACGCATACCTGCGTGTATATGTACCCTGTCATAAAAAGCCAGAGAGGTGTTGGAGAGAAGGAAACACTCGGTTTGCATCCCACCGAGGACCTGATCTAGTCATTGTGGGAGGAGGCTTCCCGTAGGTTTTTTATAAACTGCCTCAAGCTCTGTATTTCATCATGGCTGATCCATTGGGAATGTATTCTGTCTTGAGGTTGCCTTGGGAAATGAGAGCTCAATAGTGTAGTCGACCTCGCACCTGTGATTCCTGAAAGTAGCATTGTGAAGCACCACGAAATATCTCCAACGTACATATAAATAATTCCTTTGTCTCTAGTTATCAAGACAGGAAAAGTCTTGTCTGTTCTTTTGAATGTAAAAGAAATACAGGCTATCAGTATCCTGAAGGATGGAGAGAGTGATATTTTTTTTTGTTTCCCATGAGTAACAAAAAGAAAAAGGTAATACTCTATGTGTCATGCTGTCCTGTTGTAGCTTTTTAACCCTTCACTTGATGTTGGTGTGGTTACAATTATCAGGAATTCTGATGCTATCTGGATAGTTACACAGATTTAAGTTATTGAGCATGTGGAATCTCTGCTGAATATGATCTTGTTTTAGATCCAGGGAGTGGAGATTTTAATAGCTTGCCTTTAATACTTCTAATAAATCACAAGTTGAAGTGACTAGTTTACCTCATAGAAAGATGTGAATTGCTCATTGCTGCTTCTTCCAAGAGTTGCCTCACTTGTTCTGAATTGGAAATATTGCCAGTGGGCTGGAAATGCTTTCTCTATTGCTAGATCACCCATGCACATTTCTGCGATGGAGGCCAGATTGGGATTCATTGAATTCTAAGACTGTAGAATTTTCTGCAAAGTAGTTGTCTGTCTGTGTGGTTTGCTCCCTGCTACCTTTAGTTTATTGTTGGATTGCTCCATGTTTCCATGTGCGTCCATTTCTTTTCTTCGAAGGAATCAGCTCAAATAAAGGAGTAGAAACTTCTGTGAAACAAGTGACGTACATACGTGTGATGATGGGCTCACAGTCGAAGAATGTAAGCTGTAGGCAGTAACCATCTTGCGGAATGCCTATCTTGTCAGTATGTGCTTATGAAGTCTCTTAATATAGGTATCCTTTTAGGGACCGTATAAAATAGGTAGTTTTTAAGCATAGGCTAGAGCCCCTGTTCTTTCTGGTGTAGAAGTTGGTTGCTAATCCCAGCCAAGCCTTCCGCAATCATAGAATCATTTAGGTTGTAAAAGACCCTTGAGATCATCAACTCCAAATCAAACTAGTCCACAGATACAGAAACCAAATAAATTCAGTGCAAGAAAAAAAAAAAAAAAAAAACCCCAGTGTTTTCCAAAGGGAATTGACTGGTAGAGAAAAGCAGTTTATACTCAGACTTCCAGAGGCTGTTGTGAAGGGGCAGCTTTTAAAGGAAAAAGCCTAAATGAATACTGAAATACGTGGTTTAATTATGCGGTAATTGTTATTATTCAGAAATACAATAGAAGAAAAGGAAGGTCACTGAGTCACATATTATTTTCAGCTCTAGAAGAGCAATGAAGTGATGTAAAACCGAAGTATGGGGGAGAAATTGAGCAAGCTTCCAGGGAGTAAGATTTAACTTTGCCATGTGATTCAGCATAAAGGACTGCAGGAACATGAGGAGCTGTAATCCTGATGGAGCCATTTGCTCCCTGTGTGACCCTGGACAATCAACTTGATCTCTGTGAGCTTCAGTTAATGGAAATAGGCAAAATGCGAGCTCAAACACTGTGCTGTTACTTAGCTGCAATTTCTACAGTTATCTACCAAAGAGAAAAGAGAAGAAAGCTGAGCCTTCCAGCACCTCAACAAAAACAAGAGCCACTGGAAGTAAATGTTTCTTATTACCCTCCTCTGTACTTCACTTCAGTCAGGTAAATATTCCAAATAAATGAGGGTCTGTTAATGTTCTAGAAGTAAGTGTGTATAAAGATGATTGCAGAATCCAAGTCTAAAAATGAAGCAGCAAATAAATCAGAGTGCTGTTTACTTTAAGATTTTGTTGTGTGCTCCCAGTAACCAGATGTGTGGTCTACCGGCTAGCATAAAAAAACAGAACTCCCAAACTGTGACTAACCCATACCATCAAATGTCTCAAAAAATATCCATAGGCTTGCTGACTGACTGACTGGAAATATTTTTTTGATCTGCAGACTTTCTGAACTTTAGTAAATGCAAGAATAGGAGTCATGACTTGCATAAAAACGGTGTAGTCTGGTCCTGCTTCTTGGTAGTGAACATCTGAGAAGTGCAGAGCCCTCTTCTGATTTGCCTTCAGAAAGTCTCAACTGGCATTTCAGAGTGGGAACCAGCAAAAACTAAATGAAGAGAGTAAGCCTTGCTGCCATCTCATTTACTTATTTGATGGCTTTTCTTATGGCTATGCACTGACTAATCATGGTTACCTCAGCTTACCGTCAGGAGAGGGCAGTCCTACAGTGTACAGTGTCCAAAATTGAAATCTGAGAAGGTAGGCAAGGCTCTGCCCAATACCAAATCCACCAACGCTGGTGATCGGAGCCAATAGCACTGTTGCTAACGTTTCAAACTTCAGATTACCTTTCTGAGGCTGAGGGAAGAAATAAGCATCGCAACCACAATCCTGAAGTAATGTCGCCTTCTTTCTTTGTTTTGTATTTGCTGATATTAAATGGCTGAAGTTTTCCTTATTTTCATAAAAGGCATTTTCCTCAGATAATTGCCTCATTCACTTTCTGCAGGACCATTTAACTCCACATTAAACAGTCAGGAAAAATCCCGGTCTTTGGCCTGTTGTAAGGTTTTTTAACTCTTCTTCTTCAAAGAAGTGCGACCACACAGTTCATTGGCTTTGGGAGCGCAACCGAAGTAAGATGATCCCATCTCCTGATACTTATTCCCACAAGTGACAAGTGGCAGGGAAAAAGGTGGTGATATGACGGAAACCTCTAAAGCTGACTTCGTTACTAATGAGAACAACATCCTTGGGAGCAGCATAAGGTACAAAAACTAAGTCTTAACTAACAGGAGACTATTTCCAAGTAATCTCTGAAATAAATCTGTGCTTCTTGCCTAACCTAGTTTTAAACATTCAGCCCGTAAGTTGAGCAGATGCTAGATCCCGCAGAAGTATATGTCGTTGATTGCGTCTGCTTTTTCTGCCCATATACTGCTCATTGCGCCACTTTAAATAAAATACATTTTGAGATTTTGCAGGGTCTTGCCTGTGAAATCCCCTGTATAGGCTCACAATATAGGAGGCTGTACTATTATTAATATATTAGAGCAGCATTACGAAAGCTGTTACATACCACAAAATGTTTGTGCATCCTACCATACAAAAAGATAGTGCTTGGTGTGCCTGCTGTTGGACCTACAATTAAAAAGTAATTTCTTCAATGGCACGTGTCTAAAAGACATGTTATTTTTAAAAGCTCTGTAGGTGAAGTCCTGACTTCATGGTATTCAATGGGAATTTTGCCATTCTACCCTTTTTCATGTGATGGTGGAAGATTAGTTTTTATGATACTCAGAGTTGTACATCTTCTGGAGAGACACACGGTAGGAGGTCATGGTCCTGTACAAAATACAGGTTAGGAGAGCTGGTCATTCATTTGTGTGGGTGTGAATGCTTAACTTTTTACTATGTCTGCCAACCAGCAGCAAAATGTGACAGATCATTAACATAGATCTCTGAAAATAGGATTACGGAAGTGTTGATAGTATTATCTAAGTGGCAGTACAATGGAATCTGGCTCATTTTTGAGAGCATGATATTAGTGGGCATGACTTAGTTTACTGGAAATGTATATTCCTAGCACATTTATAACCAAGGAAACTAATTGCTTTTGCCTTTTCACTTCTGTAAGAAAATATGGCTTTGATGAGGGCTATTGAATGAACAGATTTCTGTGGAATTTGCTTATATATAGCTTGGTAAACTAGGAAATAAATAAATAAAAAAATATTGTAAAAGCACCTATAGTTTTGCATGATCATCGGTTCCTTTTTACGCTTGGACAAGTATTTAATATATAGGGTTGATTATGAACTGTAATCTAATTTACTCACATCTCTTGCTTTGTAATTCTGGAACCATCTTCTTAACCTTTGCTCAGACACTTCAGATCTTTAGTGTAAATAGTTCAGATTTATGCTTGCAGAACACAACAAAAAAATCTGATCTTACTGTGGTTTTCTCCATTTCCTGAAATTTCAAGTGCATGAAAATCTTAGTTGTTTCCAGAAGTACTTTATGTGAGTAGTGCAGACTAAATTGTCTGCATTAATTCAGTTTGTTGTTAAGAATTGTTTTACTGATAATTGTGAAAACATACGATTTTAATGTGTAATATGTTTAGATTATTATGAAAATATACGGTCTCTGTTTATCTCTATGAAAATAAGTTTGAGAAATAAGAGAACAGTAGCTATAAATAAGCCAATGCCAATTTCTTAATGGGAATGACAGGCAATGTTTACACTTTTCATTTGTTCCCAGGCAGACCTAATGCTCTGTGTCTGTCCACGTCTCTTGCTCATTTCCTAGTTCAAGCACTTTTTGCAATAGAGTCTTGTATGTGACCTGAAACTGTGCTGGGAAACTGGCCGCCTCAGTTCCTAATGACATGAAATGCTTCTTTGAAATCTCCCATTAGAACAAAAATATTCAGTCACCCACTGAAACAGGTTACAGCAATGACAACCCAGCATCCCAAGGTTGAGGCTTTCTAGTTTTTTTGCTAGCAAGGAACGTTCAGATGGTTGGCAAGGAACTCCCCAAAAACTCGGCAACGGGACTGCTGGTAATTGTGGCTGGAGTGCTTAAATCCTACTAGAAAACTGTAGCTGTCCTTGGTGTGGGGCTCACTGAAAGCGGGCTAGTCTGAACTCCAAATAGTAAACCAGGAGTTGCCTACAGAAGACAGGTGGTATTTAAGTGTTGCGCAGCTGCTCTGGTTGGCGTGTTTTGCTGTGTGTCCCGTGCCAGTGGTGTGGCAGCACCAAGGACGGAGATTTAGATGGTAACCACCACTCCAGTGATCTGGTAGCGCTTGCTGGGGCGAGCGGAGCACAGCGCAGCAGCTAGGTACTTTAGTGTTTTCATCCCTGTGGAAATTTTCTGTAATTCACATGTGAAACGAGACTTCCTCAAGTCTAGCAAGGTTCCGCTTTTACACACTTCAAAACTGTGATACAACATAGTGTAGCTGGCGAAGCCCTGGGACCAGGCAAGTTTCAGAAGGTAAGGATGGAGAGGCGTTGCGGGACAGTCTAGGATCTCTTACGGATCCTGTGCCAAATCTAGCCATCCTTACTCATGTCAAATGACTTCAGTTACTTGAACTTCAGGTTCTTCCCTTTAATTTCAGCAGGAGTGTTTCCCCTAAACAAGGACTGCATGATTTGATTTCCTTCACTGCTGATTTCTCAATTTAATCAGCTTGATAGTCACCCACCAGTTTTGGAGGGATCCAAGGGGAGGAATGCTCTCATCCTTTCGTTGTTGTTGAATATAGTCACACAAAGAACCTAAATATAAACAGATGTCCGTTTTTAAAAAGTCAGCGTATTGCTGAAATTTAATATTTTTATTATCGTCACTGACAAATTTTATTGCAGAACATTCAATCTCTGGTTTGTGTTCAAACATTATTAAGAGATTGTTGCTGCACTGAAATTTGGAGGGTTTTCAGTAAGATCATTCTGCAGCATTCATTTATTTATTTATTTAGTGTTCTGACTGGCAGAAACTGGAATTACAGAGTTCCTTTGGCTACTGCTGCTCACCTTGGGGAATGGGCTGGGGTGACTGACCCATGGTTTGTCTTCTCCTGTTGCTCAGAGAACGAGATGGCTGTGCCTAACTGCGTCCTCATTTGCATCGAATCTGTATAGGAAGCAAGAGGGTTTAAATCAGGTCTCTGAAGCATAACCAGGGGACTACTTTATTGAGGGTGGTGGCTGGACGAAGTGTCTTGGCAATGCATGGGCTTTTTGGCAGTGTAAGGGGGATATACATAGGGACTGGGTTCCTGTTCCAGAGCAGGAGCACTGCGAAAGTGTAAGCAAAATGAACCATGAAGAACTACCGAATTCTTTCAGGTATTGTACAGGTTCACTAGTTACTGGTTCAAGTACGTATGAATCTGAGTAAGTCAAAACCAGCATGTTTATTTTTATGTATGTATATAAGTTTGCTGAGGGGGTTTTCCACCACAGTGGAGTTGAGTAGCTTCTGTTAAAATCAGTGGTAGTTATCTAGAAAAATATTTTCAGTCATCGCTCTAGCATGTCTGCAGCAGCCTTCTTTTAAAGAAAAAAATTAAACTTTTTCCAAGTGATAACAGCTATGTTGGAAAGTTTAACTTAAAAGTGTCAAAGGTCCTATTGTCTGGGGACAGCAGCTTTTGCTGCATAAATCTGCTTTTGGCAAGATGGAAAGTTCTTACCATTAGCGCTGGGTTGACAAGTTTTGCCCATCTGTGACTTTAAGTTCTGTTTTCATTTGGGGTAGGAGCTGGGAACAGAGAGAGAGGGTGCAGAATATGCAGGAAGAAGGTGAACTTACTAAATTAAAAGCTCTGGTTTTCTTTACTAGGATAAAACATTTTCTTGATGGAAACAGTGTATATTAGTCACTGGGAAATTAAAGAAGATACTTGAAAAATGTTGGATCTGTTCTATGAAAACCAGTACAGAAGTCATCAGTGGATCAAGTCTCCTTGGGGTATTGCAGGAACACTGGATAAAATCCAGTTTAAAATGAGGTCAGATTACACTTGCAGTAATATCCAAGCTATGGGGTTCGTTCTTCCTGCCTGAACCAGCTGCAGATAGAATTGATGCTGTGTCTGCTGTGTGAAGATGAAGATTTGTGTGCAGTGCTTCACCTCAGGAATTCTTGCTTTTAAAAGCTACACCTGTTCTGAAGACCCAGATGCCAATTTTGTCATGCTTTCTCAGTCGGAATGCTCTTTCACTCTGAACATAAATCTTTGATCACAGTGATATCTTGTCAGATATGATACTACCCAATGTTAGGGAGCAGGAGACTCGACCCGTCTGGGTACTCATTTGGCTCTCGTCATAGTACTGTGTGAACATCTCAGCAATCATAGGAGTACTTCTCTGAGAAGGGAAGTTTTATCCTGATTTTGTGGTTCGTAGTTTATAGAACACGGCTGGTTACTATTTTATCCAACGCAATAAAGCAAGTCTTGGCTGTGGCAGGATCTAATATGAAGCATCCTGCCTAAAATGCTATTTATTCTTTTCTTAACCATCATACTTGATGTCATTAAAGGAGAAACTAAATGTCATGATTAATTTAACTCTTATAAGTACAAATGAGCTTTTAGTTGAAACACATGTAAGAAGGGGTTTTATCTTACCAATGTTGTAAGCATTTTGGAAATTACTCTGAAACCATCTCAACTGCTTTCAGTGTAAATACAAAAGAAGAATATTGTTAAGTGCTCATCTTTGCTGTTAGCTAGTCAATTCTAAACTAAGCATATTGAATCATATGGAATATCAGCAGGCATCCTTCTTCCTATTTCTGGTACTGCTACATTGTGCCAAAGCACACGTCATACCATCACCACTCTGTCCACAGTCACCACCAAAATGGAAGTGATTGTCTTTCGGTGGAAATATAATATTAGATCAAGAATTATTTTCTGACTCCAATTATCTTCTAACATGCTTAGCTCCGTTCAAATACATTTCATTCACATCTCATCTCCGTGAGCTTATTGTCTTTTGAAGGACTCGCAGCCAACGTTAAAGAGATTTTGTGGGAACTTTCTGTGACTCTATTTGCGGCCTGTTGCAGAGTGGAATCATGGCCTTGTACTTACAGAGATGTTTGCAAATGGAAATGGGTATCTAGCATGAGTAAAAGAATCTGACCAAACACATAAAGACTGGAGATTCAAGAGAGATGGAAAATATTTAGAAGATAAAGCAGTTTGCATCAGATCTACATTTGTGCTGTGTATAAGCTGGTCAATATACAGGCAATAAGCTTTGGAATAGCTGAAGTGTTAGCGTATGTAAGGTTTGTCTAGCACAAACACTTCGTAGGGTCAGCATCCTTCGATATATTGTGACAGAAGCTCACTGGTCGTTTAGAAAGCTGCAAAATTCAAAATATTTTTTCCATCAGTAATCTCCTTCTCAGAATCTACCTGAATAGGTCGTTTGCTTGGCAACATCTCTTGTCCAGTAATTATTAATTCCAGAAGAATAGCAGCTAATGCAACTTGAGAGCCGCTGTGTTTTTTTTTTTCTCTGACTTTCCTGTTTTGCTTTGAAGACACAGTGATTGCACTAGGTACAATTTTGCTGTTCCCTTGCAATGACAGAGTAGTGCCAGTTCATGTCTATGCTCCTGTTTCACTGCAGAGTATTTTAGAATAGAGGAGAATGCCAAATAAAAGAGAGTATTGAGTGAGGAGGGATATTTAATTGCTTTTATTAGTCTGGGTATTGAATAACAGTGCAAAACCCTCTTGTGTTTCTTGTTAAGAGCAGCAGTGGATTTTTTCCCCCAAATCCTTGATTACTCACTATGGATTGGGCATCACATTGAGTAGGCTGCTTAAAGGACTTAACCAGCTTACTTTCACCAGAAGAGCAGGCAGTAATTCAGAAAGGGGGAGGGTAAGCTGCTGAAAGCTTGTATGTAATATATAGTTTTAAAGTGCTTGAGCCAGTACAGAACAGTTTCAATGGAAAATGGATAATGGTTAACATCAGCTTTTGTACAGCTGCTTTTTGGCTAAAAGAGAGGTAATTTATATTTAAAGGCTGTGAGTGTGATTCGTTATTTTTCACAATGGTGTTTTGCTGAAGTTTCCCCTTCTTTCCCCCTCAGATTCTTTACAGTTGGTAAAGCTACTGTTGCTATGTCGGCACGAATGGTTTCTTCCTCCGTAAGGTCTGTACCAGGTGAACCCTAAATCACAAACTGCTTGCCCTCCATTTTTGGATAATATTTGTGAATAGCTTACATATTTGGCTGCAGTCTTACTGCCAAACCTGAAAGGATTGCTGCATTACTATGTTGCATTGACTCCAACTTGAGGTAGGGGTGGGGAGAGCAGTTTTAGCAAATTTGAAGGACGCTGTATTAATATGTGTCCCTCTTTCTATGCTATATTAATAAGCATTAACTGACACGGACATTTAAAAACGACTTGCACATTTAAACATTCTTTCCCCCCTAATTGCTTTGGGAAGAATGAACGTAACAAGGCTGGACACGGTTTATTAAGTTAGCTTTCTTGAGGGTTTGGAAACATGTTTGCAACATCCCAGGTCCCCACTAAAATTCTGTGCTGGTTTGTGTCTAGTAGCCTGACTGCATGGACACAAAGCAATAGGCTAATTTGCCTTACACATTCATTGTAAGGCGATTATAAATTACGGCTTTAACACCTTAAAATCACATTTCACAGAAGTGAGAAACTTCATTGTTTCAGACCTTTGAAATGGTTCTGATACTTTCACACGCAGGTAACTGTTGGCTACTGTGGTATGGAAATTAAAAGGTGAGCTGTAAACAAATATGCTCTGTATTGCTCCCTTATGATGATAACGATTATGTTGTCACTCAGGATAAGGATTTTCTAGTTTTGAAGACTGTACTTAACTACCAGGTGATCACCCTGATATTTTCATTATTAGAGATTCGTGGTTTGACCTCCAGCATCCTATTAAGACATTTAGACTGAGATGGCTCAAGAGGTAAATCTAAGGTTGGTAGAAACTAAGGAGTTTCAGAGTGTGTAAGATGCTTTGAAGTAGTCGCAGCCTATTTCATTATTTAAGGGTCATTTTCTTATAAACTAAGAAAATTATGAACAGCAACCCTTAAATCGATAGCCTGAAACCCAAATATGTGTTTGATGTTATCTAGGTATTTGATGCAGCAGTTACTGTATGGGTTGTTTTTGGCATAATGGTGATAATATTTCTGGAAAGATTTTTAGGTGTTAGTACTTACATTGCTCCTACTCTGTTAGATCACAGCTGTACACTGATCAAGCTGAAGATGCTTTCCATATACAATTTTGGTGACAGAAAACTATGTATTTTAATTACGCTTTCTGTAGTCCACATCTAGAGGTAGGATTTGCGACACACTGAAATTTCACAATTTACTGCCTCCTAGAGACAAAAACTGTCCTATCAGAATTAATTTTACAATTAAGTGCTAATAATCCTTGGTACAGTTCTCTTGGACAGAGTCCAGCCAGGTGCAAGAAAATCTTCAGTCTTGTTTTGAACTCCGAACATATGTGTATCTAGGACTGCACCTGAATATTTACGTTTCTTTAGGGAGAAGCCACCATGTGAGGTTTATTCATGCAGAAACTGTTGTGAACTGTTCATATGAATGGTACAATTTCCTTGATGGTAAACAGCAGCATCTCAAAAGTTTACTGTATGACAGCAGAATGAAAGCTACCGCTGTATCTATTATAACTAGGCACTATGGAAGAAGGAAGAAGTCAGTCAATAAACACAGGAAGGCTTGAGTGCTCTGTGAGATCCTAGGTTAGGAAATTGAACCCTTTAAAAGAGCACAGGGACTTAATTTCCATTTGTCCCAGTGCCAGTCTCAAGTGGTGGAGATTCTGCAGTCTCCATAAATAAATAGTGCTTAATTATTCCTTCCAGTGGAAATGTTTCTGTGACATATCATATAAATCTTCCATGCTACAACTTTGGCCCATTACCTCCTGTCCAGTTGACAGTGCACATAGGAACACTTTTATTTCTGTCTGTACTTTATTTCTACTTAGAGACTGTCCCCCCTCTGTTTTTTCAAAACAGCACCGTGATTTGAATCTTGCCTCTTTGCTCGTGTTTTCTAGTGTGCTGGTCACTTACTGTCTCCTCTCGACGGTCTTCACGTGGACCTGTGTCCAGAAGTGGATGCGGTGCTCCAGCTGAATGTTAGAGTTACTGATGTGATTTGCAGACTACCTTCTGTTTCATACCTACTCGTACCATACTTGCTTATTTTTTGTTAAGTTCACCCCTTTGACGTCTCATGTTAAATGAGATCCACTGTCACCGCTCCAGATTCCTTGTGTAATTACTGCTTCCCCATTTGTTACTCAGCCCGTGTTTGTGCAGGTGGTTATTCTGTCATAAATGTAGGATATTGCACCAATCCCTGTTACATTTCATCCTGCCTTTTCAAACCCTTCCCCAAGCTGTCAACATCTTTTTTGAACTCTAATCCTTCCCTCCAATATTCTTGCTGCCTTTCCCAGCTTGGTGTTACCTGTGAATATCACCTTTCTATCCCATCATCTACTTCATGCGTGAAAACATAAGGTGCAACTGTACTTAAGAAAAATCTTACAGATTCTCACTCAATAGATATCAAAACCCAGCCAGTGAACTACTGAGTACAGTTTTTGAACCAATTTTGCACATCCCTTATAGCAATTTCTTCTAGATGGCATTTTCCTTGCTCAAAGAGCGTTAAACACCTTAGAAAAGCCAAGCTAAATTGCAGCCACCACTTCTTGCACGCAGAGCCTGTTTGTAGAAGGAAATTAAATGGGTTTGACAAGATTTTTATCTTGACAAATCCATACTGGTTGCTACTGCTGCCGTGATTGTTTTAATGTGTGTTTATGAACAGTGGGTTTGAATTCTTGCGGGATTTTTCCAGGAAATGAAACTGAGTTGACTTGTTCGGCATTTCTCGGCTCCTCCTTGTTCTGCACTTCGCAGCTCAGAAGCTGTTTGTCCCTTTCTAGTTCTCTGTTGTCTGACACACCCTCCATAATTGTCAAAGATACCAACCATTCTGAGATTGCTTCAGTAATTTCTGCAAGTTCCCAGACTTGAGCCCGACTGTTCTAGGCACTCCAGGTTTATCTGCAGGCAACATGGACTGTTGTGTGTCCACTTGAAGGTCTGATGGCAAAACCTACGTTGTCAGCTCTTTCCATCTGTCTCGAAAAAGCAAACTCTCAGGCAGAATACAGGGGATGAGAGGAGAAAGTTGCCACATTGTTTAGAATATCTAGTTCGATTTATGGCATGTAATGACAGTCCAGCAAACTTTGTAGGCAGAAGGGCGCATCAGATTGGAAAGCACGACTTCCCTGCGGTGGTGGCTGCAGCCCTCTGCAGGAAGAAGCCTTCGAGCCCTGCTCTGGGCACCCGGTGCTGTGCCGGGAGGCGTGGGATTTAGGGCAATGCCACAAAGAGTTCAAGAGAGACAGGTCCTAGTTTTGTGGGGCAGAATTCCTCGTGTGAAAACAGCCTTTTATCAGAGACTCTAATTTTCCCCTTAGTTGCGATTGCTGCTCGGGTGTCGATCGGCGGGTGGTGAGCAATTACTCTGTGCACCATTTGTACATTCCAATTCT
>JANZLQ010000002.1:7449958-7468948 GCA_026212715.1 Elanus axillaris
CCTTTATTATTACAGGTTTTATTTCTTAACTAATAAGAGTTAGTTAACTTAAGAGTCTACTGAGGACAAACTATGGAATGCTGAAAGGCTGGATTCAGAAGGTGTTCTGGCCACAATTAAGGTGACTTTCAGTGAGCTTTTTCCACATATTTAGCTTTCTACAGAAGAGGTTCTATGAAAGAATCAGAACAAAAAGACTGAAAGCTTAAATAAGAGAGAAATAGAATATCTTTCTTTGATTAAACTTCAGGCAGAGATATTTTTTTCAGTCTGGAACATAATGGTTTATTCAGTTATGTGTATAGTTTGATTGCTTTTTAGCTGGTATTAGTGTAACTTTTCTGATTTGTCCATGCTTGCCATTTTTATGAGTCATGTCTTACTAGCTGTCAATTTACTCAGAAGTGATGTTTTTTAGCAAATACTTGAGGGAATGGTTATTTTTCATGGGTTCAGAAGGAGCTACTGTGTTGACTTTTTGCAGTCCGCTATGTAGGTTGCCTTTGTAATGAATAAATACGCTGCTTTCTGCGAGATGGTAGCAATTTTAAATAAAATGTTACAGTTCTTAGAAAAAAATCGTTTGTAATCTTTCAGGTAAGGTTAGTGAAAGAAATAAATTCTAGCAAGGGGCATTTGACGCTTGGCTGATGTTCCCCATAGAAGCAAGTAGGTAAGATGTGACTCATGAACTCAAATAGTGAAAGGTCAAGTTCAATTTAAGTAGTTGGTTTGCCAGAGGAAATCACGTAGGAATACAACCTTTTCCTCTGCATGTCCAGCTTCCTCTTACTTGTGCACTTCTGGACAATACCATGTATGTTTCTGTTCCGTATTTCTGAGTGCAAGCAAAGCCGTAACTTTGAATTTCCTTTGTAGATGATAGATCTGTGTGAAGTTGATTATTCTTTAACGCTCTCCTTGATCTCAAACCAATTCATGAAGGGCCAGAAATCTGTTTTAATTACAGTTCTGATCTATGACTCAGAAAACTGAAAAATAGATTTAGTATACCCGCTTTGTATTTTCCTGGTACTGTGCAATTACAAAAGTGTATACTGATACACTTGTGTTGGAGGTCTGGGGTAGAAAGGCAGTGTTCAGCAGCCTAGTAGGAAAGTGTTCTGAATTCTGAAAATCAACCATTGCCTATGTAGAATGCCACTTCCCAAAGCTACATATAAACAAACAACAAGTTGTGAATCCTTACTGTGAATATGTGACTGGGGATTCATAGAATTGCAGACTTCAGGTTGTAAGGGACCTGGGAAGGTCATGTAGTTCAAACAGGGCCCACTGTATCAGATAGGTCTGATGGCCTTTTCCAGGTGAGTTTCAAACCTGTTCCAGTGTTTGAGCAACATTGCAGTGGAATCTTTTTCCTTGTATTCAATTGAAATTCCCTGTACTGCAGCTTGTGTCCTTGGTCTCTCAGCCTGGCACTGCACATCTCTGAGAATCTGACTCCATCTGCTCTGTTACTCATCCACTAGATGTAGACAGCAGTAAGATCTTCCCATAGCCTTCTTGTAAGGCTAGGGATTCCTAGGTTATAGTGGGGTTTTTTTTGGTTTTGTTGGGTTTTTTACTTTCTTTTTTGCTGTGGTGTTGAAAATAGACCTAAAAATCAAAATCTCAATGTTTATTTAAACTGTTCTTCATCAATGCTTAATGCTCAGTGAAGTGATGTAGTCTATCATTCTTAAAGAGTTAAATAGAACCAGTTCTGTACTGGTGCTCAGTGCCTTATAGGCAATAAATTGCCATGAGAAAGCCAAGATAAAGCAAGTAAAGGCACTTATTATTCTGTGCAATTTGTAGGCGTTCTCACTACAGCAAAGTAGAATGAGAGCATGAGGTGGGAGAAGTTGAGGGCGTTGACATACACAATAGTATTAACTGTACTTGTGCAGAAGACTGAGCATCGGAGGCTTGGGGAGACACATCTAGCTAAAATATTAAAAGTTTTGTATTTTTCTTCTGAAGAGGAACTTAATTCAGACGTTTTCCAGCTTCTTGTGATTAGTTCTTTTGATCTGTAGCAGTTTACTCCTTACTCATTGCTTGCAACCTCAGTAGAATTGTAAGGTGGATGTCAGCTGAAAGAGACTTGACCTGTTCAACCACGTAACAGTTACATTGAAATTTTGTGTGTGTGTAAACCATAGTCTACTTTTCTTTGTTTCTGAGTTAGTATTTGAGGGAGTACTCTGAGATACATATGCCGAACTAAAGGAAAATAAAGTATTACAGCTTCACAGTGCTTCGAAGCACTGTCATTATTGACTCAGTTCTTCTCTTTTCAGTGATTTCCATGGTTAAGGATTAGAAAGTCAGTGCTACATCTTTGGTGAAACTTTGCCTCTAAATAGTGAATAGCATATTTACATCTGAGGGAAGTTGATGATGTTATGTCAGATGAGATAGGCTTCATTCTTCTTCTTAAAATACTTTATATTTCAGGATAGATTTGTCTGTATTAAAATAACTTATCTTGTTCCTTTTTTATCTGTTCCATGTGTAGAATCTCATGTTCCCTATGATTTACAGATGAATAAATGAGATACACAAATCAATGTTCACTTGCATATATTGCCTGTCTCCTTGGACTCTGAGACTTTGTATCCCCCTTGTGTGGGCAGGAAAACTAGTAAAGGGAAATGAAATAATTTTACTTAACAGTGATATTATACACTCTAGAATGAACATGGGTGTAGCTGAAGGATGTAATGATTAGAGAATCAAATAATTTGTGTACCGTCAGATGCTTAAGAGTATTTTTCTGAAAAGTTGTCAGCATTTAGAGATAACTGAAAATGTTTCTCAAGTAAAGAAGCTTATTCAAATCTTTGTCCTAGGTAGCTCTTCCTTAACTGCACATTATTTTAATTTTTTTAACAGATAATTTAAATTAACCATCTAAGGAATTTATGGTCTGTTATCACCCTCTGTTGGACATTTTGCTGCATTACCAGACCAATAATATCCTTGTGTTAAAAAAACCATAAAACATGATCTGGTTTGTTCCCAGGACCATTGTTTCTGGTTAGTATTTTCAGTTTACCTTATTCTGAGAAACAAGAGACAGAAAATGTTGCTATAATAAAACTTACTTAGAATAAAGCATACAATAGAGACAGGTTTACCATCACTTGACATAAAAATTAAACATAAAAAAAAGTAAAGTAAGGTATTTCTCACTTCTCATTTTTTAGCTGCTTAAAACTTTGTTAGGCAACCACAAGTAACATTAGTTAGAAGTTCTCAATATATAAATTGCAGTCAAATCTGTTAACACTGAAAATATGATAAAGAGAAGTTTTGTCTTAATGTCAAAACCAGAATGTTAAATACATTGTCTCCTTTTTGCATTGTTAACCAATGTTAGATAGAATAGCCTTTTAAAACAGAAGTATTGTTTAATCTCATCAGCAAAGATAAACTATAGCATAAGAGAAGATTTTAAAAACAGAAATAATGTACAAAAGTCTTTCTTAAAGCCTGGTGGTTGTGGCCACTGCAGCATCATGCAGGAAGGTTAGAGCTGCTGTATATTTCCACGTACCTCTCAACAGCATCTCATTAAGCATTTTCTTAGTGTCTTTTTTTCACTGTTTACGGTTCTTTTGTTCAACTGGCCCCCAGAGTTGGGAGTAAAAACTTCATAACTTGTCCAGCACAAGAGGTGATAGGTAAAAGCTCATTCTTCAGACATAGTCTTTTAATAAAACTTAGTATGTTCTTATGATGAAACATCCTAATTTGTTTGTTGTTTTTTTCACTTTTGCATTTGTCTGTGACATTGCAATAACTGGCACATATCATAATGCAAGTACTACAAAAAAATCTTACTCATCATTGAAATGATACGTACTTCCTGGTGTAGACTAGATGCTGAATTCTAATTAAATGAAATCTTTTTAAAGCAATTCAATAATTGTAAGATGAAACTAGTCAAAATAGGAAGAACCGGCTGATATTCTACCTATGCAGAAGAAAGAAGTACAGCATTGATCTTGGTAATCAGTGTTATTATTTCTGTATAAAATTGTTTTTCTGCACATTTAACAATATTCTTTCTGATGAATTTTGGAAAGTGAACAAACTTCTTCATTGACAGTCCTATTGGGTTCTACTTCTGTTTTTTCAAAATTTTTATTTAGTGCCACAGCTGGTTATTGCTAATATATATGCTTTGAATATGTTTCAGTATTATCGAGTATCTGTGTCCTGCTTTCAACTGGGATAGAGTTAATTGTCTTCCTAGTAGCTGGTACAGTGCTGTGTTTTGAGTTCAGTATGAGAAGAAGGTTGATAACACACTGATGTTTGCAGTTGCTGCTAAGTCAAGTTTCTAGCCCAGTATATAAACTGGGGGGAGTGGGGGCAGGGGATCGCCGCTCAGGGACTGACTGGGTGTCGATCGGCGGGTGGTGAGCAATTGCGCCGTGCGTCATTTGTACATTCCAATCCTTTTATTATTACTGTTGTCATTTTATTAGTGTTATCATTATCATTTCTAGTTTCTTCTTTTCTTTTCTGTTCAACTGTTCTTATCTCAGCCCACGAGTTTTACCTTTTTTTTCCCTGATTTTCTCGCCCCATCCCACTGGGTGGGGGGACGACTGAGTGAGCGGCTGCGTGGGGCTTAGTTGCTGGCTGGGGTTAAACCATAACAATCTGTCGTTTGTTTTAATACATTTGCTACCCCTTTCCTAATTAAATTTTCACAGTGCTGTTAAGTTAAAGATTGCCTAGCAATGGGGCTTTTTGCTATTCAACTTGCTGTGTAGCCAGAAGTGTGTTTTTTCCTTGTTTTATTTTCTGCTTGTTTTAAATCATGGCATACTTTTTTTTTCTTATGGAGCCAGTGGGATGATCCTACTCAGTAACTTTCAAGTTTAGAAGAAAAATGCGAGTAGAATATTGAGGAGTTTTTAATAAATAAAGCGAACTATGAGGAAAGAATGGTCTTAATTTTGGCCTTGACCATATTTTACTAAATGTACCTATAGGGAAGTATGTTGCATACATTTTTTGCATGCATCTAGGATACTTCTGGTGGAAGAAGTCTTTCCCAATACTTGGGCAGCTGTGAGCACTGACTGGTAGTTTTGGAGTCAGAAAAAATTTGTGAAGCAAATCGGTTTTGCAGAGATGTTAGTTACCACACAGTGGCGCACTTCACAAAAGTATTCTTTAGCATTTCACATGAAACTCCATTTGTGTGGGAACTGTGGATATTTTTTAAAGGTAGCTGAAACAACTGTTTTCTCTCTCCTGACCTTTATATTACATTTTCTCTTGCACTGTAGTTTATTTTCATCTTTCAATTACCTTCTGAAATTAACTGAAAATGTCTGAGCAGTTTTAAAACACATGCAGTAGCTTCAGTAGCAAAATGACTGGCAATAGAGATTTTACTTGCCTTAAAATTTTTTTTTTTTAAAATTGCATCAGATGTTGAAATCCTTGCAAACTTTATAGGCAAATAACTTCAGTCAGCTATAGGAAGTACAGGCAAGCATACTACATTTCCATCAGAAAAACATGATTAGGCAAGGAGCTCCACATTTGGAACTCCTCTGATGTGCACTAGTGTCCAGGTAAGAGAACTGTAGGTGGCATTATTGTTTTAAGTTAGGGAACTCTTAATGACTGTAGGATCAGAGTAACAGGTTGGAATGGTAAGAACTGCGTACTTTCTGTAAGTTAGGGGTATTCTCATAACTCATATGTTGGAATATAGAGTAGTGCTATGGTTGTCCTTGTAAGGGTAAAGAATGTGTTTTGTGCAGGAATCTCAACTTGGGTAATGTTGACTCCTTACACTTAACAAAAGGGTCTAGGGTAGATTTGGGTTTTTTTATGTGTGTGCATGCTGCCTTGAAGTTGGAGCCAAACTTCTCTCCTTTCTCTATCCTCTTCTGTTTAGTTAGTATGTTCTTCTGAGCAAGTATTCTGTACCGTGCTGGCTTCTGTGAAGCTTTTCTCCTTGTTCCTTAGTCATTACAGTGTTCATTTTTTATCAATAATAATGTGAGGAAGAACCTAATACCTGGATTAATACAGAAGAAGCAATTGGACATGGTTATCTGTATCTGTCTATCTGAATTACATAAAATTTTTGTGGTTGCTTGTTCATCTTGCTTGGCTGCTCAGAAGAGGGGGGTGTATTCTTCACTGCACAGGAACTTTGTGAAGTTTTCTGCCTTGAGATCTGAAGACTTTGAAAGCAGCCTGAGAAACTGTACCAAATCAAACATTGGTCTGTGCCTCAGTGGCATGCTCTGGCCCTCAGTACTTTATTAGCCTCACTAGCGCAAAGGCGAGTGAAGATCAGTGTCAAGCATTGTCTGTATTTGAGGGGGACCAATGTAATGAACTGTTTCTAGTTATTTGATCATATCCCTAAAAGTGGGCCTTGAAATAGTGAATTACTTGTGTTGTTGTTTACCATGGGAGCCGCCATGTTAAGAAGGTGCATGCTGCAGAGAATTGTCACCAGGGCTTTGCCCAGGATATGATCACACAGAAGGTATGCTCCGTGGAAGTAGAGATCTATGTTGTGGAGCCTAATGGCGTTCAGATGCTGAAATGCATTTCAGAATCAAGTGAAAATAAAATCTCTAGTTTGTTAATATTCAAGGCTTGCTTTTTTCTTGTTTTTTGTTTGGTTTCTGTCAGTAGTAGGTGAGAACACTGTGCTTGGAGCTCAAGACCTTTTCAAGGAGTAGGTAGGATGCATTCTAAGACGCAAAAATCAGCATTTTGCTAGATCTTTATTTAGTTTTGCTCATACTATGTATGGAGCCTCTGTTGGAGGCGTTTTCTTTCAAGGAAAATTGTTGATCTGTAAAATACACTGTAAAAGTGAAAAACTATAGTTAAAATAGAATGTGCTCTCCTTCCGTCTGCCTTTTCATACATACCATTATAATTCTTGGCTGTTGGAAATAGGACTCTTCATTGTTTCTCTTCACAATGACTTGCTAATGCCAAGCATTGCATTGGGAAACACCTGCCTGGCATTAATAAGGTGTCAAGGGAAGAAACAGGTTCCCAGGAGCTAAAAAATAACTCCTTTTGCTGCTTCTTCCCTTTGTTTGCATAGTTTTCTGTTAAGTGTTTTACAAAGCGAGGCTCCATAAGGTTTCTTGACCTCACCGTCTCAAAAGTCTTTCTGCCTTCCTCCGTTTATAAAGCAGCACTAACATTTTTTTTGCCATATGATCTTTGGCCATGACCTAATTTAAGTTGCTTCTGGTAGCTGATACACAGCAGGTGCAATCACGGCATGTAAAAGATACTGAAAACACAACTTAACAACCTTTGAACTGAGCTAAAACTGATGTAAAATCTGATGATAGGAAATTGTGAGTAGCAAAGCATTCGAGTCAGTTAAGCTCAAACAAAATGAGTAAGCACTAGATCTGTATATATGTTCTTCTTCCCTTGTCTATCAGCCTCTTGTCCTGAGAAAGATCTCATAATCCAAAGGATGGAGCTCCTCACTCTTCCATGAAGCTGCTATCTGAATCTATAGTTCTGCACTCTTTAGTCTCATTATAATTAACCCTGTAATACAGACGTTATCAGGGTCAGATGTTACTTACAGTGGCATTTAACTATTTATCCGGCCCATATAATGCAGCATTTATGCTAGTGCTGTGGTTTGGGGTTTTTTTCTCCCCAGTTTTAAACCGGTTATGGGGGGACACTGTTCTTGATTCAGTTTAAGTTTACGCAGTATAGGTATGAAATAAAACCCACTGAAGTAACCTTAAGCAGGCATGAAAATTTTTAATAAATTGAATTTAATGAGGGTGAATTTATGTAAGAACTGCCTGTCATAATTGTGTACGTAACCTTTTTTTTTTTTCCCTCCAGCACTTGGAACCCCAAAGAGAGACTTCACTGTTTTGTTGAACTACAGCCTGTCAAGAAACTTGTGAAAAGAGGCAGCGTAGTTCAATAACATTAAAATTTGGCTTAGAGCTCTAAGTGCTGGAGGAAAATGTTATCACTGTATGTTAAAATGTTTTCACCAGAGCTGCTGGGAAAAAGTAAAATAAAATACTGATGCTAGAAAAAGCCTGATTAAACAGACTTTTTTTCTTAAGTGATAAAAATGCCAGTGTCAAATACCTGAGGTAAAATCTCAATCTTGAAAAATGTCCTAATTAGAATTCAAAAAATTAGACGCTTTGTAACATTTTATTTATCATTTCAAGTTCCACAGCATATCAATAGAATGTGTACTTGACATTAATTGATGCTTATAATTGTATGAAATATATTCCTTCTTTTGGATCAAATTATCTACATCATTTTCTTAAATGGCAAAGAGGAAACAGCTTTGTTTTGTTAAAAGGTAAAAACCTAGAACTTCCAGTTATATTATATCTTACATAATTGTGTAACACTATAGCAGTAAAAAAAAAAATCATGGTTGGGGGACCACCCTCCCCAAACCAAACTAAAACCCAAACAAACATTAAATGTTTTTAAACCGCTTTTAAATACTCTTCATAGCACATTGCTTGGAAAAAGTTTGCTTTACTTCAGTCTGGAGCAAAAATAGGTGCTGAAGTGCACCACAGAATGGCTAATCCAAATTCTGATTCTCTCTCTATGCTCCACTCTCTCTGTTTTCCTGTCAAATGTAATTAATAATGTATAACCTGCCTATCTGAAGCAGCTTGAGACGTATGAAAGGAGTTGTGTGTAGCTTTAATTTGTTCTCAATTCTGCAGTTCTTTCTAACAATTATTTTGCAGATTCACATTTCTTTCTAAAAAGGTAGAATGTAATCCTTAGTCTGCAGTAAGCATCTGTCTTTATAGGTTGGATAACAGTGTTAGAAAATACATACCAGCTTTGAGCTTAATTGTATCACTACAAAAATAGTTGTGAAAGCAAATGCTTTTATCTCTGATGATTAAGTGACATAATTAGGGAAACTTACTACATTTGAGGTGCTCTTCTCTCTAAACTAGTTTCAAAATAATACGTTTAAAAATACAACATAAAACTAAAAAATTTTAAAGTTTTCAAGAATGCTGGGGATACTAATGAAACGGAAAATAAAAATACTGTATGTTGTTGGGTCTTGTTTTTTTTTCCCCCTGATTAAACAGATTGATATATATCAGGCTGCAAGCGAAGGCAGGGTTGTTTATTAATCTGGCAGTATTCCCTAGGCTGGAATGATCAAATGGTCACTCTTGGGTGCTATTGACTTTCTCTGGGTGTAGCACTGGGAATATACTCTCTTCTTCAGTTTGACTCCAAGACAGCTGATGATCCTAGCAGCTGAAGAGTAAATCAACCTCTGCAAATCCCTGCCAGCCTTTTTTTTTTTTCCTGTTCCTATCTTTTAGACCTTTTTTCAGCAGTTTAGTGTTGCATCTTTTTTAATAATAGTCCTTTTAGTTTTGACTTTCTTGTTTGAAGTTTCTCTTTTTTTTGCCTGAAGCTGTTGATATAATTTTAAATGTCTTTCTGAGGCCTGCAACTGGCAGTGTTTGCTGGTTAGGAAGTGGGAGAGATGAACTCTAGTTGTTTTGAGTTCACAATACAAACAGCAGTGCGTGCAATTTAGTAAAATCATCCCAGTAGAGCCGTGTTGTGCACCTAACACGTTTTTAAAGAAACAAGATGAAGTCCTGTAAAAAAGGAATATGGGTAAAAATACAACATAAATGTGACCTCAAAACTACTGCTTTTTCTCAGTCCCTTTCCAGAGTATTCATGAATGTCTTCTAACAAAATAAGCTGCGATAGCCTGTATTAAGATAGCTTGCAGCATGGTGCTGCATTGACAAAAGAGGCAAGCTGATGAAGAACTATGTACTCTGTACTGTGGTGGAGGTGGAAGTGTTTTATGTGGTGTCTCTTATGCAGGAATTACTAATTTATAGTTAATACCTTTTAAGTAACTGAGAGAACAAAATCTGTTTTGCATTACATTACAGCAGTTCAACGAAAAAAAAATACAAGAAATTTCAACCAGTTGAAATTCATTCAAGGGAGATGGGGAAGTGATTGTGAAAGAGAATCATGTAGCTAGTGCAAGACCCCTCTTCTGAGGTTGAATAGCAAAAGGAAACAAAGTAATTTAGATTTTATTGCAAAGAAACAAAGAGGGCTGCTCCAGAAATAATGTTCTGAAACTCATATGTAAGGGATCTGTTTAACACCTGGACAAGCAAGCAGTGGGGAGAAAGTTACAGGGACTGACTGCATAAATATTCGTTCTTTTTCCTCTGTTTAGAACATGGATGAAAACTTTGCAATTATTCCTAAATTATAAATGATACCATAAAAAAAAAAAGACCCTGATCCTGTGGTTTTAGTTGACTGGTTTATGTTTCTTGTGCTAGAGATCAGAGCTTGAAATGTTCAAGACTTTCAGCATCTCATTATGGTGATTAGGTGAGGATTCCCAAAACCAGCTTATAGATTCCCCTCTGCAGAATGTCTAAAGAGAACCTGGCACCTTGATTAGATGCCTAAAACTAGACATTGCCAGTAGCCCTCCGGTAGACAGAGTGGTATATTGGCTTATTCTCTGTGTGTTGTATTTATGTCAGTAGAGGCTGTGATGCATCAGTCAGTTCAGAATTGGGCTGCGTGAGTTTTGTGCTATTCTCCCAGGGAAATGCTGGATAGGGGAACTTTCTCACTGCAGGATGTGTGTTGTATCATGCACAGAAATAAAAAGGAAGAAACTGTGTTCTTGAAATGATTGTTGTCTGGTAATGTTTATACTAGAAGACTGTTGGTATAAAGAACTACAAATGATTTTGTAATGATAAGTGGAGGGGAGGGAGTTGTGCAGTATTACAGCAGGCTTGATAAGGTATGACATATTTTGTGAGAATTCTTATTTGATTGTGTACCTTCTGCTTGCTTGCTAAGTGTCTGTTAGTAGGGTTTAACCTGCAGTGGGGTTGGAATTTTAATAAGACTACTACAAGTTATTACAAATGAAAAAAAAAAAAGGCTATGTATGTATGAATGCTAGAGACAGCTTGTTAGCAGACTGAAATGTTCACATGGCACATGGGGTCATGAAGTAGGAGGGAGGCTATTTATAAACATTTGCGGGGAAAAATAAAGGCTGTGAGTATTTGAGGTGAGTGCTAAAACAATCATTGAAGCAATAAATGGAATTAGTATTTCATTTTAATATTTTTTTTTGTTACTTTCTCTGTCAGTTTGAATCCACAACTGTCTCCTATGATGTCCATGGTCTAGGGATCACCTTTTTTTTTCTTCATTTGCAGTTGGATAACCCTGTGCTGGTTTGCGGCTGCACCTCCTTTGTGCTAGTGCAGTGTTTTAGCAATTATGCGGTTGGCTAGTGGTATTTCACAGCCCATCTTCAGGTCAGAGTTCTTGAAAATACAGTATGAAAGGATATCTATTGCTAAAGATTTGCTTTTCTTTTACAGTACTGATACATGAACTGGTGACAGGTTAATAGTGGTAGTATTTCAATTACTATTAGTAGTGATAAAATTACTGGTAATATGGAAATTTTATTACAATTCAGTCATTTCAGAAACTTTAGAATTTAGGCACTGTATGATTTTTTTTTTTTGTTAATACAAAACTACTAAGAAATAATAATAAACTATGAGGAGCCAGTAACTCAGAGGTCTTAATGAGGGTAGAAGAATTTTTAGAAAGTGATGATAGGGCAGCAAAATGCTGCCTGACCTAAGCTGGTTTTTACTAAGGAGCCAAATAGTAAGTAAATGCTTAATTTTGTTTTGATGATCTTTGGGAGCAAATTGAAAATACTGGTAAGAACTGTAACAGAACATTACAAAATACCTATTATTTAATGAGGAAACTGGAACATCAATCTTGGAAAACTGGTCTGCAGGAAATTAAGTATTTAGGCTTTGTTTTCATTTAACTACATTATAATATTACTTTAGAGCCTGGAAAGGGTCCAGTATGTTTTTAGGCATTTCTGTGAAAACAAAAATTACAATTTTGGTAGACTGGGACGGGCAAATTTCTCACATGAATAAATAAATCCTTGGGAGCAAGATACGTATAGACAGTAGTTCTGTGTGTGTATCTATTTTTCTTTTTATGCAGGCACTTGCACACACTTGAATAGATGCACCCAGAGCAAATAGTTAAGAGGCTGTTCTGTCTTAAAATATGTGTGAAGTGTGGTTTTACTGTGTGAAATGAAAGCCATGAAAAAAAGGTACCATTGTGTTAGGAACACAGAAAGACATTACATTTGTGGTAGTGTACGTGTTAAAGAAGAGACACTTGGAAAGCAGGAAAGTTCAAGCCTTACCAATACGTAATGGAGACCTGAAGTCACCAGACTATGTAGAGTGTCTGGTTGTTTGCTTCTAAGAGCTGGTATGAATTCAGACCCTGTTCCAGTCAAACTGGCAGGGCTGTTCAGCAGTAGATTTCCTATGCGACCTTGGACAATTGATTCAACCTCTTTGGTTGTCGTTAATATAGCACTGCATAAGGATACCTGAGTGTGCGCTGAATGTGCAAACTGGACCCAAAAGCTCATTTCAGACTCGGTAGCCCTGTTAAGACCCAATTTGTTTTAACTGAGGTGGGACCCAATAGTATTGTGACTTTCCTCCTTTGGGTGGCTTGCTGGGAACTGGTTCTTGTAACCTCCCCGTGATGCATCTTTGTCCCAAATGTGCTCTTAATGCCTAGATTCTCCATCTCAAAAATGACAATAGTGTGCAAATCCTTGTTTTATAGGATAATACAATTTGTGAGACCTACTGGTAGTGAAAAGTACACGGGGCATGGATTAATAGCAACGTGTTGCACTTCATTGTAACAAACCAGAGGTTTTTTTGTAATTTCTGTATCTTTTGACCACATTGATCTGCAGAAAGTTGAGCAGAACAAAGGTGTGGGAGAGTATTCTGAGGGAAAGCAAGGATGTGAGTCATAATCCTTTGCTGAGACCAGAGTTTGAATTTTGATGCAGAAGCTCATGTTTACAAGATACAACTTAGTTTCCCAGGAGTCTATGCAGAGTTCCCTTCAGTTTAAATTTCCCATTGGTTAAGTTTTCCCATAAGGGTTTTGAGCTTTTCTCAAAAGCTCAAAATAAAAAAGCATTCTGGATGTCATCTGGTACCACCTCAGTCTGTGAAATTTAATAAGATTAGATCAGAGATTGTAAAGCAGCATACAGCTAGATCAAAATGAGCTTGTTCAAACTTAATTGAAGACTTTCTTGTGGCTTCGCAGTGAAACTGGCATCTAGCTATTGACATTTCTTCCCCCCCGCCATCATCGTATTTGGCTTTTCTTGAAGTCCTACAGACTGGAGTCACATGAATGTGTGATAATTTAGGTTTTCATTTTAAGTAATGTAAATTTCCAGTTTCCATGGTTGCTAAGAGGAATAAAACCCTGACTAGATCGATCATGCACTTAACGGCTCAGACTTCACAAAAGCAGTGAGGTGAGTTGAAACCCTTATTAAAAATGCTATCTATTTGCAAGTCTTTGCCCTGTTTTGGGGCCCCAAACATTTTATTGTAACAACAGGTTTTTCACATTGGCAGAAATAGCCAATTGGCAAACCTTGAACAAAACAGAACAAATGTGATGCTATTACGTAAGATTGGCGTATTAAATTCTTTTTATGGCCACGGCTTCTCTGCAGTCACAGCAATATACTATGTTGTTGCTGATGATGAGATAACCCAATTTCCTGGAATTCTGACAATATAGTATATTTGAACAAGAGTATTTATAGTTTGCTCAATGGAGGAGTCATCAAAATGCTTGTGAATAACTTCTCTCTTTGTAACAAACAGTGACACCTGATCTGTTCAAAGTCTCTTTTAAAAACCTACTTGAGCACATGCATTAAACTTGATAGATTTTCTTTCTAAATTGTGGTGCATTTCAATGTATCAATAATGTCTGCCACATGACATTGTTAGCTTTGCAGTTTGAGGCAGCTTAACCTGGCATCTAAGTGCATTTCATGAAATGAAAACTTGGCCAAGGTTAATGTTGTTGTGCCCACAGTCAAGCAATCCTAATAGTTCACTGTCAGTATTGTAGTATAGTTTGGCTTGTGTGGAGTTTTAACAGATCCTATGTAGTGGAAATTAGAAACATAACTATGTATGTATCTCATAGCAGGGAAAGATGACTTTGAAACAAGTCAACAAATCTTTTCTTCTATAAAATACAAAATGTTTTTACAGACATTGCCTTTCCCTTTCCATACTAGAGCTGTGCCTATAATTTTAGTAACTGTCGTTTGCCAGGATGTTGACCTTAGAGAAATAAGAAATGTCAGACACTTGTTAGTTCCTGATATCGGGCTGTTATTGAAGCTATTTATATGTAGTCTGGCTTATTCTTCTCAAGTTCATGACTGCACAAGGAACTATGATGACAGAAGCGGGAATGTGTGTGTCAGTTTGGTTCCTATGTAAATATGAAAAATATCTGCAGAATACTAGAGAGCAACTTCAGAAACTAGTTACGAGTAAAATCAGTCCTCTAATCCCAAACTTTTCTGTGACAGAGGCACTTTCTTTCCCTTTCTGTCCATGTTTATTCCCTGTATCACAAGCTGTTTTCTGTAGAGAGGTGTGAGCCTTTACATACAAGTCTAATGAACTTAGATAGACGTTTCAAGTGTGCATTGGTGATACCTTAAAAAATGCAAGGTGGAAGAATTGCTTAGTATAACGTTTTTGAAGGGGACTAAATTCCTGTTGTAGTATTAAATACACATTCTTACAAAGCAGATGCTTCTTCTTTAACACTGTTTGTGACATACGATTACAACATAGGAAAGTAGTCATGCTTTCTTAGAAGGGTTGTTTTACACCATAGCTGTATCACCGGTTTGTTCTCTTTAGCACGCACACAGTGTTAGCCAGTTCAGTAGGGTGGAAAGTATGATGAAAGGAAGAACGGGGATTCTCTAGGTGCAACTTGCTTGATGCTTCTGTTGATGATAATTGGAGCAGAACCACACGTAGACCGTTTTGCTCTCAATTTGCAGTGACACTGTTAAGAAAGAGCATTCTGTAGAGGAGATAATAGAGGACTTCTAAGTCCTTACACAGCTTGGGTAGTATGAGAAGGAAATGTGTATGTGTCATATACGTGTGCAGTATGTGCACTACAACAAATAGCTTGAAGAAAGCATGGCTTTAGATCAAGTGGTACTTGCTAAGGTTTGGAAGTACTTCAGGGGTTGCATGCAAAGACTACATTATGGCAGATTAGCTAAAAAACAGTAACCACCTGTGACTATGATGCTTATTCATGTCAAGCAAGTAATAATGCAGCCTGGAATTGCTGCAACAAGACTTAAGATAATCGCATTACCTTTCATTTGCTGTGGGTGAAGGGTTACACAATTATTGTAGCTCTGTTCATATGTATTAACGTTAAATTTCAGTAACTAGCCATAGCTTGAGTATTGATTTTACACATATTAGAAAATGAATTTTCCTAAAAGAAATGAACCTTTTGAAAAAATGTCATCTTTCAGAATAGCTCTCTTAATTTTTCTAGCAGCTTTCATGATCCAAAACAATATGAGCAAGGGGCACTGACACTGTTCCCTTGAGGAAGAGAGGTGGCTGATAGAGGGGAAATGGAGTAAACATACTTACCAGAGGAGAACTCAGGCCTGCAGCTCAACAACTTCAGTAGCATATTGAGCAATTTTTAGCAATTTTATTGCTGCTGAAAGCTATTTTAGGCTAAAATGAATTAGTTCGCTACACTTCATGCTGGCGTTTGAGATGGTGGTTTTCTGGAGACAGTCAGAAAGATAGCTTGGACCTCTGATTTCTCCAGCTGGGTCATCAGGATTCAGGAGATCTTTTCTGTTGCTACTGAGGAAGTTTGTTGCTTCAGTAGGAATGCTCATTGCAACAAATTGATAATACTGGAAAAGCATCTTCTTGTTCTGTTTCATTTTTTTTTTCTTTTGGGGTGCAGTGAATGGTGAATTGTTTCCTTCTTGGCAGCTTCTTTGGAAGCAGGCAAATTTTTAGTGTTGGATGCCTCTCTACTGAAGAGGACATTAGTTACTATTATTCTGTGAGAAACCAGTGAGTAGTTCTAGGAGCTACTAGTAATTCTACAAAAATTAGTAAATATGAATCATGCCTTTGAATTCAATGTAATAAACATGCATGAGATGTTTTTGAGAGCATTGCTATCTAGTGTGTGTTAAATGAATTCAAAAAGAGTGTGTGGCTTGGATATAAGTTTTTGTGCTTGCCTGATCTCCCTGCTGCTTTTGGTGCTGTTTGACTTTAATTGCTGTATGGCTTAGATGTATTTTTATATTTTAAGGACTAGATTAAGCTATTTTGATCAGCACTTGAATCATCTTGAGGTAAAAATTCTACATTTTTGTCTTTTTGAACATTTTTCTTCAGGCTATTCAAGCCACGTATACTACACGTGGATACAGGTAGGGCTTCTGTTCTTGAAGGTAAAATAGCTTTTTAGATTCAAATGGATGCTCTTTCTTTGTATTGCTGTGCTTTATTAGTAGGGTTTGTTCAGTGAATGAAATGTGTTTTAATGGTTTTTATGTGAAGCAGAAATGTATTTTTGCATCTTCATAGTTTTCAGTATTAGAACGCAAAGACCAGTATGTCTGAATTTACCTTAGCCATTGCAGAATATCTTTTGGGGGGTTTGTGTTGATAGACCAAATCTCATTTTATTATAGCTGTGTATGTGTCTAAAGCTGAAGAAGAACTTGGCTAATCTTTTCCACTTCTTTTAAATAAACGTTCACACATTTATGCAGTTAGGAAATATTCTTGTTTCACAATTTAAGATTCTCATAAACAGCTCATGTAGAGAAAAGTGTGTCTTAAGGTGTCTTCAATGGTGAAATTGGAGGACTGAATGTGAAATACTGAGAGATTTGAGGGATTATGCATTCGCCAGAGCTTATTTAAATAAAATACGAACACAGGCAAATTGGACCCCGAATCATGGGCTAGATGACTGCTTAATTTTAAAATATTCATCTCAACGTTTGCTGAGAGGGAGGAAACAAAATTTAAAGTAGATTCAGATGGCCTTCTACAACCCTTCAGTGTTATAACGAAGCCTGATCTTTCCATCAAATTATTGTATCGAATGGAAGAAATATGTATGCATTGAAAGTATATTTGTGTCTGAATACTCAGTATTTAAACCTTTGAATAGGTACAGTGGCCTGCATGGAAGCAGCCTAAAATGTCTGTATTCTTTAAGACTGGAAAATAGTTGTCATAACTGTATGCGTCTCCTACCATGGCAAGCCTTTATTTTAAAGGGATTGTTGCAGTTTATGCTCACATTTCAAGAAATGGGGCATGACTGAAAAGTCTTTGACCTGTGGAAATCCTACCTGCGCAAGGATATTGTTTTACAGCCTATAAAATTTTATTAAAACAAATAAATTTTATTACTGTGAGATTTGTTTGTTTAGAATTGGCTGTATGTGGTAGATGCAGTTTATCTTACGTGCCTGAAGTTTGTTAAGCCTGTTTGCCAACACAAAGTCACAATATGATGGACATGACTTCTGAACCCTGGAATGTTTGCAGTGGACTCCTAGACTGCTCCAAGGTCATCCACCTCTGTTATGGAAACTAATGAATTTGTACAGCTACTAAGGCTAGACAGGAGCTTGGAATTGCTTTTGTAGTTTGTTCCCCCCCCCTTTGATATAATCATAAGGCTTAAATTTCTATTTTCTAGGAGGGCAAGACGTGAAAAAAAACCATTGTTTTGCAAGTAGTTGTGATTTTCTTCAACCTCCTATACACCTCTGAGATCATTGCTGTTTTCAGCAACAAAATCAAATGGGATGAAATAGATTTTGATATTACTGTTTCTGTTTTCCTTAAGTATTAGTTGCTCAGTCTTTAGTCCAGTCTTCATTTGACATTTGGCGAGAACCAATTAGAGCAGCCCAAAAGTAGATCATGAACAGCATTGTTAAGTAACTGGATCTTCCTGGACTATAAAATACTTGACTTCTGCTGTACAGTGCTTTTTAAAGCGTGGCCTTCCAGTTGTTGTTGCTTAACCTTTTAGTTGTACCAGATACTTAAAGCAGTGTATATTTCTGTATTATTCAGCAGCCAGTACAAGCAAACCATGATGTACTTTCTGTGAATCTAAAGTATTAGGAGTTTAAAGCCGCATGTTTTTGTAGTTGTATTAGTTTTAAATTCTGCACTGTGATATCAACCAGCCAGTGAAAACAGTACTTAAAAAAAGCTTCAGGCTCATTTTTGCACTGTGAGTCACTGTTAAAAAATAGGTTTATCTTACTTATTTTCTCCTGCAGTGCAGCTTTGCTGAGCAAAAGTGTAAGTATAACTGAAACTTGGGACCACGTCTCTCAGAAAGTGTTTTCTGTAGAGTTGTTCTCATGTTAAACTTTGTGGTAACTATTTTATAAAAAGGTATAAAAAAATCTTACCTGTCAGGCGTTTGATCATTTGAACTGTCAAGTGTCTAAGTGCCATTCTGAGACACAGACAACTATTCCAGTCTCATTAAATAGAAGGATTTTGGTTTCATTTTTATCAGAACCATGTTATCTTTTATCAGCCCTGCTTGCTAGGAAGCATGAGGAAGACTCATTAGTCTCGGAAAAAATGTCACTTGTGTATTTCCAAATCGTCTTAATAATATAAATGAAACCATCGCCACTTCATATGCTGACAGTTTCTGCTACCTTTGCCACTACTTTCTTTTGAACACCAGTGATGTCAAGGGGAAGAAGTATAAAATCCTCAGTTTCACCACTTGCATTGTGTTCCAGCTGTCAGGTTTTCCTGTGTTTAACTTGCCATGCAGTGGCAAGAATGAACCTTGCCTGGCAGGAGCAGTTCCTGAGTTTCATGGACATTAACGTGGGAGGAATTGTTCTTTTGCCACCCCACCCCCCCTTTTTTTTTTTAAGGA
>JANZLQ010000002.1:7468959-7504594 GCA_026212715.1 Elanus axillaris
AAAAACATTTTTTTTTTTTTTTTTTTCCCTGTGCAGTTTTTGTAACTACACTTTCTAGATTGGAATAGATGCAAAATGGTCTATTCTTGGCTGAGTGTTCCAGGCACCTCTTTCAGTTTCTCAAATCCGTTGCTTTGATGTTCCTGTCATAAAGCAGGTCCCAATGAGAGAGGCTGTGTTTAAAAATGAGAAACACTGTTTATAAGATTTTGCAGCATGTCTTGTTTTGGAAAAAATATATTGCAGCTTTTGAGCATTTAAATTGCAAGGAAAAATGCAAATTAAATTAGATTATTTTGCTACTACAATTGTTTCAAGACATTCTGTTGGAAAAAATTGAAAATGGGTATTTTTTGGAAGCATCTTCTATTTCTTACAAGCCTTAAAGATGGTTAAATTTTCTTCCAATTTTGATGCTGCAGTGAGTCCAGTGGGATTTGGAACTATTTCCCAATGCTTTGAGAATTATCCCAGTCACCATGCTGCTTGATACACCAGGCATACTGTTACCTACCAATACTGTGGCAGCTGCTCCACTTCCTATAGAAGTTAGAGTTGTTACTTGGAGGGAGTTCCACCTTCCAGGCAGGTATCTGTTGCAGGCTGTTGAAACTTTCCCCTTCTTGTTCTTTGCCTCAGCATTGAGTAGCTCCCACGGAAAATGCTAAGGAGTTTAAAGTGTTATCTCACATTCAGATCAGCTGTATTTACTTGAGAACACATGTGAAAAGTTTGGTAAATTTGCTAGACCTTGGAATTTCCACATCTTGGGGGTGTGCCCTTACTCTGGGTATTGAGGAGTACTAGGAGGAGGTCGATTCCAGTTTTTTAAGTTAGCCTTTTACTTCTTTTATTTCAAGTGCTTTAAAATGAAATGGTTAATTGGAATGCATTTTAGTTTGACACCACCCCCCAAAAAAGTAAAAAAAAAATAAAAAAAATATTGTGCCTACTTTTAAATTGATCCAAACTATTTACTTTCTATGTTTCTATGAAGCATACAGAGAACTTGTAATCAGTAAAAGAATTAATAGAAGTGACAGCAAATTTTTGGTTGGTGCAGCAGAAAAGAGGCTGTGACTCCTACGAGATTACCTGATATCAAGGATGTAGGACTGTGGGACTCCACATGTTGCTTAGCTGTTCATCACAGCGTCTAGCATTACAAACTTATTTCAATTTTTTGACAAAATTTGTACAAACAGTTCGTTCACATCAGGATTTTTTAAGTTCTCCATTTAATAAAACCCAGAGAGGCATTGAATTGTTTTAGAAGTTTAAGCTGCAGGACTGAATTCTTGATTACATTAGTGCACCTAGTTGAAATTATATTCCAAATTTAAACTTTATATATGTTGTTCTCAAAATAATTTAAAGTAAGTACAGCCCATAAAAAGAGGGGGAAGTCTCAGTGCTCAGCAGCCTTGGACAATTATGTTCCTTAGTAACTGAATGAGTTGCGTGAAGCAGCATGAACGCACCTGGAGAAAATTCTTGTATGCTCTAGTATTAGCTTTTCTTTTAGTTACGACTTCCAACACCTTTATTGAATCAGTGTACTTAAAAATGCTCAGTTTACGTTTGAAAATATTTTGGTGGAATTCAATAGCTGGATTCCCAGTTAACTCTGATTGGTAGGATTTTCTGTAAAGATAGTTAGAGAAATTATTTTTGAAGTTGTGCATATTCCCTAGAAAGCTGCTGTGCCTTCTTAAAGCTTTACTGAACATTTGCTCTCCATTCTGCTTATTTCCTTTTTTAAGGGCTTGGGTCTAGGCCAAAGAGCACAATTATGCTTACATGGGCCTTGATTCTTAAACACATGCCTAACTAAGCAAGTAAGCAGTCCCATTAAAGTCAATGGGATTACATGCATATTTGCAGTTAGGTGCAGGCTTAAGTGCTTTGATAAATTGAAGCTTTACTGACTGGCTGAGTATTGTAACACAAAACCCAGAGATATATTAATGAATATGCTTAACTAATGTATCTCACATGGACAGAATCAGAAAAACATATTTAGTAGGGAAAGAAGTTACATTAGATGAAGAAATTAGTAATTAATGACACAAAATCCTCAAGGAATAATGAGCATTGCTGTTATTGAAATAGGAAGTCCAGCATGTGCTGCATTTTTTAGTGTGTATCAGTGGGAAGTAATTGCAGTTACCTAATACAGAGAGTTCCAGTGGCAGTAGCTTATCTATCATATCTTGAACAGCATCATTCTAAGAGCTGGCAATTATTCACATGGGACTTTCAGCTCCGTACTTTTACTGGACTACTGCAAACTAGCCATTTCCTTGAGTGATTTTACTTTCCGAATGTAAAATTTTCTTTGGCTTTTCAGTGATTTCCAAGTAGAAATCTGCATTCAGACAAAGCAATACCATGCCTGTTTCCCATCAAAAAGGGGATTCAGACAAACTAAGAAGCAAATAAGTGTATTCCTGAGCGAGAGTCTTTTGAGAGAGCTCTCACAGCAGTCTAGTGATCAGCATCTACTGTGATACTAAGATGAAGTTAGCAAGGCTGCGTTCATTTGCAGACTTACACCCATGCTTGTGTCTGTTTTGGACCAAGAGCTTGCGTGACAGTAAACCCACCACTTTCATAGCTGTGGGAGCTGTCCTTTGCCTGTTGACGTTGAAATAGTTCCATGTGATTTCTCCGATTCTGCATGTGGCAGAGAAGTATCTGACTCTGCTTGGGAGGGAAAGGCCAAAAGCCATAACAAGACAAGAAAAGTTGCTTGAACCCCTTAGCTTGCTGCTGGCTCTTATCTTGCTCCCTAGCGGTTCCAGCAGTGCCAGTGCCAGTGGCCAGAAGGAGGCTGTGGGCAGGTGAGGAAGAAACCCCTTCTATCCAGATTGCTCAGATAACTCACTGAACAATGAGATAAGAGACTTGTTTCTATTTCCACACTTTCTCCATTGCCATGGCATGATCAAAATAAATATTGTTCAGATCTTAATTCATACGAGCAGTTTAAATCTTCAGCTTGTACTTGTGTGCATACTGTGAAATGAGATGTATTTTTTCTTAAAGAATTGTTCTTTCTGAAGAGCCTTTCCTCCCTCTGTCAAGCCCAGTTAGGTAACTGCGTAAGATTTACAAGCAAAACCAAGGAACTTTGCAGGCCCCAGAAGGTCTTTACTGATCTCATGAGGGCAGTGGGCTCTAGTCTGAGAACATCTGCTTTACACAATATCAGGTATTACTATAAAATTGAATGCTTTTCAGATGCCAAACTGTGGAGGTTTTTTTCCAGCTATAGCATAGAGTTGGTTTCAGACTTCATGTAACAGTTAAAAAGTTGTTGAAACTAACAAATCATGACCCTGAATGGACTGCATGCCATGATACTGTTTAATTGCTGTCTGCTGCTGTTTCTGACTGAATTTTTCCTTAGGGAATAAATAGGTCAGTGCTAAGGCTTATGAGAACAAAGCTGTGTGTTGAGATGGCAAGGTTGGTTTTTTTTTTTTGCGTGTGCGTCTATGTGTTTTTTTGTTTTGTCTTGGGGACTTGAGAAGTTCAGGGAAAGGCATAAATCTATGTTTCAGGATTTAATAGTGAAATGCATGAATTTTATATACAGCAATGAATAAATAATGTGTCTTACAACATCTTGGATTGTATTTCTTTACATTTGTGGAGTTTTAAAGGTGTAAGTGTAACAACATAGGCAGATATTAATCCCTCCACATACTCCCAACAGGATAGTGCCGGAGATTAATCTAATACAGTGGGTTTTCCAAATGTAACTTAAGTAGCATCAAATTTCAATATAGTGTAGCATCTAGGTTTCAGTGATCTGGTATAGCTGATAGACCCAGTTGTATTTTCCTGGGTATTGTGTGCCTTATATTTGTGCTGCAAATCTAGCAGAGCAGATAAACTTGCTAGGAAAATAATTATTTACATCTGTAGTTTTTTTTTTTACTTGTGTGAGGATAGAACGTGTATACCAGTCTTTCATTTTAAGACTTTCCTGTTACCTGGAGCTTTTTTTTTACTATTCTGGGTTATATTCCTTGTAATATTTTTAGCACAATGTAATTTCACTTTCATAAGGGCAATGTCATCCTGGTTTAATCCACCAGTAGTCCTCACTGAGTAGTGCTCACTCTAGTTGGTAACTCTGACACCTTTTATTTATTTAATGTCAGTAGGGGTCAAGTTTCATTGTAGGATTTACTGTACCACAGTGACAGTTGAATATCACTAGCCTGAAAGGCTTTATCTTTAATTTATTTTGATTCAGTCAGATTCGTTGAAGAAATTACTGTGTTTGCAGCAGACGCATGACAGCCAGATGATAATCCCAAACTATGAGAAAATATCCACCCCCCACCCCCCAGCCCTGGGAGCTTCTGCAATGACAATTCCATATTTGACTTGCTTTTTTAGTTTTTATTATTTTATTTAGTTAGTTTTTAAATAGTGGTAGACCTCTTTTATTTGAGCCACCTCTGGCCCGCTGTGGTGTAGAAGTGGTCATCTATTCCTACTGGATTTCCTTACTTCAGCAATTATCTGAAACAATTTAGCAAGTTGTCTCCTGCCGTTTACTGCTCATCATTTTTTCCTGCTGATGCTTTCTGCTTCGTTGTGCCTCCTTTGTAAAACAGAATATCTTACTGTTTGTTCTTAGGGTGGGAAGGGAATGAATTTGATAGTTTTGGCCCAGTAACTGGGTAATTTGATATCAGTGTTGGTATTTGGTCTTTATAAATGTATCCTGCCTTAATATTCTGACCGCTGAGTTTTTCAGTAATTCAGATCCAATAATTGCAGCCTTTTCTCTTGGACTGTCATATTTAGCCTTCCTGCTGTATCATTCATAACGATTTTGATGAAAAACCAGAAAGCCTATGATCAGTTTATTCATTGTAATGAGCTTTAGTTCAAAAACATCATTAGATAAGTGTATTGCATATTAGTCTTATCTAGTGTGGTGGAGCACACATTATGACATGCCTGACTTCAACGACGTTTTGTAAGAACATTTTGAGGTGGAAGAAGGGGGAGGACTGGTGTACAACACTGCAAGAAAGGTAAGCTTTGTAATAAGCCTCTGTGCTTTAAAAACCTCCAGAATTTAGTAGATGGTATAAAAGCCAGAAGTCAGGGATACATGCACAGTTGCTGAAATATTTTTCTTACACTAAGCATAGTATTGAAAAGATTGTTGAACAGCTTTTGACAGAAATTATTTCCATACTGTGACTTTGACCCAGTGAGTATTTATATGATAGTTTATATTTGGAGAAGTTCTCCCATATTTAAAAAAATGGACTCTGTATCTCAAAATCCCAAGTATGCTGGCATCTTTCTTGGTAATGGGATGCTGCTATTTGTGGAGTGACAAAAAGAAAACCTAGTGGTCTGAGTTTATTTTGAAGCTTTCTTTACAAATTGTTTTGTCTTTCTAAGCAGTTCCTGTTATGAAGCCAGAAAAAAGCTAAGTGGAAAGGTTATACATTGGAAAAGCCTGTATGGGCTGCTGGTGGAAATTTACGTTGCAGTTCCAAAACCAACAGCTGCTGAGTTCCTCCAGGAGTGGTGGAGTTCCGGTTCATTATTAAAGCGTGTAGGCTAGTTATGTGGGGGAATGTCGTTGGAGAAACTGCCACTGGCTGTGTTGACTCTTGCACCAGGGAGAGTCCTGGAGGTTTGTAAAGCATCTTGATTGTTCACTGTGATCTAGTGAGAGTTTGATGTGTGTGCTCCTCTAAGCAGAGCTTTGCATGAGTCACTGCGTTGGCTTCGTTGTCTATTATTTACCACTAAGGATTCTAGAAGAGAACTGGATATTCTATGACTATACATTTTTGATTAACTGCCATTTAAAATATAAGGTAAAATATAAGTAGGCATATGTAGGCATACTTTCATTCACATCAGTATATGGAAAATAGTATCAGCCCATCTGTTTAGATTGCAGAGGTATAAATCTCTCAAGAGAATTTTGTCTATTATATGATGTAACTTCACAGTATACTAGCTGAAGTAATGAAGACAATGGCTTCTTTTTGGTTTTGTTATAAGCACATGAAAAATTTGAAGTGCCAGGCCTACAGTTTGACAGATGGATAGTTCAAGAAGCTCTGGCGTTTCTTCCCTTCCCCACCTACCTCGCCTCCCTTGTGAAATAGTGGATTTTGTCATGGGTGCTTGCCCCTGTTCTTAGTCCTTTTTCTCTGATGCTGTGAGTGGGTTCTGACCTTGTTCCCAGCACCATCTGCTGCCCCTCTCCCTTCTCAGTCGGTGCGAACACACCAGTTCTGCTGAAGGATGTTTGTCCTTTGAGGAAGAGGACGAAAAGCATTTGTGCCTGCATATTTCGATCAAGGCAGAAATGCTGAGACTTCATTTCTCTTTCTGTAACTCTGAGTACACTAATCAATTAACTTTTGCCTTGTTTCTGCTGAATTAGAAGGCTAAATCTTACCTCTTGTGTCTAGCTAATTAATGATTTAATCTAATGACTCTTGCTTTAACATAAATTGTTATGTTATGCCTAAATGTGTAGTGCAGCAGACCCATTCATATACCTAAGTAAATCAATAGATAATTAAACAATTTATCTGGTATAGCAGACAAAGTTTTTTGTTAATATTTCTGGGTTTGATTTATTGAGAGAATCTCAGACATACTAAGGAAGCTAAATCAGAACCTACTGGCTAACTAGATAAAAAAAAAAACTATCTTGAGTTTTCCTAAGGATTTCAAATAGGCAACTCCTACCTCTAACAGCTACAACTTTGGCAGTTAGATGAAAAATAAGGAAAGGTAACTTGTAAAAAAATAAGTTACACATGTTAACCAGCTGTTGGTCAGAGTAGTGATTGTGGAATGAGATTTACAGAAAAGCTGTATGCCAAGCATTAGCTATGTAATCCAAATGCCCAATCCAGTTCTGTACAAATGTATTTTAATAAGGTAAAGGGCACTTTCTTGTGGTTTAGATGGTAATTGCATGCCATCTGAGATTTGGAGAAGAAACTTGTTAGTATGAATTCAGATAACTCTTTTCTGAAAGGATATCAATTTATCATTGTTTTCTCCTCAGTACAATGTCTATAGCAAATCAGGATAATGTTTAAAGTACATGCTTACTGCACTTAAAATAACAGTGCAGAACTCTCTTCTGAGACAGCATAGGCCACAAATAATGCTGTAAGTTAAAAATTTTGGTGGAGTGACAATACACCAAGTCTCCTTTTATGATGAGGTCTAACTTTGCTGAGGACCACAAAGTATAGCGAAATTACTGTTAAAGGGTTTTTCTCATCTCTTTTTGTAAGTAATTACTCAGTATATCATAAAATCAATAATACTTAGTGGCCACAGTCATGAAATTTAGCTTTACTATATTAGGGAAGATGATGTTGTCCTGCTGGTTAGACAAATAGAATATTTAAATATTTACCATGGTGTTCTGATTTTGGATCATGGAAGACATTCTGGTATTACACTTAATTGCACTTTACATATGCAGACTTACACAAAAAACTCTGTGTTTTTAGCCTCATGTGTACAAGTTAGAATACATATGGAATAGGACTTCAGCTATTTCAGGCCTTTGTCAAGATAACTGTGTCCTGAAAGATGTTTCAGAACGGCCACGTGTTTAAAATGAAAAGTGGTTGTAAAATTCATTGCATTGACTACAGATTCTGAAAATTCTGTAAAATAGCACAGATGCAGTTTGAAACATTCTTGGCTTCCTCCAGTATGTCCTGAATAAGGAAATAAGATGTGCCTTGTATTTCTGCACCATTTCCTTGAGTACAAGTGTTAAATGTTGGATTAGACCTACATTGTGCTACTAATGTATCTTTAGTCTTTATTTTGATGGCTCGTTGAATTTTTTAAAGTTAATTTTATTATTCCATCAATGTAGCTACAGGGGCCATCTGTTCTTTTGTACCAAGTTCATTTTAGAGCTGACACCAGCCCTCTGCTTGACTCTATAGATGTTTATGACGTGAATTAACCATTTCTTCAGACAGGAGGAAATTGCCTGAAGTAATAAGCCTGTATTTTTCATAAAAACTTGTATTGTATTAAGAACTGTTACAAACTGTTCAGGCTCACGTGTTTATACCATAGATATAGTTCCCTAATTACAAATAATAAGACTATGTCAAGATTTGCTGCTTACACACAGATGACCTGCACTGACACTTTTAGAGGGTACATCTCTGAATCAAGATGCGGTGAGGCAATTATTTTCCACTAATAATCTTCAGAGGCTGTTACGTAGCTTCCAAATTGGAGCAAAAAGATGATTATCCCCCCCACCCCCCTTCTGGAACTGAGAAGAGTAATTTGTGATCATTTGTCTGAATGGAAGTGTAAGCCTTTCCTTTCCTCAGCTGGGGAGATCCTTCCTTAGCAGACATATTTGAGGATAGTGTTTATCGCATATAGTGAGTGAAGAGGTTGCTGTACCTGGAATAACGGTACTCGGTGTGATTCTGAATACAAGTGAGAGCAAAGACTGATTTTCTGTAGAAGGTCTTAAGATATGCCTTTATCTGTGTGTGTGAAAATAAACACAGTTTCCTTCTTCTAAGATTACTATCATGTGCTTCTAATTTGGCAGCTGCTATTTCATTTAACTGCTTAGAGCCGAAGAACTGTAGTGTCGCTGCCTTCTCTTTTTCGGCAGGAGAGAACACTCGTGTGACAGAACTTCAATGTGAGCTGGGCTTAAAGTAGTCAAGCTTTCTATTACCCTGAAGTAAAATACCATAATTGGAAAAAAAAGCATTAAATTATTGTCAGAGCTTCTATTCAAAATGGAATATTAAAGGTTCACATACAGAAAATTTTCTTTCCTAGGAATCCCTCTGTAATTAGTTTCAGCCTCTAGTTGCTGGATTATTAATAATTAATTAATGTGATGGTGTGAACACAATAAGTAATGATGTGATGCCTTGCACTAACTAGGTAATTGAGTGTACAGGCCCACCTGAAAGGCATGTTAACTAAATGGAAGAAGGTGAAATTGTCTGTTTGGTTCTAGGATTAACAATACAAATGAAGAGTATTTGGATGGAAAGGAATTTTAAGGCAATTGTCAGGAAGAATTATGCCTATAGTGCTGCACCTTCAAATTTCAGAAAATACGCTCTTTCTTCACAAGTTAACAGAGAATACAGATGTGTTTTTCTGTGGGGATGATGGTTTCTTGGTTTTATGAGGCTGTGTTACACTGATGAGCCTTTAGGGAAGAACATATTTCTGTGGTTGCTATTTTTGCCTGAGCATGCCAGTCATGAAGGCTAATTGCTGGCACCTCATGCCTCTTGCTGAAGAGTCAGCCTTACTCAGTTAAAGTTACGGGAGCCAGCAGTATTGGTCACTAGAGAGCTTTTCAGAATTTACTTCTAAGAGACAGGTAATAACTTTCTGAGGACTTGAGGAACTATCAGGATGGATCTAATCTTTTGATGTTTGTAGTCTGTTTTCTGGCTTTGTAATGAATTTCAGGATGGAAGGATATAAAGAAATACGCACTAGAAAATAAACAATCACCCAATCTTTAATAGGACACAACCTGACTGCTTGAGAGAACACTGTTATTTTTCATTAATGCAATAAATCACATTCATGTAGTTTTTAATAGATTGTAAATGAAATGATTCTTGGGAATTATACATAGCACCAGAACTCATTAATTCAAGTGGTTGTAATAGTAGCAGAGTAGCACAAGGAGTCTGCTCTGCATCATCCACCTGGCAGTTTATTTTCTAGCTATGTCACAGTCTCTAATTTATGGGTAAAATAATATGGCCAGACAGCTAAACAGTAGCAGTGAAAAGTTTGTCAGCATTTGCAAAAGTTATGACCTCCTCTTGTCACCAGTCCCTGAGGTTTAGTTTCTATCTCCTCACACCTTTCTAAAAATTAGCTGCCTAACATTAGAAACCACAACAAGATAGCAACTCTGTATAATAGGTGGTGTTAATTCACATCCTTTTATTGCAGCGTGTCTTAAACAGAAAAGGAAGACTCATCACTGGTTAACCATAAAAGTTTTTAGCAGAAGTCAGGACATAGCTCAGAAGACACTGTTGGTCTGCAGCGAGTGACACGAGACACTCATTGGTAACAGCAGAAATTTGTTGCAGACCTCAGATGTGCCTGCAGTCCGAACACGCAGAGAAGACAGGGTTACAGTTTGTGAGCAAGTAGTGAGGAATTCAAATGAAATCTCAGCAATTGCTTTTGCCTCCCTTTGTAATACAGTGTGAAGTATGATGGTCTTTTGCACCTATGTTATAATTTGTGATTTATGTCCTTGAGGTAACAGCACTGCTGGTTTTTACTGCCTTGCTGTTGGTCAGCTTCTGAAAGCCCCCACCAAATCTTGACGTCTTGCCTATAACACATACCTCTTGGCTGTGTCAGAGGAGTGTACAGAAGATGTGGTGTCTCTGCAGAGACATTTAATTCATGTTCTTTCTCTCCTTAGTGTACCTTTATTTTATTTTCTTTTTTCTTATTTTTTGTCTCTTGTAAGATAATAGTCACAGTAAAGTGGCCCCCCTGAAACTGAGGTATGCATATGACACCAAAAATTCTCAGCCAAAAGCCTCATGCACTCTAATAATCTATTTTTAGCTTGCTTTGAAGCAATCTTTTGCCATGCTTTTTGGCAGACACATACAAGGTTTCTTGGCTGATTCTCCTTGCCATCCAGAAGCTTTGTAGTCACACGGTGCTGATACTGAGCGTGCCTGGTACTGGTACTTTCTCTCAGAAAGTCATGCAGTCATGCTAAACACTGTTAAACTTTTACACCTTTTGCCCTTTGTCTGTACAGTGCAGAGTTGGTGCCTGGCCAGTCTGAAGGAGGACAGAGTGAGTTGCATCTGCCTGCAAAGTATCATGCAGGCATTTCTTTAGAAGTAACAGTGTATGAAAAAAGTCGCAGAACGTACCATTTTTCGCTGTAAGGCAGCTCTCAGCTCACTTAGCGGGGGAACTGTAGGCAGGTATCTTTGGATGTTGCTCTGTGGTGTTTGTGTTGAGTGGGTGCACTCATTTATGCAAATGTTTTGTGGAAGTTTTTACCAGTAAACCTCAGCTTTCACGTGGTGGACCTCTATTTCAGCAGCTGTGCCTAGGGCTATTACCTAGAGAATATTACGGTTCTGAAAACATTCTACTCAGGAGTAATTAATTTCTGTGATAATGTTTTAGAAGCCTTAGTTAATAGTTTACAGTTTAGTGTGTTTAGAATGGCTTTTCTGGAATCATATAAACCCCCCCTGTGACTTGAGTCTCTGGTTAATTCCTTGGCACTGTTGCCGGTGAACCTTGTGTGGAGAAACCTGACTCCTGGCACAGAAGGATTATGTATCCCAGGGCTGCTACAGCTGCACAGAGCTCAGGTTGAGCAATTCCAGCACTCTGCTCTTCCCGCACTAGTGACCTACATCACTGTTTACAGGGCTAGCTTTAAAACCTCCAGGGGCAGAAGTTACCCGAGAGGAGGAGGAAATTGGCTCATGTGTTCTCCTCAGTTTTAAGAACATTGTTAAGGAAAACTATGAAGCCTACTCATAGGGTGGGTATGTTGGAAAACAAAAAGCCAGATATTTTTCAACCTTTTGACCGTATAGCATTTACTGTTTGCTTTTTTTTTTTTTTTTTTTTTTATTGAGGACTCTTGCTAGTTTTTTTTCTTTGAAGCTCTTCTTTCTGAGGGACAAAGAAAGAATGATGATTTGATTGCATATGAAATGTAAAATGTAATCAGGAATTCATTTCAAAAACAGTTTCAGACTTCCTGCATGAACTCTTCTCTTTTAATCCTGCGGAGCATTTATTTTACAGTGTTATACCAGCTGTAATAGCTCTGGGCATAGCATGGTGTAAAAAGTCTGAGATTTTTGGAGATGTTCCTTTAGGAACAATGGTGGAAGCCATTTGGCAACATAGTCCTCACTCGGTGGTGGTTGGTTTACCTTGTCACAGATAAATTATGTTCTGTGCTTGGACCAGATCTCTTGAAGACTAACTTGGGTATCTCAGCATCGCACTGCAATGCGTGTGTTAGTGAAGACCTTCAGCAACCTGGGAGTTACTGGGTCCTGAAGTCACTGTCGCCTTCTTTAAAAAATGTGTTCCAAGTACTTACTCTTGAGTGCTTTGTTCTGTTTTTGAAATAATTTACTAAATTACTTGCTAGAAAAAGGGTTTGAAAATACATTTGTAATTTAAAATGCCAAGCTTGTTCTCCAAATAAAAAAAAAGGTGGTAGCACTTTCAGAACCATAGCAGAAATCTAATGCTGGATACAGAGATCATTCATTTCAGAGAGAGGAGAAGAATGCTTTTAGAGATGTTTTATGTTCTTGTTGCTTTATGGAAGAGATTTTCTCAAGGCATAAACACAAAAGATGTGTTGACTTGCACCAGGATCTGTGCTTTTATTACACTTCAGGTACTCTTGAAAATTTCCCCATGGGCAAAGTGGCTTCTTCACTGAAAGGGACTTTACCAACTTTTCTTTGGATTTAGATTCATTATTAAAATTTGATTGTGAAATTCAAGATGAAATTTTGCCTTTGGAAATCTTCTGCAGCAATGCCATGTTTCATGAGCAGATCTTTCAGTGAGTTGAAGAGACTCAAATCTCACAAACTGAGCTCCAGTCTTCTAGTCGCCCTTAACTTTGATGTCACTGACAAGTTTTTTTCTAGAAAAATCTCTGGAGGACTGTGAAGGAAGCATTCTCGGTAGCTCTGCGGGTCAGAAGTGCATGTCGTGATTCTGATCGCTATCACTGATACTCCTTGGCTTACCAAAGAGGACGGGCGTTTATATGAAAGCTGATGTATGTTTATGAATGCCTTTTTCTGTAGGCATTGCATCTGCAATCTCTGTCTTAGTGCATATGGAAAATGTTCCTGCCACCCACAGTTCCTGTCAGGAAGGTGTTAAAAGTTCAGGGAAAAAATGGAAAAGCCGTATCATTTTTAATTACTTGATAAACTACAGATCAAAGCTATTCATGATTATAATGTTAATGGAGTATCACTGTTACAGTACTTCTGTCATTTACAGAGAGAAAGCCTTTTTTATAAACGGTAAGTAGAGAGCCTGGCTTTGGTTGTTTCTAGTTGGCCAAGATCTTTGAGCTTCGCCCATGTTTTTTTTCTATTTGACATTCTTACATGTGTAGTAACTAATTTAAGGGATTCAATTGAGTTTTGCAAGTATGTATTTTTATTGTTTTGTGAAGGGTGATTCTTACTTATAGTCTTTAATTTTCCTTTGTAGTTTGGGGTTTTTTTTAAATTGTGTGCCATGAGTAAAAGTCCTATACTTATAAGTTTTTGAATAATGGTTAGGTAAAATTGAAACGTTGCAATATTCTAGAATTTTCACACTTAATGAGGAACAAAAAGTCTTCCAGATAAAATTACGGTGCTTTAGCCTGGTCAGCGTTTGTGGTGCCTGTGTAGATTTTGGCTGCTCCTCTGCAACCTGTTCTATACAAGTCCATGATCTTTTCTTTATAAGCTAAAATTTTATTCTTAAGGACCATTAGTGTTATTTATATAGTAGGATCAGTGTTGTATCTTGCCGGAAAGTGTTTGTTTGGGTTTGTTTTTTTCAATAGATCATGTTTTACTTGCTGTTAATTATCCTTTCTAAGATAGACATAAGATGCATGTAAGATGGTTTTCACTTCCATTTGGTCCTTGTTGCCTGTTTGGCAAGCATTTTATATTGTGATCCGAATAATTTTATATAAACTCTTACAATATTTCCTGAGATAATCATTCAGAAGGATTATTCCTAACGTCTTCACTTGGATATGAAGTGCTAATAATACACAACTAAATGGATGTTATGTTCCTATTTCATAGGATCCTTTTAATGTATATGACAAACCTTTGGGCATTCTATATTCATGTTCCATTTACAGGACAAATTATTTTTCTGGTTTTATAGCACCCAGGGGTTCCAGTTATATGGACAGTGCCTGTTGTGCATGTTCTGTCCTCAAGTTCTCAAGTTCCTTTGCTGGAATGTAGCAGGAAGGGAACAGCAGTTTTATTTCTCTGGTGACAAATAGCTGGATAGCTGGTCTGCATGACAAGAAATCAGAAGGTTGAAGAGAATTGAACAGCCTATTTTTCCTTAAAAAGCTTGTTTCTGCCTGAGAAGAGTAAGTCCTCACTTATCCATGGGTTCGTACGAAGGCCCTGGTACTCCAGCCCTAAACCATTCAGTCCCTGCACTTTTCTCACTTCATCATCAGACTTCTGGTTTCTTGTCTCAGTTTAATGACGAGTATTAGTCTGACTCCTCCTACCACTTGACACACATCTTCTCATCATCAACCCCTTCCTTTCCCACATCAACTCGGTGTTTTTATTACTAACAGTGTTAGCCCCTGCTTCAGTAGGCCTTCCCTAGCCTCTCCTTATTCCTCATCACCGTGATTTTGAGATTGCTACAGGAATGTTTTTTCAGTTTAGACAAGGGACCACATAGCTAGAAGCAATCCACACAGGGAATAAGAACACAGTGCAAAAATAGTATCAGCCTTTGTTCTGCCATTTTTAGCAGCCCTTTTCTGGGCACACTTATATTCAGCTGGAATGTTCATACTCGCAAACTTACTAACGCAGCTACACTTCCTTCTTGTCCTTCCAGAATTCCAAGTCTCCCTTTACTCACAGTTTTCTCTCTCAGGATATATTGTGTCAGAGGATGGGCAGCAGATACCTGCAGGATTTCTTTGTGGTGGTGTTGGTTAAAAAGTCATTACTGTATGGACAGCCATCCTGTTCATTTAAAAGCAACATTGGGAATAATCTGTAAAATATCTTAATCTAACCTGGCTTTGGAAAAGATAAAGCTTTGTTTTTTTGTTGGAGCAGTGAAAGGTGATTGGATCACACCTAATTAAAATGCAACATTGTTACTAGTTCATGACCACCTCAGACTAACAATAACTTTCACACTTTTTAAGAGTTCAGTTAAAAATATTTTAAAATCTCTTAACATTTTTTTGCATTCTTGCTGTGCTTATATGGGCAGTAGTGACATAAGACATTGGCCTGAATTAATTTATGGCATTAATTGCTATTATAACTTTCTCTCCTGCTTTGTTTATCTTCCATACTGATTCTGACTTGCGGTGCTGGAAACTGAATTAAACTACAGTTAGCTATTAAAACTGTGTAGTTAGAAGCAGAAATCTGATTGGTATAGGACCATATTTTATAAGCATTAGCCCACACCTTAGAAACAATCTGGTGAAAAGTCAAAGTTTTGAAAACAGGGCCAGGAAAATGCACTTCAGAAAGTTTAAATGTAATAGACCAATCAGAGTGGGTTAGGGCAAACAAAAGCCATGTGTCTGAGTTAACCATTTGCTCTATCAGTTTGACAACATGTATGTCATTACTGTATCTTAGTTGTCTTAAACTTTTAATAGATGCTAAACTGTCCACAGTATTCTAAGTCTCTTCATGGCTGAGCTCTTTGCTACTTGGTAAGTCAACTGAATTTAATCTTGCATGAAACAAAGTTAAGTATCTCAACTGTGCAGTGTTGTGCTTCTTCCATCAAATCAACAAATGCTCCAGTGTTCCGTTGACATTGGGTAATCCTGTTGATTTTGGTTGAAAGGTTGCCTAGTTTTGGTTCTTTAGTTGATCAGAGACTGATGTTTGTGCCAGATTTTATTCTGTTTGTTGAATAAAAAAATGTAGAACAGAAGACAGGAAATGAAGAACATGAATATCTGTCTAGCGAGAAAAACAAAAAAGTTACTAATGAATTCACATCAGCCATTTAATTGTCCATTAAAGTCGCTGGCAAAATTGCTCATACTGTCTTTGTAGAAGCAGATTCAACAGACATTCAGTGACACTTTTGTCTGAAATGTGCCCTTCCTTTTTTTCAGCTGTGACAAAGAACATTCCATTTAACTTTCACTTTGTTTTGTTTGCATAATAACAGCAGTCTGAAATAATTTCCAACTTTCCAATATATACTACATTTCCCTAGTGTCACCAGCTATTTGATCACAGAATCCTGACAGCTGTTCTTGACAAATAGTTCATGCAGAAGCTTATCTTGAGCTAATGTGAATTTCAAATCAATCTGCTCAGTTTTATGGTTTGTATAGTACATGCTCTCATCAACTGTAATACCCGATCAACTTTTTAACCCATACATTATTCTGCACGTATAAACTGTCAGCTTTGAATGTTTGGAATCTGTGTTAATTTCTGTGTAGGATTTGAGATGTGTCTGCATAAGAATCTGGGGATCTGTGTCTGCTGGGGATCACCTGAAGTATTTTAGAAAGTAACTTGCTCAGAATATTGCAGACAGCTAATACTGAAAGCCATCTAAATACTTTTAAGTGGTATATAATTTTTCATACTTTTTGGAAAATCTTTGCAGAGTTGTCGCTATTGTGATTGCCTGCAAATAACCACTGGGCTAGAAGGGAACCTCGCAGAAATAACTAGGCTGGTGCCTCCACTAGCTGAAAGAATACCGCACAAGGAACTCACAAGGACATTTGCGTTGCTCTCCAATAAGAAGAGAGACACATAAGTAGTGAAGACTGATAGAGGCCTTTCTGTAATTTCCTTGGCAACAACTGCACAGAGGCTGTGGAAAAGGGAAGCTGTCATTGTGTATGTGGGATCTAGGAAACTTCTAACACTTCCATTTCTCATCTTTCTGTTCGTTTAGGACTGAAAGGAATGTTGAATATAAAAGCATTACAATTTTGGAAGTGATGGTTGGAACTGCATCTGCAGATCACAATACAGCCTGATAGTTTTACTATCTGTGTCAGACTTCTCTAAATATCTCTTAATTTTTCTCTAAATTCACTAATTTCTCCAAAATTATGAAATTTGGTCATCATTCAGTGCTGGTCTTAAAATTTAAACTTGATCTTGAATTATATTTGTACGTGGATGTCTATCTAGAAACACATACAGCTCATTTCACTTGTGCTTAGGTGTAATAACATAACTTTTCAGAGGCCCTGACTATTGCCGTAGACAAAAGACCACCTTTAACCCTTCTCATACTACACAACAATGAGGGGACAGAGGGAGATCTACATGCTGTATAACAACACACCACAAAGCTGTAAGCTACCAGCAGCTATGTAAATGTCTTTGCCTCCTTCTCAAGACGTATATTCCTTAACTGGTTCTCAGTACAACTACAGTTCTTTCTTACTGTAAACCTGATTTAAGACAACCCATGTTTAGGGAAGCCAATCCCAGATGCTCAAGTCAGAGGTTGAGGTGACACATTTGTAAAGAGTTGTTTGCCTCTGGCTGAAAAAATACTGAAGACAGCTGCAAAGAAAGATTTAACTTATATAGTACATCAGTTTATAACAAATGTTAAAACCTTTAAGAAGAATATTGTATCATACTGGCTGATTGTTGTGTCTAATATTTTTATTGCAGAAGTGCCCAAGGTGCTGTACTTCTGCCAACACAACAATTAATTCTTTCCAGTATGTTTGATAGAGGATACATGGTGAACGTTTGGTAGTTCATACACTCTTACTGTGCAGTTTTGATCTTGCTTTATGCAGTCAAATTCTATTTTTCTATAGTTTCCTTTTAAAAAAATCAGAACTGTCCACTCTATTTGCCATAAGATGTCTTGCTTCTAGCGGCAAACCTGTGCTTCTTATTCCAGTTATGCGTTTCCAAGAATGAGTATTTTATATTAGTTTGAAGTCTTTTTAAATCGCTGCAAGCACACAAGCACACAGACTCTTCAGTGTTCACTAACTTCTCTTATACAAAATACTGATTAGAAAAACAGTACGTTACATAGTCTAAAGATCCTCACTTTCATATCACATGGTGGCCAGACACAGCAACTGAAACCCACATTTAGAAAGGAAAACACTTTAATATAGTGAGAGTTGATAGACGTGCATCGAAGTTAAATGTTATTTTTGTAGTGATCAGCAGGCTTCAGACCTCCCATGCTAATCATAAACTTTCCAGGCCAATAAAGCTAATTTGTTCTGTTACTGCCATTGGCCTCCAGCTCCCTTTCCAAAGGGGGATATTGGGCTTGCTGCTAGCTAGAAAACTAGCAAAGGCCTTCTCTTTCTCCTTTAGGACTGTTACGCTTGTGATATTTTGGGTTGTTTATATGGTGTTTATGGGTGTGTCTTAGATGTATTCGTGAAGAGAAATCGGATGAGCCACCCTATCCTTCTTTCCAGCCTTTCTCTGTTAACTTACACTGCACTGGTTATGGCAACCATATGTTCAGGTCTCACCTCTTCCTCTAAAATATGTCCTTCTTTCTTCCTGGAAATATTAACCTGGGAGAATTAAAGGCTTTTGTGTATTTGTCCAGGCAATCCAGATGTATAACATTACGCCCAGTGTTGCAACCTAGTGAATTCTACAAAGTTACACCAACCTTTTTTACATGTATGGAAAAGGCACTTTGAGATGTAGAAGAGGTATTCCAAAGGACAGCCTAAGGTGACAAAGGCTGCCAGAATACATCAAGTCGGCATGGTCAGATCCCCTGTGAATTGACAGGTCACACTGTTCAGCCGTCTGTCAGCAGGCTGTAGTTGAACAAGAGACAGACCCTAGAGGTGCTGTGCATTTGCAGTTCTCCAAGCCAAAAAAAAAAAGGCAGATTTGTAAATAGCACCAGCAAAATGAAAGCCAGTGCTGAATCTCCATACCGACGATGGTCATGGTTTGGCCTTTCTGCTGACAGAACATCAAGTCCCGTGATACTTGGGTTTGGTAGCCATATCTGTTGCTGTTTACATGTTAAATGGAGCATCCCTGAGGACGCTTTCCTTGAAGGCTAAAGAAGATCTTTATCATCATGATTTCAGTTTTTTCCTTCAGCTTTCCCACAGCTGATGGGTGCAATGAGCACATGTTTTAATCGACTGAAGAAGAAAGCTCTGCGCATAGCGTGTAAGCAGTATATTATATTCGTATAAACTGCACTATTAAGCAGTGTAGTGTTTGTTCACTGAAGAACAGTTGAGAGTACACAGAAGTTGGAAGGAGGACCTTGACATCAATTATTAGAAGAAAGTGGAATTAATCACAGATAGAAGTTTTAAGATTTTTATTTTCTCTACTTTCTTTATTGCTGAATATCTGTTTAACCTCGGACTTGATTGGAATTTTAGTTGTAAAAGGAAAGATTATTCCCTGGCCAGCTTCTGATCTACAAAGAGGGACTGTAAAGTCATTTTCAAGAGTTTGGTTTTGCTGTGTTTTTTTTCCAAATGGAGACAGAATTAGGTGCATTTTTAACAATTCATAGCCTGTTATATGAAATGATAGGGAACTCGTCTAAAAATTTTAAGATGGTCTTTGCAAAAGTGTGATAGAAGAGACAGTAAAAAGTAATATCGGTCCATTTCAGAAGAGCGGTGTGTTTATTCTGTTACTGTTGTAGTGGGTTTAATCTCCTTAAATAGGCAGGTTGATATGCTCAATTTATTCCTGGGAATTTCTGTATTACAGAGTGTCCTCACATGTATGTTCAGATTAAGCATCGCCTGATTGATGTGAGTAGTAATAGCGGTGTTAAACTGGGAGTATGCTAAAGCCTGATTGAATTTATGGCAAAACTACAGGATTAGACGCAGAATTATCATCTAGAATTGTTTAGGTTGGAAGAGACCTTTAAGATCATCAAGTTGCATAACAAGTCTCTCCTAGAGCAAATTCATTAGAACTTAATTTTGTGTAAAACTAAGTGATTCTATTTCTTTAACATAATTCAGTCCACTTTTCTGAAGTTGAAAGTAATTCAAAAGCAACTTCCAGCTCAGAAATTTGTCGTGAATCTGTCACATACACATACTGTACAAATTATGACCAAGATGGGCCCAGCATGCAATGCTTTGAAAAGTTTGACTGTTATAAAAATGTTCTCTGTCGTCTTACTAAAACCAAAGTAAGAACAAAGCTACCTTAAAATCATGTTTCTAAACTCTCCTGTGGTCAACTCTGGTCATGTCTGATAAACTACCAACAGTAATTATTGCACAGCAGCTGTTACCTGCTGTCTTAATGCTTTAGGAATTACATTGATGAGTTTGGCTTCAAATTCTTAGTTGCCTTTTGTTACATATATACAAGCAAGAGGATAATTTGCTTTCAGCACTTTTTTTCAGAACCATAGTTTTGACAATTTTCTTTTTCCTTTCAGTGTACGATGCGCCATACTGTAACTGATGAAACTTTCCTGTTGTTTTCAGTTTGAAAAAGGAATGTTAAAATAAGCATAATGGATGATTACTCTCTTTTGGATTAAAACCCTATATATTCTTCTAATGAAAGCAATGTGCTAGACTACTCGTAACTTAAACATGCTTATAGAGGACGTTTGTTGGGGAAGGGGTGTCTGAATGTTATTTTTTTCAGCCATGTTTTGGACAGTGCCCACTTCCCCTTTATTATGCCCATGAAAAAAAAAATAAAAATTTTGTCAGGAGTTACTCTCTGCAGTGCTGCTGTGGGATGCTTGCTTATATATTTAAGTCTGTAGGGTTTGGGGGTTTTAATTATTATTTTTATGCAAAATGTCCAGGTGACATCAGCAGACTTTCTTAATTTTAAAATTTGTTGAGAAACTTACTTTATTTCAATTCTAAACCTATACATCACTTCCTGTTCTCATGTAACTACAAGTCCTTTTAGTAATATGGCTATTCTGTGAAGGTAAAAACTAAGTACTGGTGCTGATGTTGGATTCTCCACATTGGTCTTTCTTTTGAAAGCCGTGCTTGCTGAAGATGTGCTTAAAGAAGCCTTGTGGGCGGTATAATATTGCAAGAGGAGTGTGAAGCAGTATTAATATGTCTGAGTGAGGCACTATATGTTTTCCTTTGAAATATCTTCACTACTTGCCAGACGGCCTTGGCAGTGAATAGCATGAAGGCTAGGTGTGGAATTATGCATGTGTACTGTATTTTTTCTCCACAGTGAAAGAAAGGAATATAGTCTGTGACTCCTGCACAAATTTGAAGGCAATGATTGAAAGTGTTAGGGTAGTAGGGTAGATGTACTGAAGGACTTAATGGGTAATCTCTTAATACTCTTAAAGTTAATTATGCTCTCCCTAATAATGCATATAATAGTGATCTTGGATATGGATTTCTAAGAAATTTTGTTCTTAGCTATATTGACGATTTTCTAAATATGCATATAAGAATATTTAATAGGTAAAACTGGCTACAGTATCTGACTTTGAATCCTTCACAGTTACAGGTTATTAGAGGAAAGCAAAAGGTCAGGTTTTTTCTAGAAATAAAGGTTACAAATTGAAATCTAGTCTTTAGTAAACACTTACTTTAGTGTCTCTAGGTTACAAAAAAATCTTCAGAAGTGGCAATTCACTATATGTGCTAAGAATTAGTTCACACAGACAGAACCTGCTGATTCCACTATGCCAATGTCACAAGACATGAATATGAGAGAAAAATAAGCACTTAGATTATTAACACGAAAGTTAATATATACTGATAAGACCACACCCCAAGGAGTCAGCATGCTTAAAAATATTTGTTGGGAAACCAGTAAATTTTTCCCCCTATAAGATACTGGCAAAGTAGCTGTTTTGTTATCTGATGGTAGCAATCAAGCCGAGAGATCATGAGGAAACAAGGGCTAATAATGGATATTACAGAGAAGTCTACTTGAAAATGACGTCAGAGATGGAAAGATAGCTGAGAACATTGAGGTGAAGGATTGGAAAAGCTGCAAAAAAGTACCTGGGTAATGCTACATTTAAATTAATGTTAATCTGTTTGATGTAAAAGGAGTGCTTGGCAAGTTAAAGAATGAGATTTTGAAAGCCTTTTTAGGATAAATGCCTACGCTTCCATGATAATACTTCATAATAAATACTTTAATTCATAGATTAATGCTTGATTTAATCCTTGTCTATTTTGGCTTTGCATAAATAGTCGTTAGTGGTCCACGGCAGATTGAATTTGTGTAATGCCATTTACCATCACATTTTAGCACGTCTACTAAAGGATTCTTTTGATCTACTTGCACGTAATGCGTTTAGCAATTTGAAACGATACACATTTTGCATGAACTAGGCTTCCATTCCAGCATATTGTGTAGAATTTTGCGCGGTGAGTTTTTACCTATGAAACATTTCACAAGAGGGAAGAATATATTTCAATTTCAGTAAAAAGGAAGAAGAGAAAAATCAGTCTATAGCACTATAGAAATGAAGCAAACGATCTCCAGTCAGTCCCACCTTTTCTGGTTAAATATAAATTAACTAAGACACTATAAAACTATTACTTACTTTGCAGGCTTGAGGACACAGAAAATTAAAAGATTCTACATCTAACAGTTCAAAACATTATTTGGATATTTGTTATTGTGTGTAGGTAAGAACATATGCTGAAAATCTTATCATTGTGCTTTATTTGGTGTATGTCCTTGGAAAGGGATAAAATGAGTGTACTTAATTGTAAACTTGCTTCTAAAACAAGTAATGAAAAATCTACTAACTTACACAGACAAAATAAAACTGCCAGTTTGGAAATGGTGTCTGTTTTTGTTTGCTTATTTGTAGGTTGGGGAATTTACTTGTTGGTGTATACTTTTTCCAGATGATGAGCATTCATAAACAGCATTCTCCATGCAGCTGTCTAATATCATGGCAAGCTCTCAGTTTGATCTTCAAGTGGCTTCCAAATACATCAGCAGAGTAGCTGTGGTATTAGTCATACTTAGCATCCTCCACCAGCTCATGTCACTGGGTTGCTATATAGCTTTTAATAATTCTTTTTTAAATTAAAGGACAGACTGCTGGCATGAATGATGACTCGATGGCTAGACTGCTAACCTTTGAATGTAAGAGAATGTCTGAAAGAAAATTCAGTTCTGCATTACACTACAGGCTTACTTGTTAAGGTGCAGGCCCCTGGGTACCAGAAACTTTCTCAGTTGAAGGCAGCAAAATAATAATTGTCTTTTTTCTGAGATGTGTTTTTTCTGGATTCTCTTTTGTCAGATGAGGAGAAGTTTTTTAAAATATCTGTAGTGCTTTAAGGTCACCAGTAACTGGATTGATCAGCAGTTTTAGAAGAATCCTAATCCTTACGAATTATGAATTAAGATGGCATTTTCATTCCTGTTGGAGCTTGATTGTAATGCATACCTGGCTAGTGTGTATTGGTGATTCTGAATAAGTGATCATTAATCTCGGGTTAGAGTCGCTTGGACAAATTCCTGTAACTAACAATTTGGACCATGTCCGTGAGACCAGAACACTTTAGAAATCTCGGTATTCTGATGAAGTTCAGGAATTCTCTTGGGAAGTTCTCTTTTAACTGCTGGAAGTTGTGATAGCTCTGTTGGGATAACCTGGAGATCTGTATAGTAGGATAATTGTGTCCTTTTGATGCCTTGAGAAATCTCTCTCCATCTTTCCCAAGTGTAACCATAATGTTGGCTATTACAGGACACTATTTTCTGCCAGAGTTTCCTTCCTACAGGAAGTATCACTTAAATTAATTATCTTTCAAGAGTCATCTTTTCTTACAGTAATATCCACAGTGAAATGAGCAAGCTAAGCACCCCCCCCCCCCCCAACTCTTAAACAAACAAAAAGATAAAGATGGGAGAAATATCTTTTTTTCTCTCTCCCTCTCTCTCTCTTTAAATTTTTAATTTTGTATCTGGTTTGGATGCTTGCACTAATCCCTTGACAGCATATTTAAAACAGCAGCAATAGGTGGTTTGCAAAATACATGCGAAAAAGGCAAGTCAAATCCAAACTAAATATGCTAGCAATAGAATAGCAGGGTTATAATGCTGCTACATTAGGAAAATAACTAACTGGTGAGTTCCGCTACTTGTTTCATTGAACATGAGCTAGCATGTGGAGCTGTATGTAAAAATTAAGTGATATATTCATTGGGGAATAGTTCATTGTGAGGAAGTCTTCTCTGAAACATTAGCTGAAAATTATTTAAGACATGATCCATACAAATATGAAGTTACTGTATTGAAGAGACTTGGAACTGTGAAGGAAATCTTCAGGAGGAAATCTTCCTTCCCCACTGAAGGAATTTTCTGTGGTTTTGTTCACTTGCTTTTTGTTGGAATTCTGATTGTTTTCCAGCCATGTGATGGTGTTGGCTGCACAGATGTGCTTTTACAACCAGATTTCTCAAACAGTCAAGTTTTATGTCCCTCTGCGGGCCTTTAAGATTAGAACTGGTGTTATTGCGAGCTTTAACCCACGTAGACAGTCTGAGTATGGGGATAAAGTAATCGGCACCATTTGTGTCTTTCAAAATATATGTAGAGAATGTTTCCTCACTTCCGTTGTTGTTCTATGTGGCCTTTTGCAAAATTCTCTTTTTTTCTTAGTGTTTGTATTATATTTATTTACACCTTGTTATCAGCAAACAGTATTTCCAGATTTTGTGTCGTTATGTAGAGATTTCATGCTATATACTGTAGGCTTAGCTGTGTAGCTAAAATTGTACATAACTGCTTAAAAATAAAATGGCATGCTAACTAACTTTAAAAAAATGTTTTCAGAGTATTGAACTATTTCATGCAGTCATTTGGGGCTTAACTTTCCTCCTTATATAGTATAAAAGTGTTCCTGAATTTAGGCATGCTGTTTGTCCCATGAGAAAATTTGACAGTACTCAACTTGTTTCAGTTGTCTGTTTCAGGAGGACAAATTTCAAGTTAATTTATACTGGACATGCTCTGAGTACTCAGAGACTTATCAGCTGTTTATACAAGTATTTATCAGTTTTGTGAGTGGCTGATCATATAGGAAATGAAATATTTGAGGCACAAACATGCAGAATTATTTAAGATCCTTGTTATCTAGTTTGAGCTGCATATGAATTTTCAGAATTCATATACAAGACATCTAGCTCAAGATTTAACATAATGTATTGCTGTATGTTTCCAATTTTCTGTGTTGCAGAAATCAACCATGCACAAGAATTGGCCATTTTCTCTTTGTAAATGATGTGTGTGTTTGCAAAACACCTAGAAAATGGAAGTCCAGGTATCTGCTCTACCTCTGTGCTTCCCAAACTTTTAAGCATGTTGGACCCCAGTCTAGAGTCCAGGCAGCTGGAAGACTCCACGTGCACTGATAGTTCATTTTGTTCTAATGGGCAACATGTGTTCAATGTGATTACTTTAAAACCAAGCACATTTATAAGATAAACTATCCAAAAATCTATTATGTAAGCAATCAGATTTCCCCAGAATTTTGTTTTCATCGAGACAGTAAAGACACGCAGTTCCTCTTTAATTAAAAAGAGTTCATTCATTTTTTGTATGGCATGCATCTGCAGAGAAAGGGAAGCCTTGTTCTTGCACTGCAGCTGTGCTTCTAATTTGTACCTTATTTGCACCAGCAGTGTGACCGATCTGTTGGTGCTGTGTGTTCTTGACCTGGCATGGACCCCCAGTGATGAAAAATGAGGTAGATTTTGACCCAGGCTAGTGTTAATTCTTTTAATTCTTTTAATTTGCAGTGCAATTAGGGGCAGGTTGTATGCTATAGTAAGCTCAGGCCAGATGGTCTTACTGGAAGAGGTGGTCTTTGGCTCGGGAGTTTTGTAACTAGATGAGAAATGTTGGGGTGTGGTTGCTGCCCAAAGCATAAATTACATTGCTATGAGATTAGTTCTTTCTGCTCACTTCAGGTATCTGGGTTGTGTAATGAAATTACTTTGGAAATCTTCCTCCTCTTTCTTCCTGTATGTGGTCCGAGGATGAGTGCTTAATCCAGGGTGTTTTGATCAGTATTGCAGTTAAATCTCAAGTCTTCAGCCAAGCATATACATTTCCTTTGGCAACACAACAGTTGTTTTCATTTTTTCTGTCAGAAGAAGAGAGGAGAAACCTGGTATTCCCATAAACTACAGAAAATACAGTTTGACCACGAATACAAGTCTTCCAAGACTTTTTTCCTTTCTTCTTCTTTTGGATCTGAAGCAAGCTGTGGTTCAGTACTTCTGTGACATCAGAGAACAGAGGTGCCTGTGCTACAGAATTGGCCTTGGCTCTGGTGCTCCTGCCGTACAACTGCTGGTCTGACGTTAACTTTCTTTTGTTAGGAGGAACGCTGATCTAGTCCTGTCCCCTGAATACTGTAATGTATACAGTACTGGCTCCTCTCTCAAGGTTACCTCTATTTCAAGACTGTTTAGCTGCTGCCTGATAAATCCTCTTACCTTCCTCCTTTTGCTTAGTTGATGTCTACCATTGCTAGCCCTGTATACACGGGATTAGAAATGTGAATTTTGGCACAGACGCAGACTTTCAGGGCCCCAATTAGGCTAATCAGTCTTAATGGCCCTGACCAGCCTCACCCTGGTGGGCATCCCCTGTCATCTCTGCTCATGGGACCGGTAGTCCCATTTTAAATTCAGCACTGGGCCTTCAGTCCCTGCTTGAGCTCCCGTGGAGATGTGCCTCTCTCCAGCTCTGCCACAGCCATGCCTGCGCCTGGCCGTGGACCCTCCCGGTTTGCACCTCGATCCGTGGACTGACTTCTTTGCTTCACCTTGGTCCTGCCTCTTCACCACAGACTTCTTTGGTGATCTTGACTCTTGTTTGACCCTGCCTGCCGCTCCTGGGTCTGCCCTGCTCTGCCTTGCGGCAGTGGGACAAAGCGCCAGCCAGCGAAGGTGCCTGCCTTGCTGCCCTTGTTGGCGTGCTTGACGCCCGGCTCCCTGTCCCTTCAGGGAGCGACAGCTCTTGTTGCTCCCAGACAAGAGTTTTTGAAGGCTGACTGATACTGTTTTACTGCTTTAGTTAAGTAGTAAGCATGAAAAAAACTTGGCCAGCTTTTGCAGAGCTTTTTTTTTCATCTTTAGTTGGCAAATGATGCTCATTTCTTGCAAATGTAGGTTTTACCATAGTGTTTTTTACACATTTCCTACCTGCATATTGGAACAGTATGCTATAGTTGATCCGGTCTTGGGGAGGACTCATAATGATTTTCAAAGTTCTTTTCTACATCTGTTTTCCCCAGTCTAAAAGGGTGGCTTTGAGATTTCTACCAATGTAGAAAATAACAGGACAGGTAAAGTATATGCATGAAAACATGTTCTACAAGGGCTTCCTCCTCTGAAAGAATTTTAAGAACATTTCCAAGCAGAGTTGTAAATTATCGTTACATTTGCAGTCCTGACTGATCAGTTTTCTCCTGAAGACAGCTTGTTCCCTTTGTTTTATGATGGCATGCTTGATGTAGCTTGCCACTTGCCAGTTGGACACTTGGGAAAATGTGTGTTCGCGCTGAAATCTAGTTTTAACGTGTTGTAGTTTTGGACCTGAGAAAAAGACTCTTCCTTATAATTCTGGTCATGGCCTACCACATCATGCAGTTTGCTGCTTTTTTGCTAGGACCTCTGTTTATTTGTTTTTGTAATTAAAAAGTAAGTATACTTACATGATCCAGAGGCCTCACCTTTTTCCCTATTGTATCTTTAACATACTTGCCACATGCAGAGTTGGAAGTATCAGCCTTTATCCCTTATGAAGAAGTGAAATATTTGGAAATAACCACGATTCAAATTTACATTTAGACTGCTTTCTCTAGGAGGAGGCTTACTTTTCACTGGAAATAGACAAGGATTTTTGTGTGATTTATAATTAATTTAATTTAGTTAAAGATTATTTACATTTTTTTGAGGGGATTTATTTTTTTAAAGAACAAACAGGCCTAGTCCCGTTTCTTATTTTAGGTAGAGTATCCAAATATAGCAGTGGTACCAAGTAGTTTATTCCAGGTTTGTGATAGGTGCAAAGGAACCGATTCAAATATTTTAAAGGGTAAAGCCTGCTTTTTCCTTCAGTGCCTCTTTCTCTGTGGCTACTCATTTGTGCTGCACTTCAACATGAAACGCAGATCAAAATGCCTTATGGGAAACTAGTGTTACAAGAGATAGTTTTCTAGAAATATGTGTCTGTTTTTTATGCATACAAAGAAAGAGATTAAGATTTTGATCCATCAGAGAACTCTTCCTTTTGGTTTCACCACTTTTTTTGTGTATAGGAAGAGGTAGAAGAAGGCGTGAATAGTCTTGCATCGTGTCTTATGAAAATAGGAAGGAAAATAAAATAAAGTGTGAGGAGGGCCAGAATATGGTGCTAAAAAACTTAATGCCTTATTAGGAAAACAGAAGATATTGATTAACAAATGCAGAGAGAAATATTTTTGTTCCAAAATGAATGTTATTCAGAAAACTAAGTTCAAAGCACGGTGTCCACTTGTTCTGTAGTCAAAAGGTAGCGTTGGGCAGAGGAAGGAATGCCTCATAAATGTTGTCTTATTCTACTTGCACTATGCAACTACTGTCTGGGGAGGCAAAGAGATGCTTTGAGAACTTGGGATATAAACCAGAATTCTATCATCAAAACGCAGAAAGTTGGAATATGGCCATTAAAAATACGCATTCTAGCCCAGCCCTGGACAGGTGACAACCAAGGGTCTTTTCCTCCCCGTAGCACACTGTAATGCCAGAAAAGAGAAAGGAATAATAGATTTACTACTGAAGGAAAGATTCAAGATGATAAATCAATTTGAGGTTAACACTCAGCTCTTTGAAGGTGGACCTTTTCAGTAAAGTGTTGCTTTGTAATCAAAAGTCTGAGCTTTAAGAAGTTGAGTAGGGAGAAGAGGAAGGAAATCCTCACATTTCCTTTTCAAGGTTTGAACGTGGTTTAAAAGCACCATGCACTGCCAGTACCATGGTAGTAAGAGGAGAAAAAGAAGATGATAATGAAGACTCACGTGTTATTACTGACGTGAGTGACAAACTTCCCGTGATGTTTCATAAACTTGGCTGACCTGATTACATACAAATACCTATTTGAAACTTGCTTTGTAATGCCATTTCCACGGGATGCAATAATACCTTTTTTAACAGTTGTACTTTCCTTAAAACAGAGAAGCAAAACGATGAGAAACAGAGGAAGATCCAGAACTTGGAGTGAATTTAGATGAGAAAAAAGGACAAAAATGTGGGTTGTTCAGTTCAGAAAGGGAGATAAGCAGGAATAGAAGTTAAAAGGTATGTTGGAAAGTGGTTAACTAATAAAAGCATAGAAGGACACAAAGTGACTGTATGGACTAATTTATCAAAACTTCTTTAAAGATCTTTTTCCCACAGCAGCTCTTTGTCTGTTCCGTAACTGTACAGTGGGATCAAAAACATGATTAGATGTACAGATAGATAAGAATATCCCTAGCCTCATTATGTAAGGTAACAGTGGAAGACATGCTGCCTCATGCAACGGTGTCTCCAATCGATATTTCAGTTTTGGAAGGAATTCTTTTCTGGGCATAACTATCACCTTAAAGGTTTCTTTGGACAAGAAATTACGTGAAGCCAGGTGCTTTCTTAAAGAAAAATGTGAGCAAAAGTGTACAAATAAGGTTTTGGGAGTTACTTGGAAAAGCATTGGTATCTGAAATACTTACATAGAGTGAAAACTTCAAGGAAAAATGCTGAGATGCCCTGAAATACGTGTGAAGCTCTGGGACTTGGTTTCCTCCAAGGTGCTTAGTGTCTGGGGTTTGTTCTTGTAGGGCTCCATGTACTTACTTAACCTTCAGGCTGTAAGACATAGCTCACACTTCTGACTTCCTTCCCAATCTGTGTGGGTTTTGTTTTGTTAAATGGCACGTATAACCGTCCAAATACTCCTTATTGGTCCTTCTTGTACCTATTGTTACTTCATCTGTTCTCGGTCAACAAAAGATACAGATGCTGATGACGTTCAGATTCAGTGTGAGCATGAGCATGCCTCTTCCAAAAGGACTGCAGTATCAAGGAGAAATGCTTTAACTATAGAAGAGAGGGTATAGGAGAGAATCTCTTGCTCTCTTTCTTCACCCTGTCTGGCCAGTGAAATGCGGAAACCAGTGAAGTGGATGTAAATGCCTCCATGGGGGCAAAGAAATCCCTTTGTCATTCAGCTGCAGTATTTCCTGAATCCAAGAAAGCAGGGCAGGGAGTGGCATTTTTCTGCATGCATCCTCCTCAGTATACTGTTTTGTCTTCAAGGAAAATACATTCTTTCTGCAGTCTAAATTCCCTGACTGCTTAGAGACACGTATGGGAGGCAAGAGAGTTCTTTATTTCAAGTGTTTAATGAAACACAAACTTTTTTTTAAATCAAGAAAAGTCATAGAAAAAATTTTGAGTGAAGTTTTATGGCCAGTGTTTCTCAGCCGTTCAGGCTGATGGGCAGCAGTAGTTTATTCTAACCTTAAAATATCTGAATAATAAATCCAGAAGGTAATGCTTCCTGGAAAAAATGAAATGATATAATTACTGGAAATGCCTATCCGATAGCTTTAAATGTGGCAGCCATCTTTACACATGACTTTGTCAAGCAGGTAAGACTTTCTCTGTTAAAATTTTGTTCCTTTTTTAAGTAATCTGTAGATCACTAACTGGAGAAGATGACCAATTAAATAAAACCAAAACATAGTAGATTTTCCACTTGATTTTTCTTTTGTTATTCATCATCATCTCATGTAATTTGCACTAAATTTCTAGTACATTCAGCTTTTTTTCTCCTCTGTTAAATTTTTATATGGAATATGGAAATAAAAACCCAACACCTTTTCTTAAATAGTAATAGAATATGCGATGTCTACTTAATTTGCTTTTCCTGTCAATGAGTCCAGGAAGATGGTGTCTGGTCAAAGCAAATTAACAGAATGATATTTTAAATACTTGTTTTAAGAAACAGTTAAAAGGCTTATGGGTTATGCTGTAGTATCAGACTTGTTTCAGGCTGCATCTTCCTTTAAATAGTTCATCCCTTTACCCTTCAGCTGAGTACTAGTGGGTATTCCAGTCAAGCCTCTGTTTCCTCCCAAATTCAGTAGCATTGACGTTGCACCCGTAGTGACAAAATGTGCATTAGACTAATGATTTTTGACTTGCACATATTAATACTTGTAAATACACAGAAATCATCATTGTCTTGTTCTAAAGTAATTCAGCCTGAAATACGTAGTTATACTTCATGTTATCTTGCTTTAAGAGTTTGAGAGTTAAGCGCTACAAACGTTAAAGCTGTAGCAAGTAGAAAGGAAGTCTTTAAAATGTTTTGACTCATGTTTTCTCTTACTATTACTTTTATGTTAGGAATTTGGTCAAGTTTCTAAGCAAATATCCCTTTAGCAGAAAGAAGTAACTGTGAGTGATTTTACCTAAGCATAGTGTTCATGATTTCACGTGGAATTACAGGAAGGCTGATAGACCTGGAAGAGAAATTGCTTGCTTTTGATAAGTTTAACAGCTTGTCCACATTTCAGATTTAGATGCAATTGCCTCAGGAGGTAGCTAGTAAGCAAACTTCATAAACTGAGAGGTATTTACAAACTCTTTGAGACTGACAGTTAATTTGTTCACAGATGAAAGTCAGTACTTTTTTAATGAGAGGTTTACTATCCAAAGATCATTGTGTATTTTGTATCTTTTAATTTCTGAGAGAGAGATAGGAACTTGCCTCAAAAGATCCTGACGTCTTTTTCTGTTTAAAAAAAAAAAAATTAATTTGGATTTTCTATTTAAATTATATTTATAAAATGATAATGGCATTGTTTTGCTATGTTTGTATGTTTCTAAATAAAAGCAAGACTGCTTTTGTGTTGAAATTAGAGATATTTTATTTCTTCCATTTTACTATTGCAAGGTATTTTGGTTTCTCTGTGTGCTACTGCGGAACTTTATATCTCAACTAGCTCTTCAGTTATAAACTGATTTTTTTCTATTGCACCAATAGTTCTGTAGTCTCTAGTGTAGTGATTGTTGAGGTTTGCAGAGGAATTCTGATCTTGGTTGCAGCAGTGCAAGTTTGACATAGCGTTAAGTTTCAAGTTACTCTGGGCTGCAAAGAAAGGCTGTGGTTGTGAACATGCACAATTCCATCCAGTTCAGTTGGATAAAGCTAGAAAACGTAGTAGCAGGTATGGACAGATATCTTGTCTTATCATGGAGAACGGAATACCAGCTTCTGGACTTCAGGGAATTCTGCCTGTATATTTTTGTAGAGAAAAGATTAAATGCATCTGGAAAGAATTAGTCATATGACTTATTAAATGGGAATTTAGTACAGTTTTCTGTACTCAGAAACTCATCCTAATAATATTCAGTTAGACTTTGATAAGGTTTTTTATCATTTACAGAGGATATACTGCTTTCTGGAGTAATCAGCAGAGAGAAGACTGAAATAACAGTTACTCCTATTCTTTTTTTAATTTTGCTTGTCCACCTGCCATTAAAAAAGAGAGAATTTGCAATTTTGTGCCCATGCTATGCATTTATTCACAAAAATTAGTTTACGTTGTGAAGAACTGCAGAAAAAGGCAAAGCTTCGTTTTATGGAAACAGTAGACAGTCTGCATGGAGCAACTTTCATCGCTGGAGTTTTTGTTGCACGCTGCAACGTCTGAAATAGTGTATTGTTTTAAAACTTTTTCAAGCACTGAAACTGTAGGTTTAAGTGTCGTAGTTGGAGCTCTCATTTTGGAAGTGTTTTGAACTCCGGTTTAGTTGGCAGTTTGCTCACTATCCTTTTTTCTTTTGTGCTACATCTAGATATTTAAAAAATAATATGGGAGGACAGGTTGGCTTCCTGACAGGCTTTTGATGGAAAATTTCCTGAAGTTTATTTGGCTTTGCATTTTTAGTCTAGAGAGTCTTTGCCATAGGCAAGCCGTGTACAAAGTACCTGTAACAGTAGCTCTACATGTAGCTGTCAGCACAATGGTATAATTCGGTTTGCCTTAAAAAGGGGGGNNNGGGGGGGATGCTTCTTTCATTTAGGTCTTGAAGGGAGATGTTGCATATGTGAGATCAACGTAGTAGTATAGAGTTCTGGATGATTTTTGTCAGAAAGTACCGTTAAGGTTATAGCGTCCAATTCCCAAAACCTGCAGGTTTGGCTGTCAGTCCCCATTCTGAAAACTCTGTGGCCGGCTCCCAAAGGTCATTCAGATCATCCAGAAGAGCCACTCATGAGCTCCATACTGAAACTCTCACTCTGGCTTTTTAAATCTTAAGCTTGTACTGTTCCCTGGAGGGGAACCCGCTGGAGGGGGCTCTTCTGCCGTTGAGACCCCTAGTCCCACTTGGCCGACGTTGCACTGCTTCCCACCTGGCATGCCCTCACCCAACACAGCGCGAGCAGAGATGGGCAGGAACGCTGCCAGAACCAGGGCGCTGCGAGGCCGTGTAATGATGGGGAAGAAAAGGTCAACCTGTGAAAGAGAGGTGGTCTGCTGATTTGAGAGGCTAAAAAGGACCGGGTTTTCTGTAGAAGTGGAAGAGACGCAGCCCTGTGAGTCCAGTTAGGCAGGAGGAGAGATAATACTCTTTATGGGCAATAGTAGTAGCCTCTAAAAGGAAAGGCCTGAGAGGGAAGAGGTGCAGTGACAATGATGTCTAGTTTATACAGGTCAGATTTTAGCAGGCTGGAGAACCAGATACCCAAATTCAAATACAGCAGAATTTGGACTTCTAGTAGCATTGAAAATGCTCATTTTCTATACAGGTGCAGGAGCTTGACTGGATTTAATTACAATTCTGAAAGCTTTCTAATACCTAAAAGTACTCTGCTAGGATTTGTTTGAATTTGTGTCTTTCACCTCTCATAGCAGAGGAAAAGAATGGTTGGTAAAGCTGGTTTAAAAACAGGGTGAGGAGCCTGACATACTCAGCTGTGTATACAAAGCTTCCCAAATTACAAGAAGAAATGTAATCCAGTGGTGCGCCTCTCAATTTCACCAAAATTTTTACTTCCTGCCTCCTAAAATCCTGAGATATTTTAAAGTACCTGTGTTCTGAGTTCATGTGGTTTACTGTCTGATATACGAGACCAGGTTATTCTTGGGTCAAATTTTTGAGATTTCCCCTGCAACCATAAGGATAAGAAATATGTATTCACATGAAAGATGAGAGTATAGTGTGTTTTCTTGACTTCAGGAGTAGGAACTTGAAGGAAGACATAACATCTCACATTCCCATGATAAAATACGTAAATAGGCAGCAGTAAAATCAGAAGAAGTTAAAAAGTAAAATGAGAAAGGGAAGGAAAGGGAGTACAGGACTGGAGCATCCCGTGTGTGTTATAGACGGGTTGTTCTCTCCTGTTGTTGAATGTGATAGATCGTTGGGTTCCAAACTTGGTTTATGTTCTGTATTTTTATGTTGCTTAGTTTACCATAAGAAAATCCCTATTGCCTAGAGATTACAGACATACTCAACTAAAGGGAAGCCTTCTGACTTCTGTAGCTCTGTTTGCAATTTTACGAACTCTTGGGACAACTATTCAGTGGTCTGCTTGCGAGGTGTGATAATTCAGCTTTGTATCAGGCTTTCAATACCGCGTTATTCTTGACTTGAAAATAGGTCTTACTCGTCTTCTAAATAAAAGCTTGCCATTTTCAAAGCCTCGCACTTCGGCTTGCTTAGCCAAAGCAGGTTATTTGATGGGTTGGACCGTGACAGCCCCAGGTTTCCTCTCCTCAGCTATAATCTGAAAAAGAAAGAGCCGTTACCTCCGTATCCTGCTCCAGAATTATCCTGAAGGATGAGTGTCCGTTTCGGGGAGCGGTTGTGAGGTTCTGGAGAGCGCATGGACGCCTGGGCGCCCTGTAGGCCAGGAGCAGGAGCTGGCAGGCTCTGAGCCAGTCCCGGGCAGGACCCGGGCACTGAGGTTGCAGGACTGCGCTGATGGAGGGCTGACTTGCAAAAGCGTAGGCTGCTTCCTGGTTAGATTTTAATTGGTGATTTATTTATTACGAACCTCTTCATGAAAAGGAGGTGCTGTGCCTTTAAGTAGCACATGCCGTCTAACCATCACCAGGCATCTTTTGCAAACTGCTTTAGCCTGTTTCTCCAATCGTGCCTGCCTAAGTCAATAACGCATTGCCAAACCTCCTCGTGCATTAAAGGTTACCGTTCGGCTCGTTCCCTGAATCACAGCAGATGCATAACTTGGCAGTGACCCCTTCTGTCCCTCCCCTTCCTTGCTTCATCCTGACTGCAGCCCCCCAGCTCCTCGCTGCCTGAGCCCCCTCCCCCAGCAGGGAGAAGTCATTACATGAAGAGATCGACTTACCAGTTGTCTTCGGAGCAGTGGCTGCGAGCAGAGCTCCTGGCCGGACAGGGAGGGCGAGAGCAAAGGGGGAGAGGGAGAAGGACTCGTACCTGGGAGAACGAGACACGAGCGCATCTGCTAGCTGTTAGTACTTGGCACGGGGGTTTCTCCTCCAGGGTAGCTCTAACTTTGGGTAATAATGTTTGTCAGCTACCTGATACTAACGTTGCTCTGCTTTCAGACAGCAGGGCTGGCAAGACCTGCGGGCGAGGTAAGCGAAGGCTAACTAACGTCTTCTCAGGAGCTGCCTTGGCAGACTTGTGTTTTCTTCCGATGTTGCCTCTTCTTGTGAATGATTTTTGCGTGGCTAGGCATTTTAGGATGGCATTGTTCGCTTCGCCTGTAAAAAGCTGTTGGTTTGGTTTGGTCCAGGTCTGGGGGTTTGTTTTGCTGGGGGG
>JANZLQ010000002.1:7504624-7518134 GCA_026212715.1 Elanus axillaris
GGGGTTGCTTGTTTGGAGGGGCTTTTGCGGGTTTGGGGTTTTTTTTGCAAAAGCCTACAGCTACTAAGGGAAAGCAGTTTGAAAGTTAGCTTCTTTTGATTTGCTCTACAATATGCTCACTGTGAGAGACGACTAATTTGTGAATTTTTCTTTACTAACATGCAGAGAAATACGATACTTTTTGCAGCAGTAGATGGTAGTGTTCCGTTCAGATTTCTTACCAAAAATGTGCAAAAGTTTTTACAAAGGATATATTTGGGGGATGTGAGCATGTAAAAGCTCCAGGTCCCGTGACTTTAACAACAAATCTTTTTGTGCAAATGTATGCAATGTTTAGTATGTGGCAGGGCAGAAAGTACTTCATTTTTTTGAACTGTATGTTGGATCACTAAAGAGGGAGTTTATGCATTCTTAATGTAAGAAATCTTAAGTAATGGAATAGAACAGCCCTTGCTATGCTCTAAAAAGGTACCGCTTGATTTATGAAGAGCAGTTTTCCAGGTTTTTGTTCTCATCAGAGCAGCTTTTCATCCAGTTCTTAGTTCATACCAAAGCAGAAAAATTTCATCTACTTCTTTGTCATTTAGGAAATAATTCATCAGGCATAGTACTATTAGCTACAAAATATTCCATCTAGTGAAGTTACTAGCAGATAACACATTTGATACTCATTCTCCCTCACTCTAACAGAAATGTGCTGCATAGTTGTGCATTTTAAAGGAATCATTGGATAGTTTTATTCCATAATATGCCTTCCTTAAGTAAATCTTCTGAAAGCGGTGATTCTGCTTTAGAGCTTTGTCTTTTGTTAGCCCTCTCCTAAGTTTATAGTAGCCTAATCAAGTCCAGAGCAATTACTTTCTTTCCCTGGTAAAAGAAAGTGGAAGTGAACTGGAAAAAACACCTTGTCCAACGGTCTGTGGTTGATGCTCTCTGTAGCTCGTATGTAGCTCGTTTATAGATATAAACTGTATTTTGCTTTCGGGGTGTTTTAAAAAGAGAAGTTGAAATGGTTTTGATTCAAGAAAATGTCGTTTAATGAATTCTTGTGCTGCCCTTGATCTAATTAAAGCAGGGAAAATTTTCAGCAGAGGCTCAGGGAATTTAAATGGATTGATGATCAGAGCAACTGGAAGCTGATCATTGCCCTCTAGTTGTCACTGACGTTTTCAACTTCCTGGTTGATTGTTACTGAGCACAGAAAAACGATAGATGGACTCACCTCGTCCAGACTAAGGGACCTTAAAATGTGTGGTGGCTCATATGGAAAATATTTCTGTCACCACCGCACGCACATGTGGTCTTCAGAGATCCATATAAAGAACAAATCTAGAGCAGCAGCAGTGTTGCCTGCCAATTATCCTCGTTAGCAAGTAAAATAAAAGCAATGCTGTGTTCTTACCTGGAAATGAATTTCTGCAGTAAAAGTGCAATGTGGAATGTTTCAGTGCTGTGATCCACATGCCAACTACTTTAAACTGTAGTGTTCTTCTTCGTTTTTCAGCTAATACAGCAGACAGAAGATGAAAAATGGCCTGTTACTTTATCAATGAATCTTAGGTTGTAGGTTTTAGCAGGTAGTGAGAAATTCTTTCCTTTATTATGTTCATATGGCTAATTTTGAAAATCATATAATAAAAATACACTGTGTCTACTACTATTAATATAGTAATTCTTTGTCCTGTATTGTAAGAGACCACCCGATTATTTTGTGCATTTCCCTGCTCCAGCTGCAGAGCCCTGGCTACATAAATATTATTTCTCTAGCAAATTACTCAGTAAAGTTTTTTTCCCATGGCGGACAGACAGTGAATTGAAGACAGGGAAAATAAGTGAGAAGCCGTTTTTAAAAGGAACCTCTATTGTAGTTTTGTCCTCCTTTGAACTGTTCTTGTTTACTTCTCGGAATATCTTAATTCATTTATAGGTAGGTATTTCTAAAAGTTCTGCTCATAAAAGCGTCAGTTTGTCATAGATTGTAAAGTCAATGTGAAGTTGCTTTTCTTGCCAGCTTGCGCTCTCTGTATTTTAATGCTGCAGAACTTCGACCGTTCAAGAAACAGAAAATTACAAAAATCCAACTGTTAGGTTTTTACCCTTATAATTCTTAAGGAACCCCGAACACTTGTTCTAATGTGTGTATAATTATGTTCTGCTTTTCATTTGTTGTCAAGGAATGACTTGGCATGAAGTCAGTGAAACTGCATTGCATCACTTTTCCATTCAGGAGGGAAATAAGGGTGTATAGCTTCGCAACTTACAGTACGCTTGCAGTGGCCAAACCAAAATTTTTTTTGTGTGCTTCTTAGGAAATGAGCTTGACTCTCTTCATCCATAGCTGGAAGCTCTAGCTAGTACCTCCTTCCAGGATCAGCCTCGCTAGACAGTCAGAGTGGAGCTTCCTTCTCTCTGGGTTATCCAGGAGCAGTTGTCATCATCGACAGGCCGTACCGCTATCTTCTGTGACCGAGACAGAGCTACGGCTAAGCTGGCATCAGGTGGGAGACCTGTGTGATGAGGAGTTAGAAAGTAAAGATGAAGCAGGGTAAAGGTGTGATACTATGCAGAATGCGTGAGGCCTGAACTCCTAATTTCAAAACAGTACTTAATAATTAAGGTTTCCTCCTTCCGGCTTCTAATCTGGTGGCTTGGAATCATCTCTAGCATGAAAATCCTTGCTTTGACTAGATGCACTGGGCTTGAGAAATCTTTGAGCAGCTAGAGAGTCTTCCTGAGCAATGACCTATCCCCGTATTTTCAAGTCTTCCTAAGCACGTCATTGTTCTTCACTCATTGCCAAGCAGGTAGCCTTTTAAATAGTTTTCTCAGTATACTTGATAGATACTTGTATTTTCAGAGGAGAATTTCACCTTCCTTGAGATTTTAGTTGTTTCAGCTGAATTCTCTTCTCATTGTAGGAGCTTCTTTAATCTTGTACACATTGGCCGCGAATCGGTACTGTCAGTACTACTTGAATTGGTACAGGTGTCAGTGAAGCTATGCAAATGTACTCAAGTCACCAGCCTGGCCTCCTCAGCAAAAAAGCAAAATCAAATCGTATAGTTTTAAGTTTTGTTTGCATTGGCTTCTATTAGCATTAAAAAAAATTCCGTCTAGCTGCCAAAATGTGTGGACAAACAGAACTAAGCCTCATGTGTAAATTAAATGTTGATTTGATCTGTATTTTAATGTGGCAAGTAATCATAATGTCCCTAATCGTAAAAATACATGATATATGACAACTCAGAATTTGAACAGGTTTAAGCGAATAGGGACTGGTTTGTAATATTTAAACCTAATTTTTTTCAGTTCTTGAATGGTATTTTTTCAGATAACAGGATGGTTTTGCTACAGTTAATATAATAAATTAAGCTGTTTACAGAAGCAAAATTTTGTTTTAAATATATGGATACTTTTAGCTTTAAGAATATCTGAATACTAGATACTGTTTAGCTTCCTTCATGAAGCAGTTAACAGGAAGTGTAGAAGATACTAAACAATGTCCTCAAAGGTTGTTTTAATATATCTTTTATTATAAATGCCATGTTTGCTCAATCACAGATGTGAAATGCTTTCCTTTGGAATTTGGGCACGAAGAGGGTGAAAACATAACGTTCTATCTGTTAAAATGTGTAAGGGAGTTTGAGTCTGAATCTTTGTGTGCTACAGAATCGGCTGTTTCTGATCGGTCGCTTACGGGCTGATACTTGGAACGGTTGTTTTACACAGTGTCCCACGTTGCAAGACCAGGAGTAAACACACAGAAATGTAGAGGACCCTGTTATTCATTTCTCCTTTCATAGTGGCTGTCTTCTCTGCAGTATGTCGCTTACCCACTGACACCAGAGAGGCAAGGTGAGCTCGTCAACACTTTAAAAGATCATTCAGTTCTGAACAGTTTCAGGTGTCGCAATCCCCAGTACACAAATGCAAGCCGTTGCAAGAAACTTAGGAACACTTACAGGTCCAAAGCATATTTGACTGAAAAAAACAGCAAAGGAATTAATGAGAAACTTTAGAAGATTTGGTTCAGACATTAATCTAAAATATGCACAGTTTGCACTCAAAGACAAGGTTCTCTTTCTGGCCAAAAGAAAATATACTAATAAGTTACATGAAAATGAATGTTTTTAACACTATCTTTGTAGGTGAAGTGATTTCTTTCATGCCTAAAGATAGATAGATAGTTTTGGTTTCAGAAGATACTAAAGAGAGTTTCTGTTAGACCTGAACCATTTCTCCCATTCCTAATTACTATGTTTCCTACCTTGTTAAAGACCTGTGGTCCTTATCGTAAGCTTGAAGTTGTGATTTTGCTTCTAAAACTTTGCGTGTGTGCCTCTACACGTGCGTACATATGTACAGAATTAATTCTGTGCTCTGCTGGGCCGTGGAAGAAAAGCTTAACAGAGCATTTAAAAAAAACCTATTCAGGGTATGTGTAGCCCTGTGTAGAATTCTTTCCTGCCTGCCGAATTGGTTTCGGAGGTTAGCTGGGGAGCACAGCTCATCCCAGCATGGTGACTTAGTTCCACGTGGTACAGTATGAACGGGGCTTTCCCTTGCTGATCTCAGAATTAGATTGCTTAAGCAAGAGTCAAAAAAAACCCAGCAAACAACTTGAGGTCGTGGCCCTCTTGACACTGTTTCTTAACTGAGTCTTTTCTTGTCGAGGAAGAAGTCGCTTTCTTCTGACTTGCTGGAGTAAAATTTCTGACCTTACTCGGTGGAAACTTCTGGTCTTACATGGTCAGACCTGATGCAAATTTGGCAAATGAGTGGTGTGTACTTGTGAAGAGGCATGTGGAGACAGCTCATCAGCACGTCACATAGGAGTAGGCTAATGAAATTTCAGTACATTTCTGGGGAAGGACAATGTGGAGAATGAACATGGCAACGCTTACGCGACATGACTGTTAATGATCCCCACTTACTGCATTCAGGTTTATGTTACCAGCCGTAGTGCTGTTACACAGCTATTACTTACAAATTCCTGGGCCACAGAGGTAAAATACCATTCAGAAGCTCAAAACAGTTGTCAATAAGAAAAACTTTCAGATATGCTTGACAAATTAGCCTTTCCAGCACCTTAATGGGTTTGTATCCTAGCACTGTCTCAAAAGAAACTCTACGTATGGCCAGGAAATGAACTAGTTAACCTGTGTCTGCTCAGTCACCAGGCTACAGTTACTGATCCAACTTCTTCAGTTATAGGCAGGGAGCACATGATATGACCCAATGAAACAAGCATTTCCATCTCTGACTTTCATGGGGCCAGCATATAAGAAAACATAATTTCTCCCACTGACATACTGACAAAACTAAATTTCTAATCTCTGTACCTGAGTATTCCCATCAGCAAGCCAGGGTTAATAGGCTTCCAATGATTCTTCTGAGAAATTGATGCATCACCTTGACTATATTTTCCCATAAAACATTACACTTAAACCCTTCTGTTTATGAAGCATGAGAAAGTTTGAGAGCGTTTGTGGACTGGTAACTAAGGAGGGACTGAACCATTTATTTATTTAGCATACATTAAAGAAAGTTATTTGGATTTACTTTAAACTTACCCTGTTCGGAGTTAGAAAAAAACCAGATGGTAATTTACATATGGCAGTAATTGCTGAGATCACCAGTGCAACATCTGAAAGTGAGACATACCACAGTTGAAAAATAATCCTGTCAAGTAAATATCCACAGACGTGGCCACATTATAGGAATATGCCGTGTATCACTGTTGCTGTAAGTACTGTAGAACAGGTTTGTTTGGCCTCTGATTTTCTTGCCTCCGTCTTCCTAGCTTTGTTGTCCGTCTCAACTGCAGTATTAGTAACACTACCCTATTTTGCTTTAAAAACTTCGATGTAAACATAGTGTAGTAGGATGTTCATTTTAAAGTTAATGACATTCTAGCAAAATGGCTCAAAATGTAGTCTTTCACCCTTTGTGATTAGGTGCCATAAATGTTCTTCCAACTTTCTTCTCAAGATTTCTGTAGGACTGATAGTTCTTCCCATACTGCATATCCTTACCTATTCTTGTGGGAAAGCCAGGGCTGAAATGCTAGCGGAGCAGCGTGTACTGGCAGAAGTCTGTAAGGAGACCTCCTTAATAGCCCTCATATCACAGGCCTAGATCCAAAGCCTTTTGACTTCGGGCTCTGGTTCAAGCTATGCTGAGCTTCTTGTTCCATGCTATAAACATCTAAAAGACAGATTGAGGGCTACAGTAATTCCCACAGTAATTACAGCATCATGCTTAGTCTTACCATAGTTAAGCTAAATTCATTAAGTCATTACCAAATATATGGTTACGTGTGATGGATGAGCTAATTTGTTTCTTAGACATGGTTCATAGACCATTTTGTGGAAAGCTGTCCTAGAAACTTGTTGGATTGCTTATTAGATTAGACATATGTTTTAAAGAATTTACCATGAATTTTTACACCTGGAAAGACTATTTTATTGCAGAATACTTCATCATATTTCATTATCAGTATCGGTTCTCTTGATTTACTTGCTTTATTTTTTTTTTTCCATCTTTGCTTTTTGAAGTAATCATTCACTTCAAATCAAATGCCAACGAATGTCTTTTTATCACTGTAATGGAAACGCTTTTTCTTCTGGCACAGTGAGTTTATCTTGCATTTCTTAGAATTTTAATATTTGTTCCAAACAGGCTGAGCATATAAATGGAGCAATTAATTTAGGAGGCAGGTAGTTTGTATTAGGATGTATTGAAAGGTATTCACAAACAACAGAAAAGGGGGGAATAAAATCTAGTAAGTAAATAAGTCCCTGTAATTGTAAATTTTTTAAAAATCATAACAGTCGTTGTATAAATAGGCCTTCTAAAGAAGATTTCTTTGGTTTTCCTATCTCTTTCTGGTAACGTTATAAAGCTCTGAATTTTTTTTTAACTGCTCTGATGTATAATAGGGCACAGGAATGTGTTCCAAGACTCATAAAATCTTTAATTAAAAGAATGGAAATTCTTGTAAACTCCTGGTGGTTGCCTTTAAGTAATATCACTCCTTAAAACACTTCCCCCTCCCCTGCCCCCCGCATCTGAGATTATCTTCATCTTTCATTTTGTGTACAGCACTGTTACGTGGATGATGGAAAGGAAACTAGGTGATTAATAGAATTGCCCAGCCTCTTGCCACCTGGGCCATTCTGGAAACGAGGCCTGGCACACAAAAGAGGCTGTGCTAACTAACCAAACAAATGCCCTGCTGTTAAAGTCAAGACTGTAATTTTGCTACAAGCTTTCCTGCAGGTATTCTGCTATAGATGGATTACCAGCAGTGCTCACTGAGCTGTGGCTCAGAGCCTGGGAGTCAGGAGTTGGAGAGAATTACACACTGATCAGGAACATAAAGCAAATTTTCACTGCATGGGTGAAAGACAGTGGGTAGAAGGGGACTGGTATTTGTGAGACATGTCCCTGTCCTTACTTGATCTGTAGCTTTCTTGACTGTTCCTTCCATATCACTTACTATTCATTGCTGCCAAAGGACAGCAGCAGGGATCAAACATCATCTGCTGGTGTGTTTAAGGACCCAAAGGCACTAACACAGCAATTATATTACTGAGAGCAGCTACATTGCTTCTCTTTAAAGACCCCTTCTAAATGAGACACATGAAAGTGGAGCATGAGAGAGTATTAAATTAAAGGTTTGCCTGTGTATGTCATTGCCTGAAGCTGTCAGTCTGTTTTTTCATGGGTTACAGGTATTATTTTCCCAGCATGTGGGTTGTGAGGAAGGTTTTATCAAGAGACAGAAGCTTTTGACAAATTTCCACTCCCACCTATTTGGCAGACACAGGGGAGCGAGGTGAATTAGGAGTCAATAAATTAATCCTTCCAACCATAACTGCTTTTTGATGGCAGCGTAATGTTTGCTTCCATTTTTCATGAGATTTCTTCCCAAAATGTCGTGGTGGTGGGAATAAATCCTTTAACATTTTTGACTTAAAGGAAAAATTATTTTGTTGTTAAAACATGTCAGTTAGAAACCAGTTCCTTCACTAAAAATTTAGAGATTTTTTAGGACTGTTTTTTGAAAAGCTACAGCCTAATATATAAGCCATCCCAGGTAAAGGAATAACACAGCAGTAGAAAGCTTGGTATTTTAATACAAGATTGCCTCCTTGCTCCTTGGAAGTTGAAATTAAAGAAGCAATGGTAAAAACATGTGGAAATGCTGCATTTTAATCCTGAACAGTTAATAGATTTACCATAAGAAGTTACACACACACACACACACCCCCCCCAAGGAAAGATTGCTTCTTTCTCTTAATTTAATAATTTCAGTATACTTTTGAAATGAGTTTTAAATAACTGCTACAGAGACAACAGAACCACATTTGATAACATTCAGTGTATGGAGGGTATATTAACATCTGTGCATGAATAGAGCATTTGAAACACGTGCTGGACTCTTGCTTGTAAGTACTTGAAAACTGAGATTTATTTAGTGCTCGAATGAGCAGGTGATAGTGAAGTATTCTAGCCAGGGGCACCAACTGTTTTGATGTTAGCTGTGAGCCAATATCCTCTAGAAAAGCACAAGGACACAGCATAACTGTATAAATAACTTTCCTTATTTCCTCATTAAATGGAAAATTCTTTGCTGAAATGGTAGAATTATGTTGTTTGAGCCAATCTATTGAACTGAAGACAATTTTGTTAAGTATTTGCTTATGTTATTTTGATACTGAGAACGTCAGGCACTGATTTGCTTGGCATTGTGGGGGAACTGGAGGAGGATAAGTGATAGGGACATAGTAGCCCCACGCCATTAAGGACAGCACACACGTACTGTGCTCATGACATGAGGTGATTACAATATGATTTGCTTTGTGGCTCTATCTCATCTTTTTGGGATTTTCAGGTACTCAGGTGATTGTCTAGTATTTCAAGGTTTAACTATTCAATGTTATCCTCAGGCTCCCTGACAGACCATACACCAAATGCTTATAAATGTGTTCTGTTCATTGAGATGCTTGGTTATTGGTGATACGATGGCACTGGGAAGAACAATGCACTCCCAAAGAAACCAGTCATTAAGAATGATCAGCATAAGAAGTGGCTATTCCTTCAACTGTTTTATTATGGTTCAGGACATTAACAAAGCTAAAGCAAAGCAAAATGATAGATAGGCAACTCCACTATCAGACCATTCTGATAGTGGAAGTAAGAAAATACCTAATGCATCCAGCTGTCATAGTGTGGCTATTGGGGATTATCTCTGGTAAGACCAAGACAGCAGAGGCTGGGTTGTGTCCTCATTTCTGTTCTGAATGACCACCTCTTCTAATTGTCAGATGAGAGTGAGAAACACTGGGAATGACAACTAATGTCATGATGCTTTATTTGTAATGGCAGAAATCAGTTTCTAATGACACAAAATGGTTAATAACTAAATAAAACCTTGCTTAGGGTTCAAATAAACATTCATAATAATTTATTCAGAAGAAGTTAGAAAGGTTAGTAGTCTTATTTTTAGGTGTACTAACTTCTCTTCACATAGCTGTGTCAACACTGAGAGGCTTTAAAGGAAGACCTTAGTCTTAGTGAGAGTCAGACCAGGAATCTGTCAAGTACAGTTCTGGTTTCTTCTTTGTTCTCACTCATAACAAACTACCTAAATATCACACTATTTTAAAGGTGATGATAAATGTTATTTGTTAAGTGTGGGGGGTTTATGTCCATCATTTTCGCTTTGGTAGTGGATACATTGAGTCATTAGGCTAATTTTAATTTTGTCATTCTCACTGCAGTAGGTACTACTTTTGACAAAAGAACCGTCTTATTCTTTTATGATTTTCCCAAGGGCAATTTTAGGAAAGAAGAATTAGTAAATGCCTGTTTACAAGACAAGATACAGTGTACTGAAAAAGTAAGTGTTACTTGGAAAACTCTGATGTGTTTTTCCATGTTGTCCGAAGTCAGTATTGTGATGCCCAGAAGTCCATTGTCTGCAGAAGGAATGGCAGTTGGTGTAGCTCCAGCCATATACGCAACTGTTCATTTTAAGGATTGATTGATAGCAGATGAGATCAAAAGTTAACATCTGCAGCTGTTTCCAGCTGCTGAATAAGCCTTAAAGAGCTGGTGAAGCTGTATTTTAGTGAAGGAGAAACTCTTCAGAACTTGCAAGAACAAATTTCAATGCTTATAGCACTATGGCACTGTTCTCGCTCAAGTTTCAGGAGTGGGTTGTTCTTTCTGTTGAAGAGAAAGCTGGGAATACCTAGCAAGCACGTTAAAGCCTGTAGAACTTTCACATCTCCCTATAAAGGATAAGAAGCTAGTTCTTGGTCAACAAAATTGATGCTGCTAGAAAATGCTGATACTTTTGCTTCAAGTCAGAAGGACGTTTCTATTGTATCATAAACAGTTTGGCACAATTTCGGAAAATAAGAAGTGAACACTGTTGCTTAAAACATTGTTTGCTTTAGGAGGATTTGGCCATGGATCTGTAGGAAAGTAATGAAATGGCCTGAAAAACAATCAGCCTTGTGGAAACTATTGGAGGCTTCATTAGGGAGACATTGCAGGGAAGCAAAAGTGGAGGATCAGCATTGGGAATGTCAAGGTGAAGTCTTGGCTCAGATGAACATGATGAAAGCCAAATTGTCACTGATTTAAAGCTGTCATAAATGGGGTTTCATTTTCAGCAACTTGGGATTTAGGAAAGAGATGTCATTAGCCAAATCCTGCTGGCTAGGTTAGGTGGAAGTTTTCCTATATGCATTGTACAAATATCTGTACAATGGCTGAGTTGTAAATGTATTAGTTGGGAGAATCTGGAAATAAATGTGGTATCCTACAACATAAGGAAGGAAAAAAAAAAAAACCTGTGGTGTGGGGCATAGCTGAAAATAGTAAAAGCTGACTAAACTGTGCAAACCATTTTAAACTTTAGACTGGCAGTGGTAAAATTCAGGAGTAATGCTGCCCCTTTTTGATTCATAAAAGTGCTGTGGCATAGCAAGTTCTTGATTTTCCTTTTTTTTTTTTTTTTTTTTTTACCCTAATTTTAAAACATTGTCTAAAGGTGGAGACTGGTGAATGGTCTGTGTGTAATTCAAGGAGCGTCCAGGCATGCACCGTGTACCACTTAGTCGCATACAGCTCTGCATGGGTAACAGCCTTCTGCCAGTGGGTGGAAGAATCAAACTATGTTTCAGTCAGGATGTTTAATGAAACCAGTCTCATGGAAAGTTGGGTTGTAAGCTGGATGAATATTTGATACTGCATGGGGGAGAGAGTGTTATTTCAGCCTTACTGTTCCTCTTTTTTCCAGATGGTAAATGTTCTTACATGATAGAACTGCTGTGTGTGCCGTCATTGGTGGTTAGTGTAAGTTTTTCTGTTGTCTTATGTCCATACTGTGTGTGATGAAGCCTTTGTATATGGCTTCAGAGGGCTTGCAGTAGATGAGTTCTCAGGCCAAATCAAAGACCAAAAGCAGTATTTTCTAGTTGTGTGTTTAAGGAAAATAAAAATATGTTATTATGTCCCAGCACTTTGTGGCATTATAGCAGTTACTACAGGACTATCCCATTTTCCTTTTTTGAATTTGTTTCTTAACATCTTTTTATCTGTCTTAAGTATAAAGAATGTTTATGTTTAAGGCAAAAGATTGCATCAGTGTTGTGATCTTTTTCCTGGTATTCATCCTGTTTGGTAATCATGACAGTTAGAGTAACTAGTGAAGACTATAATTTCTAACTTTTCAGCATCAGCTGTGATTAAAAATGAAATGGTATGCCACTTAAATTTTGGTACCCCTTTACCAGAGGCATGCCCTGTTCAGCAGAGTACTTGAATATGTTCACAGCTTCAAGTGTGTGAGAAGTTCACTTGGAATGGTGTATGTGAGTTTCTTGCTCAGATAGGACCACAGCGAGCATTACTTTTTGAAGACAGGAATTTCTACACAAAGCAATGGAACCATGTTTCCAGCAGCGTTAAGACCACAGTGTTACTGGCACCTAAGGAAAAGGTAGGAATAAAATTAATTGTGTGGGACTCGCAAGCATGATCGTAAAGGATTCTTTCTAAGTGTATATTTCTTATGCAGTGTCTTGAGACCTCGGTGTTGTGGTAAGTGACATCTTCAGACGTGTGAAGTTTATGAAAAATTAATGAGGTCAAGAGTTCCTGCTGGTGCAGATATTGGGAAATAACATTTGTTACAATTGACTAGTAGTGCTGAGATTAATAATGAAGACATTGTTAAGAGGGACTTTGTAGTGATGTTTAAAAATGAAGTCATTGCATCTGTTCTTCCTGTTTAAAAAGACCTCTTTTTTTCCTCAAAGAAAAAAAAAAGGTCTCAGAGCTACTCATAATTTTATGCTTGAGAGAAAAACTGTTAAATCAGCATTCAGTAGTTTAGCATGAAAAATATCGGAAGCTAGCCTAGTTATAACTGAAGAAAAATTTAACGAGTTTTACTGCTTTGATAGTCATTTATTCATGGACTTGAGTCCATGGTAGAAGCAACTCTGCTTGTCCGTACAAGAATCAGGGTTCTTTGATTAATTGATCCTCATTCACTGTTGATTTCTGATACTTCAGAATTAATTAAAGCCTAACCCAAAAAAGGAAATAAACAAAATGCATCTTTGTTGTAAATTGGTCCAATAGTTTCCTCTGCATAATTGTCTTCATATTATAAAGTATTAACTTCAGGAAATGACTTCTTTTATACTTGTATCCCTCAGGCTGCCCCCTGTCACAAAAAAAAAAAAAAAAAAAAGAGAGAGAGAGAGAGAGAGAGAGATTTGCCATGATTTGGTTTAGGTCTATGAGAATATTAAGCTTTGGTCTCCAAGATCAGGTGATGCCTAATTAGCACTATTATTTCACGTTGTGTTTTGAGCCCAGCTCAACTAAGGTGCAACTCGGCACCATGTGGCCGCTCACGCACGCCTCCTCCCGTCCCTCCCCCATGGGATGGGGAGGAGAATCAGAAGAAAAAAACCTCATGGGCTGAGATAAGGACAGTTTAACTGGATGACAAGGAGAGAAGAAGTAATAGTAACAATAATACAAATAAAAGAATATATGAAGTGAGTGATGCACAATGCAGTTGCTCACCACCCAGAAGCCAGTGCTCAGCCTGTTCCCGAGCCGCAATCCCTCCTCCCACTAGCCAGCTCCCCCAGATATAACCTGGGCATGACATTGTATGGTATGGAATAGCCCTTGGCTAGTTTGGGTCAGCAGTCCTGGCTGTATGGCTGTATCCCCTCCCAGCTTCTTGTGAAAGTTAACTCTGTACAGTGGAATCCGGGGCAAGACGTTAGTCACTCACTGAATTGTCAGACTTACCGATATAAGGAGGCAGTTAATTTTTTATCCCATCTGAAATCATCATATGATAATTACCTGACAGTTATAGAACTCTGAGACGTCTTTGCTTGGATGCTTCAGAAGGTTACAGTGATGATGGTAAAAGGATTAAAAAGGCTTCCATAGCTTTTTGGGG
>JANZLQ010000002.1:7522587-7552581 GCA_026212715.1 Elanus axillaris
CCCCCCAGTATAATTAGTTTAGATTTTGATACAAGAACTTGATTTGGATGGGACAGCTGGAGTTTTTCCCTTCCTGAAAGTCGTGATGGACGTGCAGTAGGAGTAGTGTGGGAACTGAAGGCAGTCAGGCCTGTGTCCCAAGGTTTTGGAGAGCAAGAACACTCACTGACTGATCATGAGACATGGGATTTTGGTGCAGGCAAGTCTCCCATTCATGTAACTTTCTGATATTTGGAATGTAGGCTTGTGTGGCCCCTGCCCTGCAGCAAATCCTTCTTGTCCTCTACAGGCTTCTCTTGCTGAAGTCCAGCACCAACTTTTGTCCTATATGATTGTCTCCCAAAGTTCCCTTACAAACCTGGATGGAAAGAGGCCCCCTGGGGCAGAACAAAAGAATCAATAAAAAATAAAATTATTATTTAAGTCTTTAGGCTCTAAACGTTACAGAGAGATTATTAAAAAAAGCAGTCTTCGTTCTGTATCTAGTGGAGTAAGACTGTGTACTGTTCTGTGAGAATGATGGGACAATTGAAATATTTGTGTAGTTCATCCATTTCCATCAGTTCATTGGAAGGGTTTAAACTTTCTTTTGAAATGTACTGAGTATGGGAAAAGTTGTTTTTAAAACTTTCAGAGTTCTTTACGTATAACTTCCTCAGATTAGGGTTTGAATTAAGGACTTTCCACCAGTTAGCAAGCTAGTTAATTTCCCTGAAGATATGCCTAGAGAGTATTGCAGCTTGCATAAATCATTTGAAAAATGCTCTGTGCGTTTGATACACAGGTGAGAATACTTCGTCTTGGTTTCTTACATGTGCAGAACAGAGAATACTGAGGAGAGGTAGAAAATAAGTATGCAGGAGATTTGTATCTGTTTCCTATTAATTTTTAAATTTGGCTGCCTGGGTGGAGCCTGAATCCTCAAGGCCCCATTCAAGGAGTGAGGGAGAGGTCTAAATGTCTGTGATAATTAATTTCAGGTAACAGATCCAACTGTTTTACATGCATACTGGCAGAGCAGAAGAGTAGGACTTGGAAAATATCAAAAGGCAGAACTTAAGGTGTTAGATTCTTTGATAGTGGTATGTCATGCAGTTTTACCAAGGTCTTGTGCTCAAAATGGGCAAAAAAAGTTCAGTTACTTAGTGAAGAGTTGAGTTTTATGAAGGTTGGAAAGCTGTTCATGAATTTGAATCTCAACTTAAAAGAAGCTACAAGGGAGGGGAAGGGAAACATGCAGAAGCAAATTAAAACTGAAGCAGGTTATTTAAAATGTAGTTCTGTGGAATGTTGAAGGTTGGCTAAAATTGTTTTCATAAAATTTGTGCTTCATTGTAAATTTTTTAATTGTTTCACTTCTGTTTGTACCAGTTTTTGCTCTTAAACCATTACTAAAGTCCCCGCTTCTGTTTTCTCACAATACCGATGGTGTTCAGGGCTGTCCAAATCAGAGAATTCACGCAGAGTGTCTGTACGCATGTCTGAGAGAGAATATACTTACTCAGGCAAGTGCAAGCAAGGTAAGAGGCCTTGAAGACCCAGGACGGACACGTCACAGCAGTGATATTCTACCTGCTAAGTAACAGAGTGTTTTCTTTCCTATGAAGCATTTCTCTGAACCTAAATCTTTCTGTATCTTGGATATTCTCCGCAGTTTTCTAGTGGGGTTGTGAGACACGCTGAAGAATAGTAACCCCTGGGTTGCAACAGGACACAGATAAGGTGAGGTACATGGCTTTAAGCAGAGCTTCCCACTCATGAGGTCCACAGCTCTAAGCAGAGCTGCACGTTCAAGTCATCATTGCCTGCATGTTTTTTAGAGGAGTGTTTATTTTAGATCCCAGAATTTTTTTTCATGATTGCTAATTAAGAACTTAATTAAGTTAAGAACGTTCTTCATTAAGAACGGAATTAGTGTCATCATGGTCACTTAACTCTATCAACAGTCGTACAAGCCTTTCTTTATTCCTTCATGTCATACGCATTCTACAACGTAAGTATTATGAAATTATTGAGATGCTCTTTTGTATATTGTAAAGTAGTTTATGATTTTCGTGGCTGGAAACATGAGCTACTTACACGCAGCAATGACTTTCACTCACATTCTCCTTAGCTTACAGAGCCATGTACGTTCTGAGCCAAACCCAGCAGTTCTTACCCAGGCAAAACTCCCACTGACTTCACTGACTTCAGCAGGAGTTTTGCCTAAGTAAAGACTGAAGGATTTGGATCACCAAACTTAGAACATAGAGTTTTCTATAACCTTGGGCTGAATTGCACAGAAGACAGTGGGTGTTTGAAGGTAAAAGGAAATACACTTTTTTTCTACAATAATTTCAGCCCTGTTAGTGCTGAAGTTAAAAGCATTCCTTTTAAGAAATCCTGGCTTCTCAACTCTGCCAGTGTCTGGGGCTGGGGACGTTAAGAATTACATTTGGAATTCTTTGTACTTTACTGCCAAGTTTAAGGGGATACTCTTCAATGAATTAGAGTAAGTATTAGTATGGTTGGTGTTTTTGTCATGCGGTAACAGAATAGATGTTCTGTGAAATATAACACTGTACTTGCTTTCTCTTGCTTTAAGTTTAAAACAAAGACTGGCAAATATCCCACAAATATAAAAACCTTGAATCAAGTCCAGGAAACTTTTTATTTATTTACCCAATACAATAAATACACAAAAAGCCCATCTTACAATTATTTACTGCTTATAACTTGTTTTAAAAGCTTGTCCAGTAAAATACAGTTAGAACAGTTTTCTCATCACAGTGTTTACTGCCCAGGTACCGAGATGAGCATATAGTTTTTACACAGCAGTGCAAAATAAACTTTAAATATTAAGAAATCAGAATATTAGTGTTTTACACCCACTTTTCCCTCGTGCGTGTGTTGAAGCAAAATGCAAGATACTGGAGAAGCAAGCGGGGAGTACTTACATAGCAAAAATGTAGCGGTAGCATCTTCCTGGCTGTTTGTACAATGGAATTGATGAGTTCGATACTGAACAGGGTGCGAGGCCTGGAGTTTTTCTTGTGAAATTAATTATTTATGCTTTCATGCTTGTAGAGGCTGGGTATGTCATAAATGTGGCCTGCTGAAATGTTATTGTGGGCCGAGGTGGTGGTTGATAGGAATTGCGCAGGAGTGTTGGCTTTTCTAGGAGCAGTTTATCTGCTCTCTTGGTTGGTGGTTAGATTAGGTACCATAGTAGCTCTAATCTGTGGTGTTCTGCATAGTGCTGGAGAAATAAAGGAATGTGGAAGCAGAATGGGGAAACGTTGAGGAGACCTCATGCTGAACCCTGGCATCCTGAAACCCTGCCTCTGGATCTAAATCCTGCGGTGTATCCTGTGGCCAAAGCTAGGAGGAAGGGAAGTCTGCCAGGGAGGTCTGGAGCCACACAGGACTGTAGGGAGGGGATGGAAGGGCTGGATCCTAAACCATGATAGTTTATTCAGGCCTACAGATTTCATAGTCCCTTTTAAACAGTGTACATCAACCCAAACTCTTTGTTAATGTTAGGCAGACTTTGAAGATTTTGTGTCAGAACTTCAAAGTGCTGCTAATGTTGCTCTAGGGTAGAGAGTAGAATATTTAGCCTCTTCCTTAATTCTAGCATCACGTTTCTAAAACTCGTAGGATACATCTTCTCTTTATACTGAGACTGTATGCATTGTATGCAGAATAACAGAAAGCGTTCTTTTGGAAACTAATCTTCACATATGGGGAAGCAGACTTACGTCCTGATTTCTTTGAGTTCTAATCTGTGCTTCGAGTTTTTTAATAAATAGATAGTAGGAGACATCGGGTAATGACTTTTTTGCAGCTTCATTTGAAATGGTGGTTGCAGTCTGGGAAAAGTTCTTCAGAAAGAAAATATTTTAAAAGTAATATGGTAAGTACATAATAGGCCAAATTCTGTGGTCTTTATAAAGTTTCCTGATCCTACATTTTGCAAGCCTGTGCTCCTTGCATAAACTCCTTGAATTTCCTGGTCATTGATCTTGCTCAGTGTAGTGGAGGAGCAGAGAATTACTTTTCCTCCTGTCCTGTTAACTGTGTGCTTGAATATCTATTTGGTCTTAATGCTATAGAGCACAGAGTAGTGGAAACTTATGGCTCTGCTTCATGTTAGTTTGCACTTCACGCAGCTTATTTAGCATCGACGTTGGGTTATGGAATCTTCTAGCGTGCTCTCTTTGTAGTCTCTGACTGCTACAATGGTCCCTACTACCACGTAGCTCTCCCTCGCTTCTTGAGCAGGAGGGACGTTGGCAAAGCCTCATCTGGACTGATCCTGCAAAGGCCTGGGAATTTTAAGACTGTAGTGCAGAATTTTCCGATGAGGAGAAGCACCTCACATTGTAACTGTCATTACCACAGCACTGCTGTGCTTTATCAGTGTGAAATAACAAGAAAATTTGAAGAAATTTTTAAAAAGGGTTTCATGTAATTCCCTCTACTAGTAGTGGCTACATTATCTTTGACTTGTCATTTATATATTACATGTCAGTTATTTATAACCTATGTGATTAAAAGCTGGATTGCAAAATAGTAAAATCTAGCTTAAATGCTTAATTATATATATCCATAAAGAATGAGAGTATCAGGCCAAGCATATCAGTCAATCAGTAGAAAGTCAAACATTTCTGCTTCTTGACAAAAATTGTGATATTTGGGAATGGGTGTTAACAGTTCAGGAAGCAGAGATTAATCCTCAGTGATGCTTGGTGAAACAAGCATAATAAAGAAGACTGGCAGTCATTCTCCAAATTGAGAGGTCAGGTCTTGGAAAACTATCTGTTATTCCACAGCCTTGAAATTAGGACCCTACATAGTCCTGACGGAATTTAGAAATGTGAGAGAACAAATTTTGAATTGATCACTGAGCAGAATGGGAGTAGGTGATACGCTTTGTATTCTGATATTTTGGCAAGACTGAAACAGTGATTGATTTAATGTCAGAATGCTAATTTACTTACAGACATAAATGTGGTCTAATTCTTAACTGCCGAAGCTTTCTTTTAATTTAACTCTTTTAAATTTTAATTCATCTAACTCCCAGTGGTCAGATGGTTCAAATACTTACACTTGCTTACACTTAAGTGATTGGGGGGTGGGGGTGGGGGTATTATGCCAGCCTGGCATTGAGAAACAGTCTTTACTTAAAGTTGCTTTGCGTCTACCATTCCATATATTTAGTGATTTTCTCTAAAGATTAAAATTATATTCATAGTTGTTGTTAAAGTAATATAGTCTCTCTCCAATTAACAGTTTTAAACCATTAATGTCTTTCAACAGTACCAGGGAAACTGTTTTCTGTAAATGGTTTGTTGTAGAACTGGTGGTTAGCTTAATAATAATAATAATAATAATAATAATAATAATAATAATAATAATAATAATAATAATAATGGATTTTCAACTCCATTGAAGATAAGGAAAAGTTTTAGAATTCTAGAAAGAAGTATTCCAAATTTTATCTAACAGATGAGAAGCCTTCTGGGGGGTAAAATTAACAAGAAAATAGGGCTTGCTATGGAGCTCACCCTGCAAAGCTTAAGAAAAGATCTTAGGGCTTACTGAAAATTGTGAGCAGCTCATTGTGAAACAGTAGAGTGTTGTAAATGAGTCCTGATGATAAATTTACATAAATATTTTTCAGTGTGACTCATTTGTTGCCAAGCGGCACTTTGGTGTTAAAGGATGGTGAGTCTTCATGAGACTATTTACCCTAGCTTTCTTCAATTTAAAGTTCAAACAGATGTGCAGTCTGTACCTGTTGGGTGTTGTGGAACTACTCACTATCCTCTGGAGTTGAGTTCCTGTCTGCTGCTTTTCAGAAGTCAAGTGTTAAGTGCTTACAAACACAACAACCTATGGCAACCAGTGTAAAATTTCACACAGGCCGGAATATCTTTCCATGCTGCCTCAGGAATAGTTGATGAAGGGTGTCCTGCATGTGAACTACTTGTCCTGTTTTTTCTTTTCTTTCCTTTCTTTCGCTAAGGCTGAGATTGAAAGACATACAGATAACGAAGGCAATTTCTTCAGCAAAATCTTGAACACCGATACTGATATCTCCTTTAGTCAGGATTAAGCCATGGAAGCCACTTACTTAATTTCCTCTATCTTTAAAGTTTCAGTAGATATTAAGTGTGCAGTCACAGTAAAGGGAACTCAGATTTGTAGGTCAAGTACTTCAATTGCTGTAAGGGATTTAACGAGACCGGATTTAACCAAAGATTAAACCAGTATCATCCACGTAGTTGTTAGAGATGCCGGAAACTGCGGGTAGTCTCATTCAGTTCTTTTTAACTGTTTTTTTTTTTTGTAGCCAGTCCCAAAAACTGTTTTGTTGGTACAGACTTTGTTTTTTACTTGACAATAAATAGTATATAGCATAAAAGAGAATTGTTAAGTTGTACTGCATTTTTGGAAGCTGCAGCAGCTTTGAGGTGTGCATTCTCAAAAACTAGAATAGGTGCTGGGTTCTTAGGCAATATGAACCTGCGCGGTAGTAAGAGGTAAGCAAAATTGCCATGAACGTGCAAAGTCTTGTATCTTAGGTTTACTAAGGATTCAGCAGGTAGTAGAAGTTTAAATATATCAGAGGGGTTTTTTAATTCAAGAATAGTTGGTCATCTGCTTCTTAAGCTTGACCAGAAGGTAGGATGGTTATGTGTGGTATGCCAGTTCCGCTAGCATCATACACTGCAAAAATGAACTAAGCAGAAGTGTGATAAATTTATTATAATTTTTGTTCATTTGTTTGTCAGTCCTTGCATTTCTTGCCTAATACTGCCAAAAATTGTGGATTTGGAAAGAGAATTGTCACAACTACAGGAACAATATTGGTAATTTGGCTGAGCTTGCCTCCCATCTGGGTGTTCCAAGAATTCTTTCTTACCTACAAGAAGCAGTGGTGGAGTAGTCTAGTCTGCGTTCACTCTCAAAAGAATATACTGAAAGAGGATGCGGGTGTGAATTAGCAGCAAGTGGTTCATGGTTAAAGAGGAAGTGATATTAAAGATTTTGCAGTTTTCTCTCTACCAGCTTTCTTTTGAGAAGCATGTAATTTCCTTTTTCTTTTTTATCACTGCTCTGTAAGATTTGCTGAAATTATAGCAGTCTTTTAGTTGAAAACTACCATCTTCCGTTAGAAGCATTAATGTTTGTGTTGGTTTTATCTGCTCTTGTACGAAGTGACATCTTCATTGTATCTAGAAAATAAATCATTTTATACTGGGAGATGGCAAAAACACTTGAGAAATATTGAGGCAGTAAAGAATGATGCACATCTGCCTTTATGAAGTAGATTCTTTTTTGCTAGAATTTTGAACGTGTCCTCGTTAAGTCAGAGGAAGTGCATAGGACTCTGGTATTTCATTATTTACCCTAATACTGCATTTTACTAGTCTTTTTGAAGTAATTTACCATCAGCAGGTGAAATGTAGTTCAAGAAAAGAGCTCAACTAGAATAAATAAGAGCGATTGTGTTCATGTCAGGAAATGGACAGTAGAATTGTATTTAGTTTTTACAGATGTAGGAAATTAAGGTGATAAAACTCTCTATACAGTATCTTATGGAAGGAGAAGGTGCATTTTGTGGTAAGATCTCGAGGCAAGTTGATTTTACCACTCACGCTCACATACCCACATACACTCTGAAACATCAAGACATATCTGTCAAAGTGGTTTGGCGGGATCACTTCTGTGCAGCGTGGACGCAAGGAGTGCTGGCTATCCCGTCCTCGCTCGGTCTCCTGGGTTGTCTCTCTTGCTTGGCAAGGAAGACTTAGGTTTTCAGCAGATCTCTTCTAACCTAAGAGCTCTTTGGGAGTGACTTTTTGACTCGGAAGCTCGCTCCATAAATCCAAAGCAGAGTTGCTGCACATTGTCCATTTTTTCTTGTTACCGGTAGCTTCACGGCAACAGTGCTCCAGTTGCACCACCAGGAACAGGAGGATAACCATGACGGAATACAGAGTCTTCCACTGGTGAGTCGGGATGCAGCGCAGGCTTTCTGTTCTTGGCATAAACATCACGTTCCTCGGTCTTATTGTAATGAACAGTGTCCTTCGCCATCAACACAGGCCATTTTTTTAAACTGTTGCTTTGCTTCTGGGGCTCATAGATATTTTCATCCATACCACTCTTAATATTTTTGGTACAATTCTCTATGTGGACTTCTGTGTCATTTTGAAGATGTCACCCAGTCATTTAGTGTTATGGTTTCCCTCTATGAAAACATTATGAAGACACTCTATGTCTTACTGTCTTTTGGCATATTTCAAGAAACTGTTTTGTAAGAGTTTTTACAGAGAGTTGGCCCAGAATGGAGACTAGTCTGTGCAGTTTGCTTGCTTATTAAATTCTCTCATTGTATTCTCTGCTGATGTAATTGTTGATCTTTCATTAAAAGACCTTTACCTTAAAAATTATTTTCCTCAGCCAGCACTAATGTCTTTATAATCTCTTCTAATTTCACAGCCAGTCTGTTGTCACTAAAACCACAGTGTAGTAGTATTATGCAATATACTTTTAATTCCTTTACGCTGTTCAAGTATTTTTCTGGCTACAGTAAATTTTATTAAACCAATATTGTACTATCTGTCTTCTATTACAACTTTGGAGTTTCATTTTAACTGAACTATCAGGCAAATTTTTCATCTATTTTATTTAATTTGTTAACGATACCGATGTTAAATGTAGAGGTGAACAACACAAATGCAGTCTAGAATGTTCACGTGGAAATATATTTGTTCTTACACAGTGAGTTGTCTGTATTGCGTGACTGCGAACACATGCTGGATAATAACATAGCTATGATTAGAATAATGATTTTCAGCAAATTTAAGAAGGATTGTTGACAGCAATTTACAGATTCTTTCAGTCCTTTTGGCATAAGTAGATATTGCACATTTTGCTAGTGCTCCCTGATTCTTTTAAGGACTACTGAGCACATCATCCCGTGACGTTTGGGTTCCAGAGTTATGTAAAATAAAACTGCTTAGAAACTACTCCTGCGAGCTGTTTTGTTCAGGTGAGTCTTGTAGGAGTAATTTTTAATGTTTTGAAAGCATTAGTTGCATTTTACTGCTTTTTTTTTTTTTTTTTTTTTTTAATTTGTAACCACCTAGCTGACTTAGGTCAATTTTAGGACATTAGGAGAGAGTTGGGCTTAGTTTTCTGCTTGACTTTAAGCTGATTTCTGAGGGCAGCTCTTTAGTTTCTTTGTGTAGTGGTATGGTTTTATTGATGAAATCATTTCCTCTCTCCTTTTTTCTTCTTTTGTATTTTCTTTCATCTCTAGTTTGTTATGGGTTTTTAAATACTTTTTTGTATTATTGCATACATTTTTGAAATGGCATATGCTTCATGTGTCCTCAGATGCATGGAAAATTTTTCTTTTTTGGTCGTTCTGCTGCTTGTGCATGTGTGATCAACTTACTGTGTAGTACAGGTGGTGAAACGGTGGGCATGGTTAGTTGTGAATGGTTCTGTATGTAGATTGTGCATGCTGATAGCACGCTATTAGAACATTTTGTTCCTACCACTTTTGCAGACAGATGCTGGGAAACCCTACCTCCTGTAGTTCCTCTGAGGTTACAGAATTCTGCTCTTCAGTGTATGCGAGCTCCTGCCATGGCTTGGGAGAGAGCTGTGTTTCTTGAATATTTACATAGGTATGAATGCAGAAAACAGATGCTTGCGTGAGGGTTGGAAAATTTGATCAGGATATCGATTCAGTGTAACAGCAAATACAGCTGTCAGAATTCTGTGCTCTGGACTATTTTATGAATTTGTTCCAGGTGGAAATTCACCTCTCTCTCCTTCCTCAGATAGGAAACCAAACAGTGTGTTCTCTTGGCTGGTTCTTTCCTTGCTTCCCGTTGGTATTTCGTTGGCTGGTTTTGTATATCTTTTGGCTGTTTTGTAATTGGAAGAACCTAAGTATGCCAGAAATTTTTTTGACACTGTACTACCTGCATTTGCAGCTACTCGTGCTAGGGGAAGGAGCAGAGTGGTGGTTGGGGTTTTATGGTTTTGGGGTTTTTTTTGTGCGTGTCAAGTGAGTCTGGGCATATTGCAGGACTGGAATGAGGAAATGATTCAGGTGTTTGTTTTTTTCTCTAGTTGTATAAATTAATGTGGGTGGATGCTACAATTAGTCTCATTTTTATGAGAACTAATTATTAGGCTGTTTATGAAATAGCAGTATGAGATACCTCGTGGCATCCATTTGGGTAAGGTAACTGCTTTTCTAAGTTCTTAAATGTGGATGTCTTAGCATATTTTTCTGGGATGTATTGCAGTTGTCGTGGCTACTATACGCACATTTATGATACTTTTCTTTTAACTTCTGCTTATTTGTAGCACACCATGTGAAGTGACAGCTCAGTCCTGAAGACCTTATTCAGGGCCTTATTCAGAGTCAGATCTCCACTGTAGTCAAAACTTGCAGGGGGGGTTGGGTCTTTGGGATGTTTCGCTAAGGTGACTTTTTGGCTTTAAAGCATTTAGTAGAATTAAAATGATGTTTCTTTCATACAGGAGTGCTTAGTAGTCCTGGTAAGCAAACATTTTTAAATGTTTAAAGATTCCCTGAAATTGCTTAGGCTTTTGTTTTTCAGCTGCCCTGCGTTCCACTGCATGTGCATCGTAGCTTTTATAATGTTCAGTCTGATCAACAAATCCTGGAGAAGTGGCTCTCTAGTTAAGCTCTGCAACCCTGAACAGAATGTGTTTGTGTGTATCCCCCCCCCAAGACCCTTAATTAGCTGTATGGTAAAAAACATTCTGTTCCTTATGACTTTTTTTTTTTTTTGTCTGGGCAGATTCTTAAGCACTAGTGAAAACAAAGATGCAAACGAAGTGACAGACGCTTTGAAGGATGATGAGGCTGGTCTCTTCTCTATCTACTCTTGCAAGCCTTGTCCTTTATCAGTGGGGAAGGTCTGTCTCTTAAGAAATTTGGACTACAAGAAGCACATAAGCTTGGCAGAAGTGGAGTATATCTCAGATCGCCAAAAGTGATACATGTGTGTGGCTGAGTTTCTTATGTTGCCTAAAGACAACATAAACACAAAGCTAAAGGTTTTGGTTTGTGTCATATAAAAAAGTATATGTACTTATCCCATTGGCTACAACCTATCTGACTACTTAACCAGTGTTTTAGCAATTATTATATAGGAATTAACATAGGTTAGCAGTTATTATTCAGCAATAGGTCACATGTTTCTCTGTGTATACCTGCAATATGTGGGACACTGAGATAACTTAGAGACAAGTAGTGCTTTTTATTAGCAGTCACCATACATTTTATGTTGTGAACATTGGTAACTACGATCGTATTGTTTTAGGTAGTTTGACCTTTTCATAATTTGCTTTACTTGCTATTTTATGTATGTGTGCACAATATTTAAACTGGCACAAGCAGGATGAGGTAGTATATGTATGCTTCTATCTTAAAGTTATTTGTTATTAGTTAGTATTTAATTTGATTCAACCTAGACTAGAATTCCTGTTGTAATCAAAAAAGCACTGGAGAAGAGGGCATGTAAGAAACTGTCTGCTAGTATTTTGCTTTGAGATGGCAGGCTACAAGATTTACTGTCACTCAAAATTGTGAAGACTTCATAGCACAACATACCTACTTCTTCAGTTTTGCCTTTTGTAAAAGAAAATACATAATCTCATTGACTGAAATATTGGCTGTTCTTTTAATTGAACTGATCCTAGAGAACTGCACAGACTATAGATGAATTTTGCATTTGGGTGCTGACAATTTCTTTGGCAGTCAGAGGAATAATGTAGGGTGGAAATTTAGATCCCCTCTATTTACATGGAATATATTTTCTGAAACAAGTTTTTCTAAGCAAAGAGAGTTCCCGCCATATTCTCAGCAAATTATCTTAACTCCTATGTAAGTAAAACAGGTTTTGTTTCTGTGTTTTTCTTTTCTTCTAATTTAAAATAACAAAACACAATATGCAGCTTGGTGCTCTTTCTTCTCAACAGAAGGATTCTTCCTTGGGATTGTGCAGGTCTCATGGGCTTTAGTCCAAGATACTTATTTTCAGTAAGGATTTGTTATTCCCACTTCCTAGAGGTCTTTGCATCAGAGAAAGCTTCTTTCAGGTTTTTGGATGGTTTTACATATAAAAAATGGCTTTGTTCTTCGTACCTGATAGTCTGGTGTCTCTACAGTTGGTCAGTAATTACATTGTGGTGGGCATTAGAGTAGATGTTTAGGAAATTAATAATTAAACAGCATTTATAAGGAGTCAAATACTATTTCAAATTCAGAGAGAAGTTGTAGGTGAGTTAGAATCTGATCAGGATACAAAAAGTAAATTCTCTTGTGAGTTGTACGAGCCATGAAAGCTTAGATGAGTAGTTGTGCTCCAAGTGGATTTTAATTCTATTCTGATGAATAGCATATTAATGATTCCAGATTTTTTGAGCTGTGGCCTGTGGAAGACAGAGTAAGCAGAACAGTCTTGGTCAGGAGAACAGTTGTCTGGAGTGCCTGGCTGGATGTCAGAGAATTTGCACTGTTCATGTTGTGATGGGCATTTGAATTTACATCGGACAGTTGGAATTGCTGTACCAACCTAAACATTAGTCAGAGTGCCTGCTGGTTGCATAGGACCAGTTCAATAAATCACAGTCCAAAGGCACTGGGAAATTTAGCTAGTTGGTACACACATCTCATTAGCTGTTGCTGAATAATATTATGGAAAAGTGATACATTTTTTCCACAGAGTTTGCCCGATTGAGAAATCTTTTTTTCAGCTGATGAAGTTGCAGAATTGCTGTTAAGTACCTAGATAACATATTTAAAAGGTTAAGTACAACATGTGTTTTATCATTTCTCCCCTCCCTGCCATGAATAAACAGATACTTGAGTGATCAAGTAGAGAGAAGAGATTAGAGAAAAGCATGCGAGATTGAAAAAGGAATGGGACTCAAATTCTTCACAGCAGCTAGCAAAGTAGTTTTTGCCTTCAAGACACAGTAGATACAATAGAGCTAAGTGAAAGAAATCAACAGATTTCTATTTGAAAAGCACTCACTGGCAGAGTAATAAATTCTAAAAAGGCAGAATTAAATGGAAGAAAATCCTCAGTTTAGGGCCAGAGGAAAATTTGTATTTCTTTCCAGCAAGAGCCTAAATGTGTATCTGCCTTGAATAGAAATGTGGTGTTACTTTGGCTTCCTATAACGTACTTTATCAGGCACTTGGAGTAGAGAGAATAAGCCTAAAGAGTAGTTGTTTTTGCGATTTTGCTGGGGAGCAAGAATGGGCAGACTCTGTAGTTAATCCTTGTCATGTCTTGGCACAAAGAATGTCTAATAATTAAATTACATCAGTGCGTTCACTGGTAGTTTGGAGTGAGAGACTTTGAAACGTCTAAAATACAACTGAAACTGAGATTGTGTGTAATTAGTGCCATACAGTGAGCGAGAATATTACGTAATCCCCGAGGCCAAACTACGTTACTAGCAGATGGATTGTACATGCTAAGAATGGAAGTGCTGGGAAAAAGATGCATGTACTGTGCTGTTAGCCTGATAAATAGAATAGGTGATAGTTTTTAGTGTAGAAGTCAAGCTAGGAAAATACCTCCTATTGTTGCTTATGAATTTCTTGAAAGAACAGCTCAGTTCTTGTTGCTGCAGCACATCGGTGCTAGATAATCCCTTGGCTTTTGGGGTGCCATCAAAGCAGATAGGGGTGCTGTTAAAATTTACTTTTGTCCTGTCTGGGGGGTACCACTTCCAGCTCAGGGCAGGGAGGATGCTGGTAGATAAAGAGCGTTTGAGAGCATATGGACAGATATACTTTAATATTGTAAGTTTGAAACAGTTTTGTGAGCTTTCTTTGTTTTTTAAAGACCTGCTGCCCCCAGAGGTTCCATCACAGAATCACCTTGACTCTCACAGAGGCTAGCAAGTGTTTAAAAGTCATTGGATAACAGCTGTTTGCTGAACTGCTAAAGTGTTAAGACTTGGGATCCTTTGCTACAGTTTCTGCAGGTTCTGGCTCTAAACTACTCACCCTCTCTTCTTCTCTCCCAGTGCTGGGAGAAAATGCTTCCTCCAAGTTGTGCACCAGCTTCTCTTTTGTCCTTATCACCCACTGACTGTCTCTTCCTTGGCCACGTACAGTCAAATACACTGTTCATGAGCTGCTTTTACTGCTTCAGTGACAGCAGGCTGATTTTGGGCACTTTCCTTCCTGACAGTAGCAATTGCAGGCAAAGTCTTGAACCCACTTGAAACTCTGGAGCGTGCACAGTATGGCTGGGGTATTTTTTTAGTGTTGTGCTGCCCAATTCTTAACAAGTCTGTGTTGACTAGATGCCATGGTGATATTCAGGGGTTTAAATCTTGACTAGACATGAACATCATTTCATAACAACAGAAAAGAACACATCCTTGATACTGTCTCGGCATCCTTGCCAATTTTGAGCCCCTGATCTTAAACAAGAAAAGTACAAGAATTTCTGAGTAAACAGGTTATAAGTTCTTTTTAAAAATATTTACAAAACACAACATTTTTTGTAATCCTAGTTTTCGAAAAAAAAAAAAAAAAAAATTTTTTTTACCGTCTATTTTCTTCGAAAAGAAATGTTCAGCTTGTTTCAAGTACCTGGCAAGGAAATTTTCAGTGTGGGTTGTTAAGTTTTGACAGAGCCACAACTATCTAAAAGCATCAGGGATATTATTAGAAAGCATTTGAAAATACTGAAAATATTAGCCATTACTATAGTTACCAGCTCTGCCTGTATTTCTTTCTTCTTCTTTTTGTTTTCTTAAGCTAAATTGTAACTTGAAAGACTGCTGGGGATGAAATTGCATCAGCGCAAGTAGTCTCAAAAGTGGGCACACCACAGTGGAGGGGATGTAAAGACGTCAGCCAAGTGGCAGTGAGCATAGATAGAGAAGAAAGGTCAGAGCAGTAGTTGGGTTCGCAGGAGATCCCCTACGCCTCGAGTTCCTGGGCGTTGCTGCTGTTTGGGCCACGTACGTCATAGTTCTCAGTAGCACAGTTCCAGGTGTAATAGGCATAATTAAGCCCCCAGAGGAAGAAAAAAGCAACACTTGTTACAGGATTTCAAATTTTATTAGAATTAAAGGAATTAATTAAAGCTGTCCCAGGAGATAATGAAGAACACTGTTTTCTGTGCTGCTTCTTTGTGAGCATACATCGTGGATAAAAAGAAATACATGCAGTTGAAAGGGAGGGCTGATGAGTGTTTATTGCACAGATATATTCTGGCTATGTTAGCTGCTGTTTCAAGATCAGACATCTGTCCTTAAAATATTGTGCTGCTTGGAGGTTTTCTCTTTATCTTGAAATAAATCCAAGTTTTTCCTTCATAAAGGAGAACACTTGAATAAACATAACCCTCGTGTAAAGCCAGTTGGGACTAGTCTACTGGCAGTGGCCAGAGTTCTTTTAACATTGGGAATTAGAAAGACAGTGAATCCAACTTCCCCCGTGTCAAGGGTAGCTCGCACAGTCTCTATACTTGACTTCTGTATTATTAAGCAATATGGAAGAAGCAGAAGTTTACAAGAATACTACACTAGGCCACTTTATATATGGTCTGCTATTTCTCAGAAATTACATATTTCTTTCTTTGAAAGTGCAAAACATGCAAGTATTTGTTAAATACAGTATACCCATAGGGACATGTATTTATTTACACATACCAAGCAGGTAAAACTTGTAAAGCTCCCGTTACAGAGCAAAGACAGTTGAGAAGTCTTTTTCACTTCAGTGGCTTAGAAAGCTGAGGTTTGTGTATCCTGGGGAGAGGGGTTGGCACGCGAGGGTACTTCACTATGAATTGGATTCTGCAGAAGTTTGCATGCATTTCTTTTCCATAAAGAAGAGCTTGTAAGAGTTGGATTCTCTGTATCTTAGACTAGGTCACAAGAGCTGTAATGCTGGTAATGGCTGAAACTAGTTATTTAATTCCTTTATCCTCAGTTTGCCTGTCTATAAACTGTGTGCAGTGTCGTATCTGCCTTAGGGAGTTTAGGTTTCTACAATCCACTGAGAGCTTGGATGAGGTATCCAAATAGTTACCTGTTAAAACTTGAGATTTGCTGTTTTAACAGATTATGTTAGTTTAACTTTTATTTTGTTCTTCAGTAAAAGAAAAAAAGATTGAAACAGGTCGGCGGTGACTGTGCTTTGCTTTGCCTCTGGGCATTTTATTTTTAATCCAAATTCTACTGCTTTGAGAGACTTCTGGCATTCATTTATCTCTGCTTATCAGTGGAGTGGGCTGTACTGGATCCTGAGGAATCAACACTGTTATAACATGGACTGCAAGAAATACCTAAATAAAAGAAAAACTAGCTATGAGTTTGCACAGTAAAACTCAGGCCCACCTCTCATCTGAATCATAACAATGTTGTTGGGTTTTTTTATCTTCACTTTTTGTTTATTGATACACATTTCATCGGAGTATCTAAGCATTCATTGATTAATGCCTTGTGAAGGCATTGTTTTAAAAGGAATTTAAAACCAATGCCTGGTTTCGATCATTATTAGTAATTTAATGTTGCTGCCCTGGACTGTTTCAGTTGTGCTAGCTATTGATGCACTGTGTAAAGGAAAATCTAGAAAAAGAGTGCAGAGACACTTCGTACATTTTGTTTGACCCTTAGAAAGAGCAAGTGGATGAGAAATTACGGTTTTATTATCAGACACTTTGGGAGAGTTTGTCTTATTTCCCAATTTTAACATAAGTTTCAATATAGACACTTCAGATTTCTTGAAGGAACAAGTTAACATCAAAACCAGGAGTCTTTGCAGACTAACTTTACTTTGCACAATTTTTACTTTTTTTTTTTTTTTAAATCTCGATTGAAATTTTCAAATGTGTTGAAAAAAACTTGTAAAGGCATATAGAGCATCTGTTGGAGTTGTTAAACTCACTGAGTTAATGATAGATGAAGCATGTGCAAGCTGATCCCCCTACTGCTGGAAACTGATCCACTTAGTGAGACCTGTGCACAAAACTAATTACAGGATCAGCATGAAAAATTGGATAATAATTTTTTTATATGTCATCCATTCAGTCTGAACCCATGTTTTTCTCACAGCGCATGTACAAACTGCGAGTCTGGGTGTTCACGTAGTTGGCATGTGCTTGCTGATACGTGGGTTTTGGCATGTTGGAACGGGTGTGTGTCAGCTTTAGGGGGCATAACCAGTTCCATGTGTGAAACTGGGCACACATATCTGTAGACTGACTTGTTGAAATCTGTGATGAGAATTTCTAGTGTGGTCCTAAGAGTCACAGCTGTAGAAATCTTTAATAGTAATAGAAGATGCATAGGATCACATGCTCTGCCTCACATGTAGTGTTTGTGAATTAAACAAAAAAAGAATGAGTACATATAATGAAGCTTTTCCAACAACGAGCTAACTTTGATTAGTCTAGGAAATGGAATTTAAAACAAATCTTGATAGGATCATTTGCCTTGGACGTGAGTATTTACAAAAACACACGTTGTGTTTTCTAAAATAATTGATGGTGGAAAGAATGTGAACGTGTCCTTAACATGTTAGACTGGAATATGCAGCTGTATTTTTTTATAATTCATACACACATAAGTAAATTCTTGTTATTCTCTCTGCGCTTTTCCGGTACTTAATTAAGTGCACTTGACAGAGCGACTGTGTGGTAGTTTTCATGCCATTGACGCTTAAATAATATGAAGCTGGTGGCAAGCTAGCAGCACAGCACTGTTAATACCATATTGTGGTTAGGGTAGAATGATTTACATGTATGACCTTTGGCAATAAAAGAAACCTGTACAGAGACTGGTTTCACTGTAGAACAATCTTCGCTTGTGTTTTGATTGGAAAACCTTTCCTAACGTGTTTTTATTAGGAAACCAGAAAAGCACTTTTTTTTTTTTTTTTTTTTATATGGTAGAATCTATTCAGACAACAGTCTCTTTTCTGCATGGTCCTTCAGATCATTCAGTGAACTTACCCAATCTTCATTAACGCTTTTCTAAGGTCGCTTCTCTGCAATACCCACCACAACCATAATACTTGCACAGGTACAACTTGGAATGTAATGTGGAGCCTGACCAAGGACAAGTGTTTTCCATTCGTTTTCTTCAGCTTTTATTTAGGTCATGGTCTGCAAAACCTCCTGATCGTAACCTGAAAAAGAAAGGGAAGGAGGAAGGGAAGGATGCACCTTGATACCCAAGTTATTCAGAAATTTATGGTTTGCACATAGAAGAAAACCACCATCTCATTGTACAGCCGCATTAGAACTGTGACCTATGTGTGTACTGATTGCAGTAGATGATACATGTAGAAGAGTAAAGCTGAGATAACGTGGATAAATCTTATGTCGTTATTTTTTGTTCTTATAATGTGTTTTTTTTACTCCAGTTGAAAGCATTACTGATTTGATTCCAATGTCAAGGTAAACGGCCTCCAGATCTTTTTGAATAGTGGGAAGGTGACAAATACAATGACAGCCTGTCAGAGAAATATAATCCTTGTCACACGAGTTTGAATGAACCATTTTCTGAATTCGAAAATTGTATAGAAAAGAATTCTTCACCGAGACCTGTTGCTTTGCAGGTTTGGGGAAGGCAGGGAGTGTCTACATAATAACAAAAAAAGCTACCTTTTTCGGTATCATGGGAAAAACACTTGGAAATAAAAAGAACAAGATTCGAGTAGACAAAATTAACTGCTGCATTTCCATTTATCTTTTCTCTTCTTATTCATCTAGTTAGTCATAAAACTTGCTACGCAATCCCTTATGTAATCAGCGAGGCACAGAATGACAGTGGTAGTATCTCTATTTGTTAACCTTTGTGTTTGACACGTAAAAAAATGCTGTCATCGAAATTGTTTCTCAAATAATAGGAGAAACAACTTTTTTTGTATATTCTGTCCTCTAATTCATCTTTGCTGAACATATCCAAATAACTGATCCATGTTTAGACGACTACTCAAAGCTCCTTCCTTTCCTCTCTCGAGTATATCAGTCCAGGAAAAAGAAATGCCTAGAAGACACAGAATCATCAGCAGTCATCTTTGGGGAAATGTGAGGCCTGAGAGCTGACAGATACGCTAGATGTGACTCAGAATACATTTCATCATGTTAAAAACAGAGACAGTCCTCTCTGTCCACTCTTGTGTAATGTATGTACCTCTCTGGGAAGATAACCTGGCTCAAACTTCAGTACTTCTTTCTCGTATCTTCTCTAATATAAATATGTGCAGACAAAACTGCTGTTACTGAATAAATTACTTGATTCGCTGAATGCCATGTGCAGTCTGGATGTAGCTCCAGGAGCAGGCCAGTGGCCATGGTGCAGTTGTAAGTACTCATGGTGCAAACCCCACCTCATGGCACGTGTTTACAGGAACTGTCCACAAATTAAACTTGTTTGTATCCTAGCGGCAGGATCTGTGTTCAAGTAGTGATGGGGATACAAAGGATATAGGAAATACATGGTGACAGGGTGGTCACCATGAGCAGTAAGAAACACCAGTCGAATTCCTGAAGTCTGACCTTTGTTGCAGGTGTATCCATTTTGTAGCAATCTGGGAGACATAGTATTACATTCCTTTTAACTTTTTTCCTGTTTTATAACAAGGTATCGTTGTGTTTGAAATTTGGATGATGTTTGACATAACAAAACTGAAATTCAGATTTGAGTATTTGAACAGCTATTGAGTCCACACTAAGGAGATTCTCAGTAGTTCTCAGATGCCCTTGATGTACCTAGCTTGTTCCTCACCTTTTCAATAACGACCAAAGGAAAACCACAGGAAATCAAATTTGAGGTCGCATTTGTGATCTCAAATTGTCCATTGTATTTTCAGATCTTGTTTCTCAGTCAGGCATAGTCTGTTACTGTGTGCCGCAGCCTGTGCATTCTTCGGCGTTTACAACTGCAATATAGAAGTTGAATGGAATTCAATAGCTCAAGAACTGGTTATTGTTTATCTTTCCTATAGCACAAAAATAGTTTGAACAACTGCATGAATCTAAATGCAACTCTTTGAACCTGAGTGCTCTGGGAAAAGAGATAAATGAGCTACCTTGAAAATCAGAAAAGAATCCAAATGCTGTTGCTGTGACTTTCACAGGGCATTCCGAATGGATGATGCTCTGGGGAAAGATTTCACCTTGTAAAATAGCCGGCAGTTTTCCTACCTATTTTGACCTGTCAAGATATTCAAGGAAGAAGAAGAAAGATGTTGAGAAATACTTCCACTGAATCAGGGAAACAGGGTTTGAGATCAAACACTTACAAGTGGTTTGAAGAAAGGTAGTAGCAGAAGCAGTTGCCTTTTGAAAGCATTTTAGAGCAAACAGTACAGTCAGAACACTATGGGGAAAGTTCAGCAGTGAGCTGAACTCGTAAATAATTGGATCAGTTGTGAAGGTGGTGCAGTTGCATTCATTTGCAGGTATATCAGACTTTTGCTTAGCATGCCAAAATTAACCAAACCTTTAATGAGTTCCACCCTGAGAAAACACTGTGAATGGCGTTGTGGCTCTGTCTGCACAGAGCTTATAATGATATTTAAAACACGATTGAACTTTGGAAAAATGTACATTCCTAAAAGCATGTCTTAAAAACAATTAGATTTTTAACTACTATTAGATGCAGCAGCCTTCTACATAAGCACCAAAGGAAGCTATATTCAAAGCACGAGATTGATAATGAGAAGATAATTCATCTATTGAAACAAACACAACAGAGTAGGGAAAAAAATATCTTTGAATTCCAACTTAAATTTGAATTTTCCCAAATTTCTGTAATGTCTAGAAACTGTTTTGAAGTGTTGATAATCCTCTCGTGTAAATTAATAGTATGTCATAATTTTTACTTTATAAGATCTTGTGCTCGAGAATCTCACTTCACGTGTAATGAATGTTAATGCTTGCTTTACTTTTTAAAGGGGAATCAAGCTCACCCGATCTATTTATGCTCATTGAAGGGGTATGTCAACATAATGGGTCAAGGAAGATCTTACCTGGATTTCCACAGCTTTTGTGCCGGTTCCCTCAATAAAGGCCCTTAAATAAATTAGTTTGTGATGCCGTAAGAAGAACGATCATATCATAGATAAGAAACTGGTTAAGAGATAAACCCCAAGCATTAGAACATGTGGTTCTAAGGCTTCTTAGGAGAAAAAAATAGTAGTTTTTAGCACTGTCTTGACTTAGGCTTATACTGTTCAGCACAGATAAAGACAAGTCATCCACAGAAGAAAAGATAGCCCCAATTAAAAGAACCATAATGATAGTGAACTAGTTTGCCATTCAGAAAAAAACATTCGGACTTACACAGATGTTTTTACGAAAATGTCAGCTCACTGTAAAATGGTAAAAAAGCAAATCAGAAGTTAGGAATTAGGAAATCAACGGAAAACAGAATAGGTTGTTCTGCGTGTGGTTCTATGTATAAGTATGTATAGACAGACAAACGTACACGTGGCGCGTGTGCGTCTCGGATGTGTGGCGTCCCCACCTCAAATAGGACCGTTTAGAACTAATCGTAGGTACAGTTAAGCCAACAGAGATGACAAGGGAATGGAATCGCATGAGCAGTGGTTCAATAGACTGAACATTTCCATCTGGAAGAAAGATAACTTGGGTAAGAATGATTGAGTGAAGTCCATACAAAACTTGAGAGTTCATGGAGAATGTGAAGAGGAAATGATTGCCATTGTCTTTCTCAATAGAAGAACTGGAAGGCAGTGGCAGAAATTACCTAGTGTTAGTCTCAGAATAAAATGATGTGGCATGTAGTTAAACAGTGGAATGCAACTGGCATAGGAATTAGAGCTGCTAAAATTTAGGAAGTAAGCTAAGCATATTCAGTAAAGGACTACTGAGTGATATGAAAGACGTATCTGACTTAGGAAGTCTTTGTGCCTCAAATAAAAAATACAGCCTGGAAAAATACACTGTCAAAATAGCATATATTTTTTCCTGGGTTTAGGATCTCTCTTATGCATCCATTGTTGATGCCTTTGAATAATGGACCTTTGGTCTGACTTGGCATGACTTTATTATGTTTCTGTGTTCTTGTGCTATTGCTGAAGAGTTTTGGCCATTGAATCTAATCATTTAAAGGGCCTGATCATTAACTGCCTTGAGATTCTGCTGAAGCTCTTCATACTCGGACGTTTTTACTAACCTGAGTATCTCCACATTAGCAAGAAAATACTAAGAACCAGGAACTTCTAGTGCAAATTACGGATGAAGTCATTATTGACACGGTGGTGAAGTTGAACATACTTTTCTGAGGGAAGCATTAGGCCCCATTTTTTTCCTTATTTGTATGCCAATCAAAACAAAGAAATGCGTACAGTTTTCCGTTACTTAGGGACCTTGTCACTGATGTTTTGCACATTTTCTCTTTGATTAACAGAAATAAAAATATTTTAAACTTTGCAGCATTGAAATACGTCAAGATAACTAAATACAGCTTTTTGCTTATACCTGATCCTAAGTCTTGATCCTTCAAATATCAAGAAACTGTGCTAGAATACGTGAAAATATTGAAAAAAATTGAAGGGAATTAAAAACTCCATTGAAAGTGTCAAGACTGTTCTTAGTATAAATAGTTCCAGTTCTATACCATATGGTCTGTGGAAACCATTCACAGTATTTTCTAGACTTAATAATACTCTATATTTATGTAGCTCAGGAGGCAAGGACTAGTTAGTTTCCTTCATAACATAACAAATTGCATCCTGGAATGACGAGCCTATGAGGATGAGTTAATAAGCTGTATTTCACTGCTCCATGTCTCATTTGGCTGTCAGGTTTTACTTTGTTTTGAAGAGCGCTGGTGTGGTGAAGAGTAAAAAGACAACAAGTAAAGCTCAATCAGTTACCTGCACCTTGCTTAACTATGGATTATCTTCTCATACATCATTAAGGAAAGTCTTTTTGTTCAAATCGAGCCCTTCCTGTAACTTTATACAAGCTAACAAGAGGGCATATTCTTCCTGGTGTCCAAATTTTACTTGTAAAGCAAGTATTGGTTATGCTTCCCAGCCCTTGAGTTTCCCCAGCAAGGGCAGACAATAGAGTGTCAGGACAGCAGTCTGCTTTGCAACTCGGGTTAGGGTTGTTCAAGAACTTAGTAACAGTTGTGGAAAACTTGTATGTAGTCTGTATCGTCCAGGACACTTTCAAATGTTGGCTGCCTTTTATCTCTAAATAGGTGTTCCGTGGTTTGGAAGCAGTTATTCTAGATTTTTAGTGATAGAGAGGTCTCCTCACAGTGAATTCTAGTATTTCTTACCTTTTTGTGTCTGTTTTGAGATATTTAAAACAGCTTAGTAAAGCAGAAGCTTAAAAAAATCCTTAGGTTTCAAAAATAACTCTTTTGCAATACAAGCTTCTAAATCTAACCCCTGTGCAAACCCCACGAAGTCGCATACAGGCGTAACTGAGAAAGGAACTTGGCACGTTCAGTGTCATTATCTGTAGAAAGACCATTCTTAAGTTTTCCTTTTCTATGGGAAACTGCTTCACTGCTGGCTGAATAGGTTTAGGAGCCTAGAAAAGGGATTTTGGTCTACAACTCTGAGTTTCAGGAAAACCAGCATCCTAAGAACTGGACTTTATCAAAGAGGAGAACAGATAACTATGAAGAACCAAATGCCCTGGTGTCGTGGTTTAACCCCAGCCAGCAACTAAGCACCACGCAGCTGCGCCCTTGCTTCCCCCTCACCCAGTGGGATGGGGCAGAAAATCGGGGAAAAAAAGTAAAACTCATGGGTTGAGATAAGAATGGTTTAATAGAACAGAAAAGAAGAAACTAATAATGATAATGATGACACTAATAAATGACAACAGTAATAATAAAAGGATTGGAATATACAAAACAAGTGATGCACAGTGCAATTGCTCACCACTCACCAACCAATGCCCAGTTAGTTCCTGAGCAGCAATTTACACCCCCAGCCCCACTCCCCCCAGTTTACATACTGGACGTGACGTCCCACGGTCTGGAATACCCCCTTGGCCAGTCTGGGTCACTGCCCTGGCTGTGTCCCCTCCCGACTCCTTGTGCCCCTCCAGCCTTCGCGCTGGCTGGGCATCAGAAGCTGAAAAATCCTTGACTTGGTAGAAACATTGCTTTAGCAACAGCTGAAAACATCACAGTGTGTTATCAACCTTCTTCTCATACTAAATCCAAGACATAACACTGTACCAGCTACTAGAAAGAAAATTAACTCTCTGGCTGAAACCAGGCCACCTGGTTTCTGGCTGCAGAAATGTCACTCAAAACATTAATTTTATTATTTGATAGGGTTTGGGCATGGAGAATGTGTAATGATGTAAACTGATGCGTCCCGTATAAGCAGTCTATTAGAACAAGTGAAAAGGAGGGCTGTTTTTTTTGTCTAAAATTACCATATTCTATGTCACTATTATTTTTATGTAATTACATTCATTGGTATAGAGAGATGGATAGTTTCAGTTAAGTGTTTTTCCGGAAATACATTCTGTCCATCTTCAAACGTGAGTTCTACAAGTAGGGATGGTGTGTTACTACTCTTTTCATCCCCTATCTGTTACCACAAAATCATGTTGTAAAAAGGAAATTAATCTCTGCAAATACTTTCTCACAAGTAGGCGAGGAAACTTCTCACTGCATTACAAACCAGGTGTATTTAAAACAATATTTTAGTGTACGGTATAGACAGGAAGTTATTTGGGCTAAACTCTTTTCAGCCCAGAAGCAGTAAAACAGCATGAGTGAAGGATGTGAGCTGAGGGAATCTACTGCAGACCTGTAGCATCTTGGCCGCAAGATGATCAAGGAAGAGCTTATGCAGATAAGTAAGAAACAGTTCCTGGAAAGACCATGTTTCGCATGGTAGTAAATTCTATTTTTTTTCTTTTTATCAGATGGGATATTTCTGAAGTTTGCTTCTTTGAATCTCAGCATAGTACTTTGGCACAAACCTTACAGTAACACCATGTTAAGAAACAAGCACTAGTTAAATCCAGTCCTCGCTGGCTGAAGAGCTAAGGATCATCTCTTTCAAGATCAGTCTAAAATGTCTGACAAATGCTCAGGGCCACACAATATCCTAACAAGAAGTGATCTGCAGCTGCGTGGAGTCTTCCACAAAGACATTTTCTCAGGTATTACTTGCATTCATAGGAAATGGGTGTTCCTGTTTCTGCTACTTGTGATGCAGACAGAGACTTGGAAGGAGCTGGTTTATGCCATCATATCCTCTGCTCTTGTAGTTTCCTCCCTTTTGGATTCGCACATCTCCTTCCCCTACAGCATTGATGTACAGCCAGAAATCCAGATGGTTGAATATTAAATGGGCTTTGTAGTTAACTTGCATAACAGAGCTAGGGTGTACTGCCTCCTTTCCTAAATTCTGGTCAACAGGGGTATGTAAAGGAACAGAGCATTTAGATTCCACTTGTCTTGCAGGGGATTTGCTATAAACTGCCCCTGCCACCTCACCCCTTTTTTTTTATGCTTTAAGAGCTGGTATTTTCTATAGGACAGGCAGAATTTTAGTATTTCAGGTCTGCAAGCTCAAATAGAGCTTTGCAAGGATAAGATCTATTTTGTTTTGTTTATTAAAAAGTAGAAAACTTGACCCCGTAAGTTTGAAAGATTTCTTTTCAAATATTTCTGTTACAGCGCCATGTAGTATATACTTCCTTCAAAAAGAGAAAGCATTTGTGCTTGTGCAAAGTCACCCATGTGTTATAAACGGATGTTAATTGGGATGATACTATGTAGCTGTTCAGCACCAAGGATATAAAATAGAAAGAAAATAGAACTGTATTGAATGGAGGATTCTGTTCCTGACTGTGCCATTGACAATGTCTGCTGCATTGTGGAGTCGCTGCTCTGCCACTTCTGATTTTTTAGGAGGACCAGACTGTGTTTTTCCATCATTGAAACAGGAAATCTACCAGTCCATTTTTCTATCTCCTGTTCCTACATGGCAGGATAAAAACAGCATCATAAAGATCATTAGGCCGTAGAAACTTTCTTCAAACAATTAAGTACTTACTGTAGAAGCAGAGACTGTCACTGCTGTGTGGGTAGAGGTGAATGTTTGCCTGTAAATGCTCAGGAGGCCGTTCAAAACTTAAGTCACCACTGAGACTATTTGTGTTCTTCAGCTCTCTTCCTGATGTCGTCCTCAAATATTATTACTGTTTGTTTACACTTTCTATGACGTTCATGTACTAGAATGTAATAATGGTAGGTATTGTAAGAGTTCAGGAGAAAACTTAAAATGCAACGTTTTGAGGCCAGTAAGGAGTAGATATGTTATGTTGGGAAAGCAGCCATATCTTTGGATGCGTTATATTGTGGTTTACACTTGTTTTCTGAAATACCAAGCTTTTGAAGAGAATTCTGGTGACCCTTCATTTAATCCTGAAATGGGCATAGTACTACTTGCCAACAGTAATACTGAGATATGATCAAGGTGGTGCTGACATGCATTAACTTTAGCCACTTAGATAAGAGGTGTTTTGAAAAGGCTTAGAGTTAACATCGATGATATAAATTGTATTATTTTATTTAACTGTTTATTGTCATTGCCAGCAGGGTCAAATTAGGCTAGATTTTAAGAACTGTTCCGTGAATTTTCAGACTGCACTATTCGTGGGTTTGGTACATCTGTACATGAAGTCCCGTCTGCATTTTTGAAGGCCTTAGCCTTTATGATCCACATGATAAACATACACTTTGTCCTTGTACACAGATTCTAGGAAAAAAGGTAACCTTCTTCAAGAGCTGTAATGTGTGGATTTGGTATCTGACCTTAGATATTGAAATGGTTTTCTGCTGTTCTGGTTGAGATTTATAAATAGAAGCAAAAAGTTTGCTTACTCTTCCTGCCTCTGTGATATCAAGTAATTTGGCATATTTGCAAACTTTGCACAAGCAAATAACTATATTCGAGCAGGCCTGAGTGCTTCATTATATGTGATTTGGAATATTTATTTCAGATTAGATTGTCTGGTCTCAAACTAAAGCAACTTTACTGTCCTTGTGGTTTTAAATTTCCTGAAGTGAAAAAACAATTAGTGCGTTCTAGAAATGCACATGCCATTTGAACCTATTGTACCTCTTGAGCATTAGAACCTTTTTGGATATGGAGCTTCCAGTTGCACAGGTAATATTCGGGTGAAAAAAATAGCCGAACTTTCGATTTCAGGTACTTTTCGGTTGTTTTTTCTGTCACGGTGTCCTCACCCTTAATGAATGTGAGTGATTTGATCCACGTGAAAGTGTGAAGACACAAACCCGAAGCCCCAGGACCCTAGACGTGTTTCTGAATACTCTAGTAGCAGATAGGTATGGGAACAGACTGATCCTAGGGTCCAGGCATGGTCAAACTAGTCTCCTTCTATATTATGGTCAAGTGCCTGTGGTTGGATTCAGTGCCTACAGGCTTCTGAATGGTTAAGACAGAGTTCTTGTAACGCAGGCAGAAATGAGTGCTGCTGACTGAATTGTATACCATCAAATGCAGAGAAAGCCCTACAAGCCTTGCGTTTGCCCTCAATCTATGTTTTCCAGTGGAATGTATATACTATGCTGATGCATCTTAATCTCCTTCACTCTTAAACACTGCTAACATGGCTACTTCAAAACGCTTGAATAACAAACTTCTTTAATAAGCTGTTTGTCGAGTAGAGGTCTGGGAGTTGAATAGCGATCTTTACTTCGATAAGGCAATAGCCAGCAATGGTCTATTTCGAGTTCTGCTCTTTATTGCTGCTGATTAGTTTGATTTCATACACCTTAAATTGGTTCTGTGTGTATGGGAGAGCTACAAGTCTCATTTATAGTATCTTTCCTTAGAACAAAAACAATGTGAGAGAAATTGTTTTACTGTCAGAGATATCAGTGTGAGAGGCAAGCTTTATATTTTTAATCCCCATTTATTAGCTTTTAGTAGTTGGTATCTTTAAGACCATCTTTTCATGATTACTTTACCTGGATGGCTTTTACTTTTTCCACTGTAACAAGAATAAAACCTTTTTTTCTCTCAAGTAATTCTCTAGCCAGCAAGAAACCATTGAATGTCTTAGTGAAAGAGTCTTATATGTCTTTATGCGAGTAGCTTTTTTTCATTAAACTGGTGCATATATAGATACTATAAATGTCATTTGGATTCTTAAAGTTGTCAAAAGTGAATAGTTTGTTTCTCCTGCTGTCTGAAATCTATCTGACAAAATGAAGGTCAACATAAAGCACAGATAGGTAATGAAAACAGCTATTGTGCAGGTAGAAAACCTGTGATCAATTAAGTGGGCAGCATCTGGATATGACCGCAATCTATTTGTGAAGGGCTGTAAATAGCATCAAAGATTTGCCAGCATTAGGTCTGTGGACAGCAGGAAATATTTGAAAGCCAAAGTAGGATCAAATGTTGGAGTAGAAATTATGGTTATAGCTAACCACAAATCAAGTGAGAGCCATTAGAATGTTGTTTGTTATCCTGTGGTTGGATGTAAATTCTCAACATTGCTCCTTTGATTTGTAAAGCAAATGAGGGTTAGGCTGCAACTTTGAAGACACGAGAGATGTTAAAGTAAGACAAGCAGGCTGCACTATCTTGGCTGTGCTCTGCCTTTGGAGGTTTTCTGAAGGTATCTCTTGCTCTACAAGTATAGGCATGGTTCCTCACTGTTGAACACCCTGTTTATTTTGTTTCCACTGCAGGACACGCACCACTGAACCTTGCGCCTTTGTTTGTACACCTTAAGTACCTCACACAGCAGAACTCTTAAAAAGCTGGCTGTGTGGTGTAATTCGCTTGCTGTTAGAATGCTATGAAGCACGTACATTTTGGTTCCCTCATGGACCAGCAAAGCTGATAGCAATTCCTGGAAACCTGTATCATTCTCATCATTGACAAATGGCTTTGGTGAATGAGGCAGATGCTTGGTGGGAATCCCACCAGGATGGGGGATGTACTGGCATGTGCTAGCTATTACTCTCTAGCAGTCGTAAAATCCCCATTGCTGTCTCATGTAAAACCTGTCACAGACAGATAGCAATGAAAGGAATAATCTTCATCTAACTGTAGGAGTTAAATCTGTAAGTTCATATGTGAAGGTCAAACATTTTCCCAGCGGCCAGAGAAAACCCGTGTTGTTATCCTCAGCTTCTTCCCATGTTGAGGAGAGGGCCATCTAGCCAATCTCTAGGCAGCCTTGCTTAGGCCTGGGGGGGAATTAATGGAATTAATAAGAGAAAAGAAAAAACTATTGCTAGTTGGTGGTGCAACTGCGAATGGAAAATATGAAAAGGAAGTGATCCAGATCATCTTACAAGATGTCGAGTGGAAAGAGTTGAAAACTGGCATTGTTTTATTTTGATAATCATTCTTTTTTTGTGGTTTCATGTTTTTTTGTATCATTTCATGGTATTTTCACTTTTCTTCTTTTGGAGGAGGCAAAGGCTTGGGTAAGGACAATATAAAAAAGAAGAGGAGAAAGGTTTATCTTTGACACATTCAGAAGCTTTTAATGCTTTCTCTTCAAAAACGTTCGTAAAGTAAATGCTTGTATTTGTGTGCGTGGTAATGACTTCCAGAAGGATTGGCTCTTCGGTCTTTCTGAGGGCTGGTATTAGGGTGATGTCATGGTTTAACCCCAGCCAGCAACCAAGCACCACGCAGCCGCTCCCTTCCCCCCCACCCCCCTCCAGTGGGATGGGGGAGAAAATCAGGAAAAAGGAAGTAAAACTCGTGGGTTGAGATAAGAACTGTTTAATAGAACAGAAAAGAAGAAACTAATAATGATAATGATAACAAAAATGAAATGACAGTATTAATAAAAGGATTGGAATATACAATCAATGCACAATGCAATTGCTCACCACCTACCAACCGACACCCAGTTAGTCCCCGAGCAGCGATTCCCCCCATCCCCATTCCCCCCA
>JANZLQ010000002.1:7552980-7565871 GCA_026212715.1 Elanus axillaris
CCAACTGAGGAGGGGGAGTGATAGAGCGGCTTTGGTGGGCACCTGGCGTCCAGCCAGGGTCAACCCATCACACCCAGCTGAGACCAGGACAGATGACCAACCTGCAACTGAGTGTCAGGTCCTCCTTCTTGCCCTTAATGAAGATGGATGCGGCATTCCCTTTTTCCAGTCATTGGGCATTGCCACCAATCACCATGAAATCACTGTGATATCCTCCAACTCCACTGGCACCTTTGGTTGTATCCCATCTGGTCCTGAAGAGTTGTGTACATAAAATTTTCTCAGTTGCTCCGTAATTTGGTCTTTATCTACTCATTTCCACAGACTCAGTGGGAGTGATTTAATTATACACAAAAATACAAGCAAGCAAGTAGAAGAAAATAGAACATTTACTTCTGTTTGATACACTTAAAACCAAAAGTCATTTTAATTTGTTAGTAAATTTTGGATTGCGAAGACTACGGAATTGACATAATTCTGCCTCGTCAAATCCATGAAGAGGCTGACTCCTGTGACTTGGCAAATTTCCAGTTGATGTCAACTTTGAAGTCAAAGAGGATTCCTTTTGAGGAAAGACAACAGGATTTGGATTAAAATACTTATTTATGATTGATAAATGAAGTCCACCTGGTCTCCAGACAAGGAGTGTGGATGATGCAAGAAAAATCAGTTGGAGAGTTTTGCCTTCATTTCAGCTTTGTATACCACTTTATTTCAGGTTAAAATACTTCCCAAACCAAAAGAAATCTTTGGATTGACTCATAAATTTTAAGAACATATTTCCAATATAAAATAGCAGTGATTGTTACTCATGTAGAGGCTAATTTGAAAAGAAGAGCAATACAAACCTTGTGTTTAGGTTTAAGAAATTAACTTTTTTGTGTGTGTGTGGACCTTCTACATTTTCATTTCACAAGGATTCTAAGTGCCACCTTGTGGACAACATTATTAATCTTGAATCTCGTTTTAGGACACAAATTGGTGAGGTACAATAGTAAAACTCAGTTTCAAATTCTGTGACAGAAATTAGTTACGTTTTCTTTGGGGATTGGAGGATTTGGATTTATCGTATTTTCCAGTATTGGTAATTGTTATTCTGAGACTTTACCTTCTTTATTAGTGTATGAGTATTCTGTAAGAAATCTCTGAAGTCAAAGAACATATTACCATTGGCTTCATTGGCTGTAAATAAAGCCAAACTCTACTAGTCTTACCGTGGATTCTTACTACATTATTTTTGCACTTCTTGCTGAAACAACTTTGTTGGTCACTCTAAGAAGCTGAATGCTAGCTTGTGTGGATCACAGATCTGGTTTGAATGGCAATTTGTTACTTGATATATAGAACTTTACTAAGGACTATAAATTGCACAAACCGAAGGCTTTTGATTAACAAGTTTCCCTTTTTCTCAGCTACCCAAGCTCTGGGTTCTCTTCAGAACCCCTCTCATAGCCACCAGATAGCCCCACCCGATGTGAGAGGGGACCAAGCATTTGTTCCCAGTAGTGTTAAATAACACAGCCTTTTGTTTAGCAATTTAAAACCTTTCAAGGGTCATTTTTTTTTGTCAAATCTTTTAACGTTCCAAGATTAAGAAGAAAAAACCGTTTCCCCTTAACTTTAAAAAGAATGTAGGAGCATGCAGGAACAGGTATATGCTATATTTATTTTCTTCTTATCGCACGTTACTAAGAGCTTCAAGACGGTCTAGGTTTGGAATCACTGTTGGTTGCGGTCTTACATCATGACTTACAGTAAAATGTAGGTAACAACTGCACAGTGGAAGCTTCCCCTGATCAGGAAAAAAATTGGAAGTTGCGTGTTTTCTGCTCATTTTGATTCAGAGAGTTTTAGCTTGTCTAGAGCAATATTAATTGTCTCTTCAGTAAGCAAGCAGGAGATCTCTTTTCCTTTGACTGGAACTTGGAGTAGTGAGGTAGTTCGACAGCCAGAGGAAAAAGAAATACTAATTTGGTCAGTCGGATCTATGGTGTGAGGAGCAACAAAGGCATCCTGATCCATAGGAGAAGGTGAACCTGGAGCTGAGAATCCCAGCAATCCAGGCAGACAGTGGCCTTACCAAAAAGGGTGCGTGTCCCCAGTTCCAGAGCAAGTAGGACAGGTCTGCCGATGGTTGCTAAACTCAACCAACAGTCTGGATGTCAAGCCCAATCCCTAACGATGAGCCAGATCCTACGTCAAGCCAGAAAATGAAGTCAGCAGGTCAGGACCAGGGGCAGAATCAGGGTGGTACAAGACGCAGAGGTGTACCTGCAGCACAGCTCACAGACCGGTGGTGAGACCCTGCCTGCCCTTAGAAGCACCTCCTGGGAAAAAGGAGGCCAGGAGGCATCTCTGAGGCTCTGTGGTTCAAGGCTGGATGGCTGCATTATGAGAGTTAGCCTTGAGCCTGGGCAGCTAACCTCCCAAGAGTGGGACACAAGATCTGAAGAAGGGAGTAAACAAAACTCAGCTTTGTCTAGTTCACAGCCTGGGAAACCAGGCTATCCTGCGGCTGCCAAGCTCTGGCTGTAGTGTTTCTGGACACCTTCCTCGGGAGTGCAGTGCCAGAAGTTCTAGCTAGTCCTGCTCTGACTACCAGATGCAGCTGCAGCGCTGAAATCTCAGAGGTGCTCATACTGGTTCTTTTCCCTGCTTCCTAAACAAAATCTGCCTTCCTGGCCCAAGCCTCTTTTTGTAAACCTGCTTTCATCATGTGATACTTACATTTCTCTCATGTTTTGCGATGTGGGCTGATTTATCAAACCGTGTTACCCAACTTATATTAGACTGATGTTGGTTTAAGGGGGACTGAACCTGAGCAGCTTCAGGCCCACAACTGGAAACCTGAAATGAGCCAAAAACCCATTCTAGTTTCACTTTCTGCTTCTCTGGTGAGTTGTCTTTTATGTTCAGTTTCCCATGACGTTATTCAACCTAATTATTTGCCCGATTTTCCAGTTTCCAGTTGCAGCGGAACTGAGTCTCAGTGACGGGCGTGATTCCCCAGCTCTTCCCATTCTCACTGACAGTTCTTCTTAGCTTCCACAGTTGTAGTCCAGGCTGTGTGTTAAATGACATCAATATTTTCCATGTTGCACTGGGGACCAACAAAACTTGCTGTCTTTTTGTGGGATTGGTGAAGAAGAAAATGATTCAAAATGGGTCTTCAAGTCAAAAGAACTCTAATGAAATGACTTTCTCCTAAGTTTCTTTGTCGAAAGGCTAAACGGGATTACATGTGTACATCTAGCTGTCGTCTTACCCAAATGGATATTTGGTGGATGAGTCACAGATCAATAAAGCAGCAAAGCTTGTCTTCAGATTTCATACTTTATTAAAGGTGGGTGTAGTGTTTGCTGAATTAGTTTAAATCTTGTATCAGTTCTTCGAGGCTCCTCAGATAAATCCTGGAGTTGGTTACAGTCCTGTTTATGTAAGAGAGAATGTTGTAAATAACAAATACAGGATTCGCTATGCAGTTTGGCCTCAAGAGCGTATGTGCAAACTTTTGTTTCAGAAATTGCAAACAAGTTCTGTGACTAGATGATAGAAAGGAGAAGAGATATCATCACTAAAAACACATGTGAAAGCTTCTCAGGCTTACTGGGGGATAGCATAGCTAACCTCTGAGACAGCAACACTGGCACGGGTCGGGTCTTAAAAGCTTTGAATGCAAGATCTTAATGAGGGAACTAGTGTGTAAGAGAACTCCCAGAAAGGCAAATATTGACAGTTTTAGCTTGAAGGCTCTGTCACAGACAGGAAAAAAGAGTATTGTTCGTTGTAGACAACAACATTTACATACTAAATGCTTCGCTAAAAAGTCAATAACAGTGTTTGCAGGTGTGAATTTTACATCGAGATGGGTAATTCTGTTAGGTAAATCGGGATTGATGAAACAAATCTTCTGGTTCTGGCTACAACGGCAATGATCATTTCCAGCGGCAAAAGTGTGAAAGAGATTAAGTTATCTGTTGAAGCAGCCACCAGTGATAGCATTAAAATTTATTTTCTTTGTATCATCAAGCTTTTCGCAGTTGTCCTGGTGGTCTTGAGGGTTGTTTAACTTAAGATGAGATTTGAGGACTAAACAGTAGAATCATAAACCAAAGGAGAAAATGAACAACATTATATTCCTTCGGAGTTCAAGACCTTTGTAAGACTAGATACAAAGAATCCCCATGGAGACCTCCTAAGTTATCGTCTGAGTTGGAAGGGCTCTGAAAAGCCATTAATCATGCTGCATTTGTGGTACAAGGAACCCCACAACTTGAAGCTGAAAATCCTCCACGCTTACAAAGGGCCGTGAAGTAAACTGTGATTTCAGCAAGCTATTCCGAGTAAATGATACTTCCTCTTGTGTCTTTTGTAGGTGGCATTTCACTGGAGACTAGAGCTAATTCCTAGGCCCAACTCCCACTGATTTTGACGGGAGCCTTTCCGCTAATTTCAGTGGGATTTGGATCAAGAGTGACTAATGTAATACAAATATGTATGAAGTAGGTATTGTTGGACAAATTTTGGAATATTGACCACGTACTGCACATATACTATGCTTATTAANNNCGCCCCCACAACGATTAGAAGAGATTCACAAAGAAAACATACTTACTAATCCTTTCAAAGCTCCCTGCATGTCCTTGGCTCAAGAACCTGATGCATTCACTCAGCTGAGTGTGTCTAGGCCATGGTCACTAAGTGAGACACTTTATATGAAAGTGATGAACCATCTTTTAGCACAGTTGCACTGCAAGGGAGCTGAAAAAAAAACCCCAAAACCCAAACATCCAGTGTCCACTAAATGTTACATCATGAGGAGGTCTGGAATATTGAAAGGAAGGAGAGTTGGACGCTGAGCGCAGCTGGCTGCTGGTAAGAAAATAAAACATGAACCTTTAAAGCTGAGCAGCTTTATGCTGTGATTGACTTCATCCATGCATGGTTTTTGAATGGGAAGGAGTAAGAAGAATCCATTTAAGGATTGAGGAGGAAAAGCAAGGAATTCCTGTAAAGGTGGAGGGCAGAGTACTTTCTAAATGTATAATGGAGCAGACGTGTGGTTTTTGGCAACTTCTCCTGAGTAGAACATCAACAGAATACCATAGGAGTGAAATCCCAGATGTCTGGTAATTAGACAAGCTCTTTATGTTGTAACCCCAAATGTCCTTGTGTGAAAGTGGTTCAATAACAATAATTCATGCAGTGTCATGAAGTAGCACATAGAATTTTTAATTGTCAGCAGTTCATACTGTGTTACCTGTTTATGCTTTTTTCTCTTACGAGCTCTTTCTTCTGTCACGCTCCTACCCGAAGGCTTTTAAATTCTGAATGACAGTCTGACTGCCAACAAATGAGTGCCTCAGAATGCCTAGGGCTCTCTTGCATCAGGTAGGTCAGAGAGGTGGAATTTCAGACTTTGATACTGCATGATAACATTTCAGTGTTGAGCTTATATGTAAAGCAGAGCTCTCTGTTTAAATGAACTCACCTTGGTGCTCAGAATTTGCTTATAGGTGTGAGAGAACAGAAAAGCTGGTGTTTCCCAAAGCCAATGAATAAAATTCAGTCATGGCAATGCAATAAAAGCTTTGCAGTATAAGTTTTTAGGGTCACGGAATAGCGAACATTGCGAAGTACAGTTGCTGAATTCAGTCATTTTAATTTCCTCTATTGTGGGCTTTCCAAATAATGTCTGTTTAAAAAAAATTATGGCACCTCTAAGTAATACCAAAATGCTGTTAACTAGAAATGGAAGTGAAGATTTAACAAGACAATAAATGCCTTGAACAAGATGCACAAAGGAAAGAAATAGTGCGTTTAGGAAAAATAAATTACTTTTAAATGGTTCCAATGATCTGCTCAAGCATTTAAGGTCAGGAATTAAAACAAAACAAATCTGAAAAACACCCAGCAGCATTTGCTTCACCAGTACATTCAGTTGAGCAAATACTGGGAGAATTACATTCACAAAGAAGAAGAAACTGCAGTTTAGTTAGCCTGTGTCTGGGCTCTCTTTTATTTTTCGCCTTTGTCTTCCTTTTGCTTCAGCCATCTCTCTAACCATTTGCAGTCAGTTTGAATGGTGGGATTTGAGTATTTTCTGTAAACGCAAATGATTATGTCCATGTTCAAAACTGCTGCTAAGCTGTGGTAACTAGATCAGCCTGTATTCTGTATCCGTTTGAAATGAAGCATATGTTAGCAGCTGAAAGAAAAGAGAAAAACCACTGTTGAGTCGTTAGTGCCCTCAAGAATGTAAGTAGTATATCAATGAGCAGCAACGGGAGGGAGGTGATAATGGTAGAGGAAAGGAATAGCTGAGATTGAATGAATGCTATCCCCCCTCCCCTGATGCAGTGAGAAACAAGATGTTGCTTATGGCATAAAAGGTAGCAGAATAATACTGGAAGCACGCAGTGATACGTTCTCAGGGTCAAGGGAGCACTGAGAGGAGAAGCTCTATAGATGTTGGATGACTGTTCCTCCTAAGGCCTCTTTCAGTTGTGAAGATTCCTACAAATCTCGGTGAACTTAGTTGAAATCTATATACTGTATTCTGAACTTTAAATAATGCAAGGAGAGCTGCCTAGAAAGTATTTGTCAATGTCTTTTCTGTAAGTTATAATAGAGAAATTTATATTCTTCATTGTATGTTTGCGGAAGCAGAAAATGCAAGTTATGAGAAGAGCATTAGAAATGTTGTTAAGCTGCTCTTGAAGTGTCATTCCTACAGATCACTGTTTTACAATTGGAGTCTAGTTAATAACTCAGTTGATGCACAAACCAGAAAGAAACTAGTCTCACGTTCCCATAGCTGTGTTGGCCTTACAGTGCTAGGGAAAGTTAGACTTTTTTCCTGGTTTCTGCATCAACAGAGTTTCTAACTTGGTTCCACTTGCAGAACAATTTTCTTGGAGTGACATGCCAATAGTGGCTTTAATTTTGGATACGGGAAGCCAAGTAAAAATAGTGATATAATGGAATGGTCTGGCACTTAATGGCTGGAAGGAGTTTGGGGTTCTCCCACACACCTCCAGTGTGACTGCAGGTTGTTCTAGCAATCTTAGCTTTCCAGATTTAAAAGCAATCTGAAAAGGCGGCTGCTTATTTACCCCTTCTCCTGACTATGTCCATGGGTGAGTACTTTGTGGCTCTTGAATGGCTCAATCATCGTCCCTGTGTTGGTTGGGACTTTGTTATGAATGATGGCCTGTGGTGTTTGGAGGTTGGCTTAATAGTCTCCATCCATATGTGTGGGTTGTAGGGTATTCTTTGTTGGCCACCCTGGCATTGCCTGTGTTTCTGGTAGCTGTATTCTGCTGTGGGACAAGGTGTTGTGACATCTCATGGTGCTGGGTGGGTCAGCTATGCCATGTTTTTACAGGGTTTGGGGGAATGTCTTGTCCCTAATGCCGAGGTACAACGATGCCTGTAACAGCAAGCCCTGACTCAGGCATTTCTGTCCTCTGCGCAAATACAACCAAATTTTATTCTGAGGAATACAGAGGTTCTAATTGTATGTAGTTACTTTTCTGCTTTTTAGTAACTTCAAGATAGTGCTATCAGATTCAATGTATATTAAGTATCTGTTGCTTATCTTAAAAGTGTCCCTTGAGGATCTGGAGCTTCCCCTCTAGCCAACTCAAATTCAAGCCTGTATTCTAGGAGTAAATACCATGTGGTTTGTCTGTGTGCTGTTTAGCTGCCAACCATTCCAACTGCTTGTGCACATGCAGCCACAAATTCCTACTTATCTCCAGGCTATACTTAGACCATAATCAGTATGAAAATTCCAGGACATCAAATCTCTTTCCTTGGCTTGCTGATGAAGTGCTTTGTATGTTGTCACAAAACAGAAGCTGATTTCTCTTATAGATAAGTTGGGCTTTAATGAAACTGTTACAAAAATACACAGTAGCATTGTTTTTGTAAAAATACAGTTACATTCCTGGTCAGTGAAGAAGTCTTTCAGTTAGCAGCTCGGCTGTTGGGAAGCTGCTTTACATATTGCACAAACGGTTACCTCACATAAGTGTCCTGGGGGCAATACTCAATTTCTAATGTGCAAGTCCAACTGTGTCCATTTCATTACTGGTTGAATTATACAGATAATGTCTTCCCGTTTCTGTTCGAAACGTTTGGGAAGTAAAAACATCAGACTGTGTCTGGAGAAGATACCTGACGTGGCAAGAAAAGCTCAGTCTACCTTAGAAATTTGGCTAGAATATAAGAAGCTGTTTATTAAAATGGGGATAAAAGAAGGTCAAAGATAATTTCTTAACAGCAGAACCATGAACAATGTAGAGCAAGAGTTAGTTAAACAGATACGGTTCCAGCATTTGGTAGAAAAGACCAAAAATGGTGGAAAAATTGTCTTGTTGTTTACATGCTTTTGTCACCTTTCAGTGTTACTTGAAGTGCCTCTAATATTCCCTTTACTCATTGAGAATCTTAGCTTTTTCCTGTTTTCTCTTAAATTTTTGCTGTATTTCTAGCTTATTATGACATCTTTCCTGACTTTCAGCTTTAGCATGATCATAGATTTTGGGAATGATTTCTTTGTGCTTGAACGAGCGGTTTTTTTGGTAGACCTGAATAAACATGTTCACGAAAATTTTTAGAGTTTAGGGAAAAGCCAAATGAAACCCAACTTTAAAAACAGTTGTAATGTTCCCCCTCTTTTTACAATTAATTTTCTCCTTTGTCGTGCTCAGAGCTGCCATAGTTTATTTCAGTTATTTTGAAAGGAGGGATTAGGTAAGTGTAGAAATGTTTTCTTCTATGCACTTCAGTTAGGCATGTGTCTGGCGACCTTGGGGGTCTTGCTCAAGAGGAAGACCAAGAGAGGAATACTCATAAGAGGCAGTTTTCCACTGACATTGCTAAGGATCACTGGAACTTGAGTTTTTCTAACAAATTCTAAACTAAACGGACAAATTCGAAATTAAGCTAGTGGCAAGTGAAGCACTAAATTGTTGTTGTATAGTGCCACGTGGCCAACAGAACCTAAGAAGATCGTGCAGTACTAATTAGTAGCATGATTCTGTTGGGAAATTTTTATATTACAGTGTATAGTTACTCTCCGAATGCTTTGTTTGACAGCATATAGTAACAGTAGACCAAGAGCTCTAAGGCAGTCCATGTTTCTTGTTCTGTACTAGTGAAAATAATCCTATAGACCATCTAGGAGAGTGAAAGGAAAATAGTAATTTCTAGAGGGAACAGAAGTGGGAGAACTGAAAATCTTATCTCAGATGCTGAACTTGTGTTGGATTTACTGTTCACACGCTGTTTGTAGGGCAGAATCTCCTCAACAATAAAATCCAGTAACGACTGCTCAATAAGCTGCAACTGCAGAATTCGTCCAGCACCTGTATCACTGCTCCTCTGTTGTGGGTCAATTCCTCCTTTTAGGAAGGAAAGAAACCAGGCTATATATAGCTATATAGTGCAGATATGACAGAATAAGGGTCATTTCAGGGCAGATGTATAGCTGTGTAGACACACACACACACGTTTTATGTATTTCCATTTGTTGCTTGAATAGATGAAGAGCACAGTGACTTTTGCTTTGTTGTTGTTGTTGTGATGGTGTTTTATTCAAAGTTACTAGTGTGCATCCTTGGAATGGATTATTTAGGTGCAATTATACAAAAACACAGTAAGCTACAGAAATAAAAAGATACCTGCAAAAAACTCCACAGGGTTTTTTAAAAATGATTCAACTCATGTACCTGAGAAGCACAAAAAGCAGAATAATAGCTATGCACTGAGAAGGTGATGTTTGAGTCATCTACCACGTAACCTTGAAGTTCCATACCTGTTTACAGGTCAGTTTTAAAGCATTTTCTTCCTCCTTGTTTGTTTTTTCTGCATCGTGTAATGGCAGAAGTTCAGAATAATTATTTCAGCACCAGTCTGTCATTAATTCTGCTTTATCTTGGCTTGCTTTAAAGTGTTCTTCCTTTATAGTACAATATATGCAGATTTACTATCTGACCAGACTCCTGACATTTGGATCAGAGTCTGTGATACCTAATGTAAAAAGATAGATAGTTAGAACCGATTCATCCTATCTTCTCTCTCTGAATGTCAATGGGAAGCTAAATATAAATTTTGCAAAATCCCAAATCAGTCCTAGTAAGTATCTTCTCGTTAAAAATTCACATCATTCTGAATAATTCTGAAGATGGCCTGTTTTAAATGAAGCCTGACAAGAGTAGTTTCGTGGGGAGTTTGAATGGTAGTGTTACTGCCTCCATATTTATTCTTTTCAGACCATTTCATAGATATTCCAGGGGAAAAAAGGCAGGAAGAAAAATTAACATTACTGTAAGGGGGACATATTTGATAACGCTAGCTAGATGACTTTTATGGTGGTACTAGCTTTATGATTTATCACCTCGTTTTCCTACATCAAACCCCTGAAACCTCTATCAGATAGAATTTCAAAATACTTTATCAAATAGTCTTTGTTAAAGGTTTAAGGATGTGGGCAGTCTATTTCTTGCAGTCGCTGTTAGGAGAATATGTACCCTCTGTGTTGAATTTCTCTGGAGTCATGTATCACGTTTTGGATATTAATTCTTGCTTGTTAATTTAAAGTCCTTGTAAGGTGCCTATGAAAAGCATCTGTAGAGTATGTACCTTGTGGGTAAATTGAATAATCTGTGCGATGTCTTGCTTGCCCTTAATACGTACGTCTAATGACTATGTTTTCCCTGTCTTAGGTGGCAGACTGCATAAGAATAGTTCGTACTCTGTTCACATTTGAATCGCATTTCTCTATATGCCATGCAGTCGGTGTTTTGTATCTCTTTTCAGATTTAAATAATATATTCTTAAGAAGAATTTATTTCATTTTATAGCCACTGACAGTACAAGTGAAACTAGGGAGTAGCAAATGAGAGCTAAATACTAACAGAGAAGCATCCAGACACACTTACAGGGCGTCCTTTTGCTTTTAAATCTGTCTTTCTATTTTCCACATGAAACAACGTGGCAGGATACGTGTGCTAATGTTAATTGTTCCATGTGTTGATAATGCTTCATGGATTACCCATTTGCTTTGGCAGTTTTGTGTCAACATGCAGATTTTCTTACCCTGATGTAGTATTCTTCTAATGTAAACCACAAGAGTATTTTTACTAGTTTCTGCTCAGGTACCTGGATACTTACAAGGCAGAGAGACTCAAAACACCTGATGTGAGATTTGGAGGATCTTATTTTTCTTGTTCCTTAAATGCAGCAAATAACTAATCCTTAGCATTAGATCCAGTAATTTTTATTAATTATTTTCTCTCCGTATAATATTTAATAATTTGTGTAATCCTGCTTCTCTGTAGAAATTATATGGTATTAAACAGCTTAAATTCTAATATATCCAAAATATAGTTTTGAATAATTTGACACTTTATAGAAGGGAAAACATGTAAATATTTTAACTGCAAATTAGAATACTGAAAAGATATCAGCTAGCAAAGCTGGTTTTAATTGTCTTGGTATTTCATTATGTTTTGTTGGATTCACTATCAAAGGATGTTGAACTACCTTAGAAGGATGCCCAGAAGTTTGAGAAAGGACGTATGACTAGTTTTAATACTATTACATTTTACCACCCTATAAGACTCATGTACCAAGTTTTTTAGAATATGGAGAGGGGAAACAGTAACGTAGAAGTAAAGGCGTCATACCATGTAGTTAACCCCCAGAAATCACCCACAATGCTAATCATTAATCTCAATATTTTTATTTATTCCACAGAACAGATGAAAGAGTACCTGTATTTTGGTGGCTAAATCAGTGATAGCAAGTTGGGGGAGATGTATTGCTCAAGCAGATCAGCAAATATGATGGCTCCCCTGAAGCTCTGTTTCATAGGACAGTAGCATATAAAACTTAATTAGCAGTAGCCTCAGCAATTTGTAGAACTAGGATTTATTGGTAATACATGGTGTTAAACAGGTCTCCCATCAGTAGCCAGGTATTCTTCTGCTACCCACTTAACTTCTTGAACGGTGTTTTAGACCACGGACTCTGCCTGATTACTCTTCTCACATCACCCTGCCTAGCATTTCTTTAGCAGCTGGATCAGCTGTGGTATATCCATAACTGTCCCTAACCCTTTTCTTAGGTTTTTTTACTTAAGTATGACTTCTAGTAAACATTTTATTATTTTGCCTTCTAGCTCCATGGATGCCCAGACTCCTAATTTCTTACTTATTACAGCTTTTGGCTAACTACCTGTCAATTTAACTAATTTTGGAAGTTAATGGTGTTAATATATTACAACTCATAACTGTGGCTTTTCTACCTGATAATACAGTGCGGCTAAAGCAACAGAGGCAGGTTGTTGTTATGTTGTATTATTTATGCCACTCTACCACATAGATGGTGATTTTTAATAGAATCATTTAGTACTGGAATTGTAACATCTGTTTTCCATTTCAAGGATCAGCACTTCATGTTTTCGAATGCCTGGCACCAGCCCCATTCTGTTGTATACATAGTCCTAAATCCCTGTTAAGTCCACCACTGAATATTTCATCCAGATTGTCCCTTGTTTCTCTCAAGAGTTTTTATTTAATTTTGGCATACAGTTGGCTGTAATTCTTGAAGAGTGTCTTTCATGCTAACTTGTAACTTAGAAGAGTTTCTTGAACCGCTTTGTAAAGATCGATGAGTAGTATAGAAGTGTAGGTAGTGCAAGTCAAAAGTACCTCTTCTAAGAAACAGCACTTTGCAAGGAAATGTGTTAAGGGACAGGTGTGTTCTAGACCTCTTCATATTGATAGCCAAGGAGCAGCTTGCAGTAGTCCTGTCCAAAATCCTTTTGGTAGGCAGAATGCATTTACCTTTTGTTGTGGTTTAACGCCAGCGAGCAACTAA
>JANZLQ010000002.1:7566811-7655827 GCA_026212715.1 Elanus axillaris
GCAGAGTACCCTGAGGATAACTGGTCTCCCTATTAAAGACTGAGGCAAAGAAGGCATTAAGTACCTCAGCCTTTTCCCCATCTCTGGTGGCAACATTCCCTTCTGTATCCATTAAAGGACAGGTATTCTCTTTGGCTCTCTTTTTACTGTTAACATATTTGTAAAAACATTTTTTTGTTGTCCCTTACAACAGTAGCCAGGTTGAGTTCTAGCTGAGCTTTTGCCTTTCTAATTTCCTCTCTGTATGACCTAACAAGGTCCCTGTACTCCTCCTGAGTTGCCTGCTCTTTCTTCCAGACATGATAAACTCTCCTTTTTTTCTTGACTCCTAGCAAAAGCTCCCTGTTCAGCCAGGCTGGTCGTCTTCCTCGGCGGTTCGACTTGCAGCACATGGGAATAGCCTGGTCCTGAGCCACTAAGATTTCCTTCTTAAAGAATGTCCAACCCTCCTGGACCCCTTTGCCCTTCAGGACTGTCTCCCAAGGGATTGTCTCAACCGGTGCCTTGAAGAGGCCAAAGTTTGCCCTCCAGAAGTCTGTAGTGGTGGTTTTGCTGACCCTCTTCTTTGCCTCACCAAAAACTGAGAATTCTATCATTTCACGATCACTAAGCCCGAGACGGCCTCCAACCATTACATCTCCCACCAGCCCTTCCCTGTTTGTAAACAGTAGGTCTAGCAAGGTTCATCCCCTGGTAGGCTCACCTACCAGCTGTGTCAGGAAGTTATCTTCCAGACACTCCAGGAACTTCCTAGACTGCTTACTTTCTGCTGTGTTGTGTTTCCAGAAGATGTCTGGAAAGTTGAAGTCCCCCATAAGAACAAGGGTACATGATTCTGAGACTACTGCCAGCCACTTGTAGAATTATTCATGATTCATCCATCTCTTCAGGATGGTTGGGTGGTCTATAACAGACTCCCAGCACAGTATCTGCCTTGTTGGCCTTCCCTCTCATCCTTACCCTTAAGCAGTCAACCTTGTCATCACAGTCATGTAGCTCTGTACGGTCAAAACACTCCCTAACATAGAGACCCACCCCACCACCTCTTCTACTTTGCCTATCCCTTCTGAAGAGCTTATAGCCATCCTTTGCAGCACTCCAGTCATGGGAATCATCCTACCATATTTCCATGATGGCGACTAAGTCATATGTATCCTGCTGCACGATGGCTTCCAGCTCCTCCTCTTTGTTGCCCATGCTGTGTGCATTGGCATAGATGCACTTGAGCTGGGCTACCGAATCCACCCCCAACATTGGCATGCTTCCCCCAAGCTCATCTCTGGTGCACCTAGTTTTATCCCCTTCCCCCTTCAAACCTACTTTAAAGCCCTGTCTATGAGCTCTGCCATCTCATGAGCGAGGATCCTTTTACCCCTTGGAGATAGCTGGACTCCATCTGTCACCAGCAAGCCTGGTGCTGTGTAAACATCCTCATGACCAAAAAACCTAGAATTCCACCAATGGCACCAGCCTCTGAGCCACATATTAATCAGGTGTGTTTTCCTGTTCCTTTCAGTGTATTTCCCTGCCACTGAAGGGACTGAGGAAAACACTACCAGTGCTTCCGATCCTTCCACTAATTGCCCCAGTGCCCTGAAGTCCCTTTGGATTGCCTTTGGATTTCTCCCTGCAATCTCATCACTGCCAAACTGCACAACTAATAGCAGGTAATAATCAGAGGGCTGAACCAGACCAGGGAGTTTCCTAGTACTATCTTTTACGCAGGCCCCAGGGAGGCAGCAGTCTTCCCTGTGGGATGGGTCAGGTCTGCCTATTGGGCCGTCTATCCCCCTCAGAAGAGAGTCACCTACAACAATTACTCTCCTTTTTCTTTTTTCAGAGGCTGTGAGAATGCGTGGGGCTGCCTGACTGAGACTGGGCAACCCCCTTGATAGGCCTTCATCTACACTCTGATCTTTGTTGGCCCAGTCCTCAAGTTCCAGAGCCCCATACCTGTTGTGTAGGGGCAACTGGGAAGGTGAGGGAGACCAGGAGGTGATTCTCCTGCTTTCCCAAGCAGGGACCTGTATCCATTCCCCTCCATCTCTTAGGTCCCCTCCTGCCTGGTGGCAAGAGGTCAGGGGAGCCTCCGCTTCTTGTGGAGCCTCCATCTGCTGCCTCTGCCTCAGGGAAGGCAGGGTGTGGGTCCACCAATCAATCTATCTGCCTCTCACACTCCCCGATACTCCTCAACCTTTCCAGTTCCTCCTTCAGCTCTGCCACCAGGCTGAGCAGATCATCCACCTGGTCACACCTCACATAGGAGGTGTCCCTGGTGCCCTCCAGCACCAGTGACAGACTCAGGCCCTCCCTGCAGCCAGACCTGGACAGCCGCATGTTTGCTTGGGAGCTCCATCTGCGTGGCCAGGTTTTTCCTAGCAATGGCTTTCACCCGAGTGGCAACCATAGCTGGGTCTCCTTCTGGGCTGATGCCCACCACCTGAGTAGCCTTCTCGAGGTGGGAAGAGGGGGGCTGTGCCCTGCCTGCACAAACTGCCATGCAAACTGATGTGCTGAGCTCCTCAGGGCCATGTTTAAATCTCCCATGGTGGCCCCTGGCAAGGCCCAGCCTCCCTCGTGAGAGCAATAGCAAAGGGAAAGAGGAATCTGACCTGTTCTCCAGAAACGGGGTTTAAAGATTCAGCCCAGCTACAGCAGATCATCAAGGACTGTTGCTATGCATTTAAAAAAAAAAATAATAAAACTGATGACCAAGCCTAATAGCATGACAGTAAGTATTGTAGTTTCCAGCTGTTTTGTCTTTGCTTTTGTTCTGTCCCCAATACTCTGTGCTGCTGAGAATTAATTCTGTCTTTCTTTCTGCATCTATTGCCAATTCTCTCCCTTATTCTTTACTTCCTTCCTGACACTGGTGAGCCATGGTTTGTTCAAACTCACCTGACTATGATGTTTTCAAGCAATCTACATGTCTTCCACTTACTGTAGTACTGTTTACCGTTAAAAGGAGTTCACTTAGAAAAATAATATACCACATCCTGTGCAGCATCAGGCAAAGCTGGTAAAAAAATACCCCTGAAGCAGGTCTATTTAATGCCACCATTAATATTGTTTACCGATTGGAAAGCAAAAAAGCAAGGAAAAGTAGCCTTTTGCTTTCTCAAGCTGTTTTTTCTGAACAGTTTTGTTGTCTATTAAGAAATGCCTTTAAACAATTCCACAACATTCATTTTAAAAACATAAGCAGTAACATTGTATCTAGTATTTAAAATATGACATTAGGAACCAGGTGTTTGGATCTGATTTTTTTCTGTGTCCCTAATTTCCTATTAGCTCTGTTGTAGTTCACTCAACTTTCCGCTGGCTCAGATGTCCCATTTGCTAAAGGGAGTTCAATGGGACTTATTTTTCTGGAGTGTGGCGAGGCTGAATGAATCTCCTGCAAATGACATTGCATTTTCTGGAGGAAAGGTGCTATATAAGTCAAAGTAATAGTTTTGTATCTAATTGAATACTTCAATCTAACAGATGGGAGCAAAGCTTAAGAAAAATGTTGAACATTTTTTCCCCTTGCATATTTCTGCTATTTTTATATCTCAGGACTCACTTTGAAATGAATGCCTGTTAAACGAACATAAATGTTAACAGAATACATTTTCCCCACACACAGTTATATGTTCCTACATCAAAACCTTTCATTTCAAATTTATTGTTTTTAGACCACATATATTACCAGGGCAGACTGTAAATGCCAGGAGGCAAACAGCCCTTCCGTGTGCTCTTTGGCTGTAGCTCAGCTTTGCTTGTTTGCAGTGGAGCACTGCTTCCTCCCATCACCTACCCACATCTATTGGGATCCTGCACATTCAGCAGGGCAGATGTTTTCTTTCTAATGAAAATAATAGCTCCAAAAAGTTGTTGGCTGTCTTTCTTTTACAGTCTCATGGGCTGATCAACTTTCTGTGGGTTTTGAGTAAATATTGGTTGTTGTCAGTGAATGGTGAGGTATGCCATGGCTCCGTGGCAAAACAATGACACCCACCGAGGAGTGTTGTGTCCCCATCACCTGCTGCAGTAGATAACTTCAGGCTTTTTGCTGCTACAGCCAGCAACAAACTCTGATTTTTTTGCACACAGGCTCCCTGCTTCTGATCCAATTCCTGCATTTGCTTGAGTACATGCTTCTGCCCTGGCCTTGATTACAGTTTCAATCTGTACTTCATTTTCTAGGGCTTAGGAGCTTGATAGTTGTCTTTCCCAAAACCTTAAAAGGGGACAACATTGTTTGTTGAATAACTTGGGGGGCAAAGCACAGGTGTTGATCTTGAGAATTTTCAAACCGACTAATAGGTTTAAGGTGATCAGAGAATAGGTAAGCAGTCTAAAATGTATTTACTATGGAGAAGAGCCCCATTGCAAAGTCTTCATCTGTGGGGTGCAAACCTTCTAAGCCCATACTTGCTGTAGCACCATGGACCTGTACCTCCATGTCTGTGTGTATCTTCACTCTATGCTGTAGCATGAAACCCAGGGCAGCCACTGCTGGCCTGCAGTGCCCTCCCACCACCCATAGCAAGAGCACAGAAGCAGGCAGCTAGCCTTTTGCCTGGAGATTTTATTAGCTTAGTACAAGCAGGGCTCAGTGTCCTGCCATGTATTCCTTTCTCTTCTGTGTTCTAATTATAACTTCAAAATATTTTTTTTTAATTTCTAAATTCTAAATTGGTATCTTGTACCAAAATTTCCTGCAGAGAAAGAATTCAGACTGTGGATAGAAATTTCTTGTCACATTCCCTCACAGATGGTCCAATCTGCTCTGCAGTTCATGCCTGACAGCTAGTTAACGTGGCCATGCAGGAACACACATTTAAAAATGCAAGTTCTGGATCAGCCTCAGGTAAGCACCTTAGTTGTGTTCTGTACCCTGAAATTGTATGTATGCATGCAATGGCACACAAACCACATGTAAAAAGAATGATCCTGCTGCTATAACTTACATGTACTTTTGGAGAGAGATCCATATCTGGTATATATTCAAAGACACATGAGAAGTGTCTGCCTTTTCCAACTAAGGTATCTGGCAAGTTTAGTCACAGTAGTACAAATTAATTAAGATAAACATAGACCATTCTCTTCTAACTATAGTGGATATGGAAAATGTATCTATCGGTGTTTTGGTTTATTTTATTATTTCAGATCAATAGAGATTTCATTTCCTTTGTTCATTGGAGGGGAACACCTTAATGAGTGATGATCTACACAGAAATAGGGAGGTACATAGGTGGACCTCACCTAGTATTAAGGTAAATTGCCACAATCAGCTGTTTAGCTGCAATAGCCTGGGCTGTGTAGCCCTCATCAGGGCTATGGCTGTGGCTGTGGCACTGGAGGGTCCTACAGAATTAGCTGCTCTGGTTCAGGTGTGCCTTTGCAGTCTAACCACACCACCTGGCTCCAGGGATATGTTCTCCAAGCAGGTGAGATGCCTGAAGAGAGACAACCTTGCCCACTGAGTGTGTTGCACCCCAGCTACACCTCACTTTCTTCTGTCTCGGGATAAAAGCAATGAGTGGCATAAGAGGGCTGCAGTAGCAAGCATTCACAGAGCACTCCTGTACAATCATGGCATATTGCACTGCAAATGCTTGCCTCAGGTAAGAGGCTTTGGGGACTGGAGGGAAATATGCAGAGTACGGTCACGTTTATTTAGTGCAGTGAAATTTTTGGCAAAGTTGTTGCTCATTGTATAATCCAGGAAGCCAGCTTGGACTGAGGCCTGCAGGGTTGGAAGTTTTGGGTCAGAACCTGTATCCAAATCAGGTGAAAAGGTGACTAAAATTCTTACACAACCTGAACTGGTCTTTCATGGTGCCCCTTTAAAGATACGGTTTTGAAGCTTGCCTTATAGCTTACTATTAACTAAAAACATATTTGGACAAAAGGAGCATTTTCTCAACATGTTTGTGTAGTGTCTAGCATGGTGGATCAGACCCTCTAGGAATCACCTATACATGAGCAATAATAAACTGACAGTACCAATTCCCCTATTGTTTTGCAGGAAATAGGTTGGATAAACCATGAGAATGTCATATTTTTATCAGTGCTGTCAAACTATTCTTGGTTTCCTCTTTCTTTCTCTTGTAATTTATAATTTTACTTGGACACATTGAAGAATTCAGTCAATGGCTTGTCCTTAAAGCCCCTGTCCTTAAAAATGTGATGAGTAGTGTTTTTCAGCTATAAGTTATATTGTAGAAGATAACTCCCTAAAATCTAGATGTAACTGGAAGTGTTTGGTTTGTTGCAGTATACTGACACAATGTTTTCAAACCTATACCAGTGGCTTAGGGAAATTTCCTAAAATGTTATAAAAGGTGACTGAGAAAAGCATGCCTGTTTATGGTAGGTCTGAATTTGCTATTCATGGACTTTCACCTCCTCTAGAAAACAAGAAAGGGAAGTGGAAGTCCAAAGATTGTAAGACACTGCACTAAACAAAACATTTTCAAAACTGGCAAAGCATTGGATAAATGCTGTAGGCTGTTTATTTGTAGGTCAAATTCTGTACTCTGTCTGGTTAAACCATCTTACTCCAATGTATTATTTCCAAAATATTACCATATTACATATATATGTTTCTTATAATGAACTCTGGGAAGTCTCATTGTGAAAAATGGAATAAGAATGCAAAATACGCTGTGGGTTTTCTGTGTTACTGGTGCATTACACAAATGAATAATTCATTATAATTACAGTAATTTCACTTTGATACAGAATGCCTAATAAAGATGCACATTTGCTCAGTACCACGAATCTTTAATCTGAAACATGTTTAAAATGCAATTGGTAACTAAATATTTGGTGTTTTTTTTCTTTATAGAATTACAGGACCATTTTATTCCTTATTTTTTTTAGAAAAAGAGGTTATTGTGTTTCTGACAACCACATGCCATATTAATTCTTAAAAAATTGTCTTCCAATTGGTTTGTTCCAGATTAGTGAAATTACCATGTGAAATTCTACAAAAGTTATTACACTTCAAATACATCGGGTTTTGTTAATGCAAAAGAGATAACATTTAATTCCATTTGCTCTGAAATTATAGTCTCCAAATGGCAGCAAACAAATTCCTCAAAATGCTGCCTCTATTTTTGCCTGTCCATTCCGTATGGTATTTGTCAAGAGATAAGTTAACATGAAAATTCAAATGAGTCATTTACTCAAAATTTAAGGCTGAGTATTGAGCAGAACATTTAATGTCACATTTTCCCACTCCTTTTTGCTGCAGAAATAAGAATTTAAATCAAGAAATCAGGATGCCATTATGTTTTTAAAGATCATATATCGATGTAAATTTTGAGATGGGTACAGAATTTTTCCATAATTCTTTTTAGTGAAAGAAAGAAAAGTCTGCTTAAAAGCTTTTAGAAGTGACCCTAGGGATCCCAGTGAGGTGATGACAATTTTTGTTATGAATTAATCTTAGAAAATGTCACAGTAGCAAAACTCCTGAACATTTAAAGAAATACTGAACTTTAAGAACAGTTGTTAAATATTTGGACTAGCACAACCCCAAGTCTGACTTTCAAAGGAACTGAATATTCCCAATTTCAATTGACTTCCAATACCTTTCCTCTGAAAATAATCAATTTCAAAATAATTGGGAGTTTGTTAATAGGATAATTTCCAGAAGAATCATTCTTTAAGAAGGGGTTTAAGGTAATGTATAAACATATACCACAGAATCATAGAATGGTTTGGGTTGGACAGGACCTTTAAAGATCACCCAGTTCCAACCCCCCTGCCATGGGCAGGGACACCTTCCACTAGACCAGGTTGCTCAAAGTCCCATCCAACCTGGCCTCGAACACTGCCAGGGATGGGGCATCCACAACGTCTCTGTGCAGCCTGTTCCAGTGCCCCACCACCCTCACAGTGAAGGATTTCTTCCTTATATCTAATCTAAACCTACCCTCTTTCAGTTTTAAGCCATTACTCCTTGTCCTATCACTACATGCCCTTGTAAAAAGTCCCTCTCCAGCCTTCCTGTAGGCCCCCTTTAAGTACTGGAAGGCTGCTATAAGGTGTCCCCAGAGCCTTCTCTTCTCCAGGCTGAACAACCCCAACTCTCTCAGCCTGTCTTCATAGGAGAGGTGCTCTAGCCCCCTGATCATCTTTATGGCCCTCCTCTGGACCCAGGTGGGGTCTCACAAGGGTGCATTAGAGGGGGAGAATCACTTCCCTCGACCTGCTGGTCACAGTTCTTTGGATGCAGCCCAGGATGCAATTAGTTTTCTGGGTTGCAAGTGTACATTGCCAGGTCACGTTGAGCTTCTTGTCAACCAACACGCCCAAGTCCTTCTCCTTAGGGCTGCTCTCAACCCACACATCACCCACCCTGTATTTGTGCTTGGGATTGCCCTGACTCATGTGCAGGACCTTGCACTTGCCCTTGTTTAATGTCATGAGGTTCACATGGGCCCACCTCTCAAGTCTGTCAAGGTCCCTCTGGATGGCACCCCTCCCCTCCAGTTTTATTTTTCCATTTAGAATTAGAGAGAGTTAGTCTTGACTTGAAGAACTGGTGTAGTTTCCAGATTCTTTTTGATTTAGCTATAGGTTCTTGATACCCTTTTTCCCTTTTTCAAGTCTTTGTTTCATGCATTGTAATACTTGTTCCCTTTGAAAGGAACAAAATACATAATGAAATTAAGTTCTTACTTGGAATTACAGGATATGTGATTCACATTTTAGATTTCATAGCAAAGGATATCGAGGCTGTATCACTGGCAGATGAATACAGCTGTAGTCCATAGAGAGCCATTAGTACTGATATGGCTCATATCACATATAGCCAGTCTTCATCAGGAATTTTGACAGCCTAAAGCAGGCAGGTTTGGACATACAGTATTTTGCTTGTATTTGCTTAGATTTTGAACCATGTATCCCTGTATTTTGCTGATATATTGTCAGGGGAGCTATTAGTCTGGGTTACATGGCGATAATTTCATTTTATAAAACAAAACAAAATGAAACAAAAAAAGAAAGCAGAAGGAATTGCTTTTGGGAGAAGATGATCCCATTACTTAGAAGAAAAAATTACCTGATGTTAAATTAAGTGCTTATCAAAATGAATACAACAGAATATGACAACAAAGAATTTAGATAACGTCATGGTTTAACCCCCCCAGCCAGCAACCAGGCACCACACAGCTGCTCATTCATGTCCCCCTCACCCACCCAGTGGGATGGGGGAGAAAATCGGGAAAAGAAGTAAAACTCGTGGGTTGAGATAAGAACAGTTTAACAGAACAGAAAAGAAGAAACTAATAATGATAACACTAATAAAATGACAACAGTAATGATAAAAGGATTGGAATGTACAAATGACGTACAGCACAATTGCTCACCACGTACCAATCGACCCCCAGTCAGTCCCCGAGCGGCGATCCCCTGTCCCCACTGCGCCCAGTTTATATACTGGGCATGACGTCCCATGGTCTGGAATACCCCCTTGGCCAGTCTGGGTCACTGCCCTGGCTGTGTCCTGTGCCAACTGCTTGTGCCCCTCCAGCCTTCGCGCTGGCTGGGCATCAGAAGCTGAAAAATCCTTGACTTTAGTCTAAACATGACTTAGCAACAGCTGAAAACATCACAGTGTGTTATCAACCTTCTTCTCATACTGAGCCCAAAACACAGCACCCTACCAGCTGCTAGGAAGACACTTAACTCTATCCCAGCTGAAACCAGGACAATATTATTTATATACTTGTCATTCTGTGTTTTTTTCCTCATTGTCAGTTGCTGGTTTCAGATTATGAGCTCCTTGTCTCCAGTAATTCATCCTTTGTATCATTCTCGGTCATTCCTGTGAAGGTGCATTTCAACATTACAGGCACTTTTTGTGACACAGGCTTTTTTTACCCTATATGGGAAGAATTCCAAATAGTACAGCCAAAGATGGACAGCTGTTCTGTATGTCAGTCAAGATTTGACTAAGAGTGACATGTGAGTTTAAAACAGGTTTGGTACTTACTCCCTACAAAGGAATCCCATTTGTACTGACTGGTTGTGCTGCTTCTGTGAAAAGTAGTTCTGTTCAAACTGACCCTCAGTAGTTCTGTATTACGGTCTCAAGGAATAAAACACACTTTTCTCTATTCTCTGTTATTTGATAAGAGTAAGAAACTTGCATTAACCTGTGTGGGACTCAGTAGTGATAGAGAACATCATTAAACATTTATGCTAGCAATTCATATTGTGCAACACCTCATACTTGAAAGAATTCCCTCCATAAAACAACGTGCTGGCAGTGGAAATTTCCTGGAAGTCACTATATAACATAGGCTGATGCTCAGTACCAATAAATTTCCATCCAAAAAATAGACAGCAGAGAAAGTGTAAATACTCTCAGCAACATACCCTTCAAGGAGGACTTGTACAGAGATTAATCAGTCATGGGGCACAGCTGTATTAAATTTAAAACACTCGCATTTTTCAGATTGTTTTAGCAGGTCTGAAATCATATTGTATGATTTGGTATAGACACTTGGCATTCCTATGTTTAAGCAAATGCATTACGTTGTTACTAATAAAATGCATTTTGAGGCACAACACAAAAATCGAACTTGTACATGATTTTAAGATTTCTGCCAAGCAATGCAAATGCAAGATGTTAAACCAAGTATATCTGTTTGAATCCAAAATATCTTTGAAATCATGCAACAGTCTGCTCACACTAGATTTGATAGGATGGGACAGATTTTTAGTTACCAGGTTATCCCACCATGAAACATTAAGCGCTCGGGAATCTTCTTCGTTGTCTTCCTTCATGACTACAAACGGATATCATTGTCAAGCTCCATATGATCCTGGCAGTGATGAGTTAGATGGTTTTATCTGTGTTTCTTGGATAGTCATAAAAAACATGTTGGGTGTTAAATATTTATATTGGAACTAAGCAGACTCTGGCTTGCAGTTTAGAACATTTTTCACAGCAAGGGCCAAGTGTTAATATTGGGAATAGGAAAGAAATACAGTGATGCCAAGGCTCAAGATACTCCCTATGTTGTAAGTTGGTGGTATCAAAAAAAATTCTTTTTCTTCCCCCTCTTACTTGGATGTTTGCTTCCAGGAGAGACCATAAAACAATAATAAACCATTTTTTTTCATCAAGAATTTGCAAGTATTTTTGACTTATTTGAAACAATAGAACAATACTCTGTCATTTATTTTGAACATTTTCCATCGAATTACTACATTTCATAAAATATGTGATAGGCTTCTGTTCTACTGTCTCATGTAATATTTCATTCGTACCTGGATGAGAAGTTCTTTTTTGCACATGCCAGTTAATTGCTTAGGTAGATGATAAGTATTCATCCTAAATGTTACTTAAAGTCTGTAAATACAAACCAGCAAGATCAAGGAACAGCAGTGTTTCTGTAAAAGAGGAAATAGTCTCTACCATATGTGCATTTTAAAGTGCAGTACGTCGGAAAGGTATTTTTTTCTGGCTTGTGTCAAATCTGTAACATTTTTTCCTGCCCTTTAATTTACATTGGTTTAAATTATTTAAATTTTTTTTTGAACTATCTTGTCCAAGTGGGTGTTACTGAGTGGGTTGAAGATTTCCTACTCAGTGAACAGGCATATCACTTCTACAACTGTCTAGGTGCAGTATAAAGACTTTTTAGAACCCTGTTTTGGTGAGAATAGGCTCAGTGCTCAATTTTAGAGGAGATTAAGATGACACTTTATATATAAAGTAGTTCTGCTTTAGTAAGAAGCCCATTTTGGATCATAACAAAACCATAGCTCTTCATCTCTTTTCTGAGCAGCAGCTACAGGAGCTAAGTCGTTAAGAGATTCTTTTCTTTCAGCTGAGGAGGGTGTAATCAGCGATGGTGAATGCATTAGTGTTCTTTAGCGGGTTCTTGTATTTTTGGTAATAGGCTGTAAAAATCTGTCAGCTAACTTGAAATCCCCAAGTCTGTGAGCCCTCTGTCTTTTATTGCATTTTTGCATATGGAAGAACAAGGGAAGAAATTGCTGAAATGCTAATTCACAAAATCTTTTCAGGACTGAATGTTCTCTGAAAGTCATACTGTCCGCAGTGGTTATGTCTGAAGTCTGCAGTTATAACATCTTGGAAAAAGAAATCTTACTTTCTTTTGCAGAGCATTGGCTGTGACGACTATCTGGGTTCAGACAAGGTGATTGACAAGTGTGGAATATGTGGAGGAGACAACACTGCTTGCAAGGTTGTGTCTGGAGTTTTCAAACACACGCTAACAAATCTTGGCTACCACAAGATAGTGGAAATTCCTGAAGGAGCTACTAAAATCAACATTACTGAGATGTCAAAGAGCAACAACTATTTGGGTAAGTCGCATCGTGGTGGATAAAGCATTCTTTGTGTGCTAGTGCAACTGGGTGGAGGTTACACCAGGAAAGGCCTTCTAAGCGGCGTGAAGTAGATGTCAAGAACAAGAGAGGAGAAGGGCGTGGGGGCTGGCGGAGGAATCATCAAGCAGATGTTTTGATCAGAACTAACCGGCAGATTATAATTCTCGCTTGATCTCGCATGACAAACACTGTAGACCTGTTCCCATCTATTTCCCTGTCCTCCTGATTTGGCTTTAGTGTTTCCTTCTAGTTGGTTCCGCTGTGGTGATTACGCTTCCCACATCGTTAACCTTCTCTGAGTGGTCAAGAATCCAGCCAAGCGGCATGCTCATTTACGTAAAGCATATTGAGACTGCTTGAGGAGAAAAGAGCATCTTCTGATTGCCTAAAAATTCTGTTCTTTTAGAGGGAAAGTATATCAAGATTGTATTGAGATAATGTAATGTGATACTGGGGTGGTATCCACAGAATGCAAGGTCATTTGTACAGTCGTTTATTCTGAAGCAGGTCCTTAATTCAAAACCACAGAGGATTCTGGAATCACAGCCTCTTGTGGTATATTTCTAGATCTGTCTGGTGCGCTGCACGTTGGAGATGATGTGGAATTTCTGCCGATCTATGTCTGCCTTGTGTGTATTTGTGAACTGCGCCATTCCTTGTTGTAACCTCGTGTTCTCAGGTTACAAAGTCCTTCGTTTGCCTGCATTTGTGCTTCTGGTTGTGGAGCCAATTCTGGTTGGAGAGAGAAGAGTTGGTTAGGGTTCGTAAAAACTGCCCCTCACCCCTTAATTTCTCTTCACCTGCCAGTCCATCCTTAGATCTGTCTCGAAAATTGCCATAGCAAATAACAGAAATGGAGCTACACGAGGCCTTTCTTGCTAGCTCAGTGTCCTTACTACTAGAACTATGTGGCTGTTCCTGGAAGTTTCAAATCCCGGTACTCTTGTTTGACAGCTACTTTGTCTCACTGCTGGCTGGTAAGCATCTCAGCTACTGCTCAAGTACAAGAAAGTGCTCATTACTGAACTGCTTCTTTCCTCTTTTCCGCTTTCTTCTCCTTAATTCCTGCTGGAGCTGTAACTACTTCTACAGAAACGTTTGCCTGTAGATGGGAGTTTATTATGGGGAACAGTCTGAGCTGTAATGCAAACTCCATCATTTTCCCCAAAATGTGACTCTTGAGAAGTGAAGAAATAATACAAGCTACCCACAGTCCAAGTAGACCAAATGTTCTGGACCTCTTACAGGGGAATCTTATCAGTTCTAATTTGTCCTGGTTTCACCCAAATGTATTTTTGATACATTATATACGCTCACATACACTAGCATTCATTTTTTGATGTGAACAGTTCATATAGCATCCATCAATACTAAATTGTTTGATGAGGAAATAAAACAATAATTCTGTCTAAAGAGCTTCCGTAGGTGCTTGTACATTTAGTAGAAAGTGGGTAAGAACGCAGCTTACTTGGCAGGACAGTGAAAGTAGCCACGTTACTAATATATAAAATCATGGAGTTGAATGTAATTTTTCTGTCAGATTTACGTGCCAGCATCTGAAAACAGCTGGCAGAAAAATTCCCTTAGCTATGTTAAAATAACCTGAGCCACTTGAACATTTTTGGAATGGGCAGGACAGAAACAGAGTAACATTTTTTGCTTAAAAATAACCAGGCTGTTGGCATGTATGGGAAAGTGGCAAAGTTTTTTTTTCCCATGCTACTCCTTATCCCCTGAGCTCTTGGTTTATGCTATCATCTTTTCTTTTCTTTTCTTTTCTTTTCTTTTCTTTTCTTTTCTTTTCTTTTCTTTTCTTTTCTTTTCTTTTCTTTTCTTCATCCATTTCATATGTTTCATTTTAAAGCTGCTGGTATGGATTTAGTTTGCTAAATTTGCCAGCTCCCTCCCCTGTTAGGAATTCTTGAGGCTGTAGTTCCAGCTCGAAGGTCTCCAGCCTCTCTGCTCACAGCACTACATGATAAACTTGGTTTATTGAGGTAGGTGAGTTGTACCAGGACAGGAATGAGCATGTTCTAACAGATCAGAAAAATGGAACTAGAGAAAGATTTATCAAGCAATTTATTGGACAAGTGAAACGGTAATTGGGATGTTGGGTTTAGGTATATGGATGGTCATAAATTTCTCAATGATAAAACAGTATTCAAAATTTAGGCGTGCACATTTTTATAGAGCACATAACACTGGTAGAGCTGGGAAGCTTCAAAACTCAGATCTGGTATTTACTGGTTTCTCTGTATTTATGGTAATAAGCAGAAGTTTTTAAAACTTAAGAACTCTAAAAAAACCCTAAATCTTAAACTCATCCTTATGCTGCAGCAGCAACAAGAAAAACAACCCAGAAGCCATTCCTTTAAGCATGTCGTCGAGTGCTTTGCAAAACTGAAGTTTCAGGTCCCTGTTCTGTCATAGTCCCGCTGTAGGCATCAGAGCTGCTTGTAAGCAACATTCTTCTTGTTGCAAGGAGTGTAAATTAGTTGCTTTTGGTTTTCCTTTGACATTGCACATTTTATAGTTTCTTCAATGCAAAATCATAACTCTGCTCAAGGTCACTAAAATTCTTTGAGATGACAGCAGATGCTTCTAGGAGTCCGTTATCCTGCTCGTCTCTGTTCAGGAGACTGTCTTGAGTTCATGTGGTTTCGTTAAACAATTTTTATAAAGCTCCACACCTTTTCACTGCTTTGTCAAAAGTACCAAGCGGCTAAGCAGTCAGGAAAGTGTGTTTCAACAAGGAGGTGTTTCTGTAAAATCAGGAGGCAAGAACATGAGGTTTCTTACCCAAAGAGTTTCAAACTCAGCTAAAAGTCATCCAGACATTTAAAAGCTTCTCCATACTGCTTTCGTGAATTTATTTATAGTAATCTGTTTATTGGTCATTGTTGCAAAACCTGTGACCCTCATAAAAAGCATAGGTCTAATGATGCTGCTGAAGATGATGGTAGCTTATTAAGGTTTAGTAATTTTAAGTGTTACATTTTTGGTTTTGCACACAAGTTGGAGTGATTGCAGAATAAAATTCATAAGTTCTTGCTACTTGAAAACAAACACTCGTTAAAAGAAAAAACATGACAGTGATATATGAAGCTTTTAGTGTTTCTGGAACATGTCATTATCTGGGTAGTCAGAATATTCAGATTAAAGGAGATAACCTATTTCAATGGTTGTTCAACTGGTTGCTCATATAACTTTATAACTAGCTTCACAAAACCTACAAAATCGTAGATTCCTTGCACATCTAATGGTCTATACTATTGTATTTCTGTATGCCTTGAAAACCTTCCACAACATTGTTTCTGTTTTCTTCTGCTTATATTTTCTTTTTTTTTAGGTGTTCTCCTGTTTTTGAATGAATTAATTTCATACAGCACAAACATAATATTTTCTTCTCCCTGCCCCAGCCCTGGTGCTAAATGTTCTTTTAGGTTTTCTGTTTCTTGAAGATCTTCAGTGTAGGAAGAGTGTCAATCTGATAAAGGAAGATATTTTAACAGTCAAATTGAGAATGGCCTGTGAGACATTAACTGGTGTTTCTTAGTGAGCCAGAATGAGCTACCTCTAACAGAGCCATAAGGCAGATCAGAAATGCCCCAGGAAACATCTTGTATTTTTTTTCACGTGCATGTGTGTTCAGAAGGAAAGCAGTTCAGTTTTGGACTGCTAAATAATAGCTATTAATAACTGTTAATAACGTATTAATCAGTCTATTTACTCTAGGATTTTTTACAGTTAGAAGCAAAAGCTATGTATTACAATTTATGTTTAGACTCTAAAAAAGTGTGAACAAGGCTATAAGCTGTACAGTCCTGAGCTACGTACAGAATGACTTGCTTCTCAAAGCATTTTTAAGGGTTATTTTCTTACTGGCTGGTGTGTTAGACCTTTCGGCTACAGAACTGCTGACCTCGGACAGACTTTTCCATTGGCAAAGCACTTATGTCACATGCTAGTCTTGTACGGAAAAGAGACAAAGACATACTTTTTATCCCACTGGTAATCATCAGCTGGCCAGTTCTCATACACTGAAGTGGGAAGATTGCCACTGAATTAAGTAGGACAGTAATACCTTAAGTGGGACCAGGACATTACAGCACTTAACGCTACAAAGCATGGTTTTGAGGATAAATACTTTAGCATCTTTGCGACTGGGATTTGGGATAATGGCGAAATTTGAAAGCCAGAAGACATGAATCTGAAGCGATTATTTGGAAGGTGCTTTTTTGCATGTTGGGTCTTGAGAACCTAGTTCAAAGAAGCTGGTTGTTACCCATATCCATAGCCTCAACAGCAAGAGAATCTGATGGCTAGGGGGTATCAATAGTAAAAAATAGAGTTTAGCTTAATACAAGAGTGGAAGATACAATGGTTGAAGATGTATTAGTTTTGAAATACGCTTACCATGTGTAATGAGTTTCCTCTGATTGGAAGGAGTCTGGTAACGTCCTGTAACTCAAACAACAGTTTGTTTCTGGAGCAGTTCTCTGAATCAGGAGTCGTATGACTTTTGAGATTTGATTCTGCAAATGGTACCAGACATACTGCCTGCCATCCTTGGCAGTAGGTGTTTACCAGATACCTTATGAAGGTATATACATTAGAGTTTTGGCAAGTCTCTTAACGTTTGCCTTACCTGAATACAAAGATGTTTCGTACTGAGATTTATTTCATTGCTAATTGTAAAGCTCTTTACAGGTCCTTTAGGATATATTATGTATTTCAGTTTTATTTTTCATGGAATTAAGTTATTTCAGCCACTAAATGAGATAGGGAGATCTTTGGATCAAATCCATTTTCCCTGCTTTCTGTAAAATGATACTCTGCTATTCTAGCATCTTCTATTAGCACATGCCAATAGAGTGTCTTTGTGATTAAAATAAGAGTTACACATTAATATTTTTTTAACAGAAGTCCAAGAGATGTTAATAGCATTCTTGTGAATATTGGTGTGCCTGACCATGATTACGGATTTAAGGAATTTGTCATACGAAAACAAGAGTGGCTGATTCTAAAGGGACTGTGAAAAGATTCTCTAAAAAATATTTGGATTCAGTATTCCCTGCAGCAGATAACATTCAAACACTATGTCTCATGATGAAAGATTGTTAGCAGCTCTTGAGCTTAAAATAACATTTTGAAATCAGTTTAGAGATTCAAACTTACAGCAAATAAAGGAGTTAGATTAGAACACTGGCAGAGAATTTAGAAGATAAACATTGTTAGAGGCACTGCTGTGTTACATGCGAACATATGAAGAGTTTTATAATTTATATATTAGCAATTAAGTCATCAATTTCCTTCATATGGTGCTAATTAGATTAATACACTTTAGAATATATATTTTAATTGCTCTTAATGGTTTTTTTCTTTTAATTTTTATATGAGATTAAAGGTTTCTGTGCAAAAAAGTTGCAACAGATACTATATAGTAATATGGAGAAAAGAGGATATGTGTTTGAATTTTTGGGGCTTGGAATAAGCATGCAGGAATATGCCAGCGGAGGAGAGTTTTCTATTTTCTCAATTAGTTTATAGACAAGAGATCTGCTTATAATAAACTTCTGTTACAGTGCTTGGGTGTGCAGTGGGTTCAATGGCTGTCCCAAATCAGTAGTGAGAGCTATCAGTGAACGTAGGTAATTCTTACATTTCTGTTCAGAAACAAAGTCTGCAATTTTTTCATTTGTGTTTAGGAAGTGCTGCAACCCAAAGCTATGCTATTATGTATGTTTATTGTGATGGACTTGTGAAACCCCCACAGGGACTTCGACGTTGTGTTTCTTATTGTGTATATTATTCATTGAGTGCGTCCTGTATGTGTCAGTCTATGCACTAGAGTTGGAGTTTCTCTCTCACACGTACAACTTACTGAATGCATTACTTATAAACTATGTAATTACAATATCTGGATTAGAATAACTGTTTTTTTTACCTTTTGTCCTTGGTCCTCTTGCCTGTTCTCTGCTGGAGTTAAACAACAAAGACATTTCTTTGTACAGACAACGACGTGCTCCAAACTCTGAAGAAAAGATTTAAGGAATCACTTCTTAAATAAACCGAAATTCTGTGCAGCAAGTTCAAACCGTAAGGAAATTTCAGAGTAAATTCTTAATAGCTGAAGAGGCAGTTACAATCTCTGTGTAAATTTAACCATAACATTTTGAATAATATTAATAAAATACACTTTACTGAGTAGGAATCCTAGCAAATCTGTTGTGCAGTAATTTCCTGAATACTGAACTGAAGAGTCAGGAAATGCTACGCAGAAAGAGGAACAACTTGGTTTTTTTGGAAAATGTTTGCAAAGTCAAGCATTCCTATAAAAGCATGGCAATGGTATTATCGATTGATAACTCCTGCTTATTTGCTTTTGCCTTATTTCCTTTTTTCCCCACTCAGTCTTTTCCTGCAGTGCTTCAGGTTTTACTTTTTGGTTAGGTATTTTCTGACTCTACAAAACCGGCCATTGATAGAAGCCGAACCAATTTTTGACCACCTCAAAAAGTTCAATTCTGTGTCAGTTTTAGAAGAGACCTGATGAACAGAGAAGATGCTCATTTTTTCCACTTCACTTAATTCAGTTTAGTTAGCGTTGGTTGCTTAGTTGTAGATATATTGATTATCTGAATTAATAATAATTTGAATTAATTGCTCTCCGCTTGGCCATGCTTTAATTCAAAAGTAACACAGGTCTACTAAGAGAGTTGTCTCTCTCAACATGGATTTAAAAACAGCCTCAGTGCTGAAGTGTCTAATGCTGACCTAGCCAGGAAAATGCTTTAACATGACTGTTGGTTCACGCACAGAAGCTCAGGGTCTGATCAGACAAACATGCATTTTTTTAGCAACTACCCAGTCCAGTGCATGTGAGTTAATATTACACTAATTGCTGACAGATTCACTTTGGGATTTACATTTAGACTACATCTGCTGACCTGAAACTTTAAATGGGTTGCATTTCCTTAAGCTGAAAAGTAAGTACAGTGTTGTGGTTAGTTGGTTATGGCAAAACTTGTTTACGTGGGTGATTTCTGATCATTTTGTGGTCTTCCTTTGCAAACTATAGTTTCAGTGGATGTAGGGCCTAACACATATTCTTATTTTGGGTTGTGATACTTACCTTTAGCATAGCCAGTCTGGCTACCACATTCTGTTTGGAGGATTCAGGACAATGGTGAAGAGGCATGAGGAGTACCTGGTTTATGCCTGGAGACAGCAGAAATCTTAGAAGTGTATTCTGTCGAGGCTTTTTGGGTCAGTTTGAGTTTGGATCTTGCCGTCTGTGGTCATATTCCTGTCACAATGAGTGTGGGTTTTCCCTATTAAAAAAAGTCGTAGCTGGGGTGAAGTGTTTGCTGTGTTACATGTAACAGTCTTTGTACTTTCTTCTGTATACTAATTGTATTATTCATAAGATTCTATTTATTAAACCATTCCTTCCTAAAAGGTAATGGTAGGTTACAGGACAATTGAGATTACTGCTTATCCTTTCTAGCCACAGCGGTATGTGTGTTGCCACGTGGGCTAGTTCATTCTGTGATTTGGAAGGCCTTTTCCGTGGCAATGCTAGGTAGACCTCTAGGACACACAAAGCCAGGGAGGGTGTAGGATCCTTCACTTGTAAAAGCCTTTAGAAGATAATGATTTTTGACAAACAAGATGAGCTTATAATTGAATTTAAAAGAACAAAACCAGAAAAAAACAGGACTGAAGAATCATGGTGGGACAGCTTCATGTAGGGTATAGGCTGGGAGGCAATCTAAATTCCAGGGTGAACACTCCTGAAGCTGTAAAGGGGACTTCACTTACGGTCTGATAGAGTGCTACTTCAAGGCCTTGCAGGTCATGTCAGTATTTGACCTTTGGATTTCAGCCTATGTTTGAGGATAATGCAGGCGTAGATAAATTACAAAGGAGAACAAAGTCTGTTGCAAGTTTGCTTCTAATGCAAAAGGGTTAAAAACTAATAGGAGACAGTATATTAAGACAGAAATGTGCAATAGCTATCTTTCTAACACTTCTTACCTGAAGACTGTTACTGGTTCTTCATGCACACACCTCTACATTTACATATCTTTTGAATATTGTCCTTAAAATAGTTTGAAATTGATATTCTGCAGAGAGAGTTCCTTTCACTGAATAAATGTTCGTCTTATTGTAGCCAACATGTATTACTTGGTTTGGGTGATCCCTTACTAAAACCCTTGAAGTTGTTAAGACTTTGGATGAAATTCAACCCTGGTGTTAATGAATTCAACTCCACTGACTTCAAGTTGCACAAGAGTCTTACCTAGTCTAATGACCTGTAGTTGAACCAGAATATATCTAGGGCATTATTCTTTGCTGAGCATATATTTTTTCAATACTGGTGTTGCTTAAATAATTACATTTTAGAGTTTCTGGCAAGGTTATCTTATTATAGTAAATTCTGAAGTGACCTTTTCCCTTCTGGCTTCATTTAACAGCCAGCTAATATCTAACACTCTGCATAGTGGTCTGGGGGTTCCAGGCACAGTTTGAAAACATAAAAAAGAAATGCTTTCTCAAAAGCTGGTTATTCTTGTTTATATATTGAATGACAGATCTTAAAAAAAGGCAGAGCCACGTTATGGTGAATGGGAACTACTCCTTCCCCTGGCCTTAGGCAAGTGGTTAAGCCTTGATGGTTAAGCCTGAACTTCTGTATCACAGCTTTCCACTACCTGTCTTACAAAACAGTCTTCTGCATGTTGCTTGCCATTGGTGTTTTCACTTATGTTGTGGATTGACCCCAGACAGCAACCAAGCACCACGCAGCTGCCCACCCCTCCACCGGGACAGGGGAGAAAATCGGGAAAAGAAGCAAAATTCTTGAGTTGAGACAAGAACAGCCCAACAGAACAGAAAAGAAGAAACCAACAACAACAACAATGACAACACTAACAAAATGGCGACAGCAATAATAAAAGGACCGGAATGTACAAGTGATGCACAGTGCAATTGCTCACCACGTACCAGTCGATGCCCAGTCAGTCCCCGAGCGGCGATCCCCCGCCCCGGCTCCCCCCAGTTCATATACCGGGCATGACGTCCCATGGTCTGGAATACCCCCTTGGCCAGTTCGGGTCACTGCCCTGGCTGTGTCCCTTCCCAAATCCTTGTGCCCCTCCAGCTTTGTCGCTGGCTGGGCATGAGAAGCTGAAAAATCCTTGACTTTAGTCTAAACATGACTTAGCAGCAACTGAAAACATCAGAGTGTTATCAACCTTCTTCTCATACTGAATTCAAAACACAGCACCCTACCAGCTACTAGGAGGACAATTAAGTCTATCCCAGCTGAAACCAGGACAACTTAGAAGCTTTTAAATGAGTTTCTCCTTGCTTGCTGATTGTGGGAGATCTGCTGAGAGATAGCTCTAAGTTGGGGTGCTGAGCAAGAAGCCTGGGTGCCTGGCCTGGGAGTCTGGTGGCTTTCCATCTGGCCTGAATCTCAAGGACAGTTCTCCATGTTGCTACTTTTCCAGGTAAATGGCTTCCTGGCCTTTTTTCTCTTTTCCCTCTGCATCTTGAAGAAGAATATGACTATTTCTTTCCAGCACCCATTGGCTAAGCTTTTTGGCTCATGCTTGCTCATTGGTGACAGCGGTTTTGACCAGTTTTGGAACTCACAGAAATCGTGTTTTCATTTCCTGTGTTTCCTCGTTCTATCATCAATTGACAGAGGTGGTGTTGGGTTTTGGCGGGGGGGGGGGGGGGGTTTACCATTTGTTTGTAAGCAATGTTCTTATAAAAACAGCTATCACTACAGCAGTGCACCAGCTGAAGCCTGCTGTTGCTTTGATGATCTGCCCTGCAAATACATCATCTGAACAACAGCCAGCAGCAATGAGTCCCACTGAGGTGCTTGTTGCATAAGTTCTGTATTAATGGTTTTTTCCTTCTTTTGAAATACGGAAAGGTTGTTTTGAAAGGAAGGGAAAGGGATGAAAAGAAGTATGCAAAAGAGTGAGATGAAATTCAGAAAGGCTGGTTGTTCAGTTTGAGTTGTAAAGCACCCAGCAATCTGGTTGCTTCTATGACTTTGCAGACCCTCTTGGCTTGGAAGCTTCTGGAGAACTGACTCTGCAAGATTTTCAGTATTTCCTGCTTCTTGTCAGGCCCCAAAATCTTTTAATTTCAGTCTTTTCCACGGTGTTTTGAGTATGCTTCTGCTTCCAGTTATGGACAGAAGCAAGGAACTTGAATGCAAAATTTCAAAGAAAATGCATTAAAAAATGAAAGAGATGGGCTGTTTGAACAGTTTTTGTTAATCTAAACCCAATTAACGTGAGCTTCTTAGATCTCAAAGCTTTAGATTATTTTTGGCTTCTAGTTGACAACCAAACCGTCAAGTAGTTTGCATGAAAATACATCTTCCAATGTTGGTTTTAGTGCAGTGTTTGGAATATCAATACATAGTTTTTTCAAGGCTTCTTAAAAAATCTAAGCTCTTCTGAACTGCATGTTTTCATTGAGCATCTTGTGATGCATACATGGCACTGACCAATATTTAGTAACATGGATTCTCTTCTCACAAATGGAGCTGACTTTCTGCTTTCACTCCATTCTTCTTTGTCTTTTAATATGGCCAGCAAGGGACCATTTTGGAAATGTCATGTACTCTTCAGAAGTCATTAGCTTGGTGAGTTGATTGAAGTCCATCACACCAATCTGTTGCTCAGTTGTCTTTTTACCTGGAGTAAACAGTACTTTGACTAAGGATGTTCTTTTTTAAAGTTGTGAACAAGGGGTAGTGGTCTTACCTTGCTAGTCATGGGTCTGATATAATATTTTTCTTTTCTTACTTCTTACAAATCTTAATTCAAAATGAATTTTGTACTCTGACTTAGCTATACATAAAGAATGACCTGCATCAGTCCAAATTCATGAACTATCCCTAGGCAAATTCCCAAATCACACGAAGACACATTTCATCCTTTTCTTGCCAAGAGGAGAGGTTGATACTAATTTAAATAGTTGTCCGAATGCTACACACCAAAACTTAATAAAAACTGGTTGGGAACCTGGTTTCAATTGTCATAGATATTTCTGTGCAGCATTCTTTGATTCACTAATCTTATTTTATTCTGAGCAAAATTCTCTTTTGGATGGCAAAAAACCTTTCTTTGTTCCTTAAGCATCCCTTGATCTGGTCCGATAGAATGTGTTCTTACATCTTTGTCTGATTTTGCAAAAGAAACATATTTTTTCTTTTTTTATTTTTTGCTATTGCTTCTCTTATTCCCCTTTGAACTTCTCAGATTCAACATTTTTGTTTCTTACCCTTTTAAAAATCTCTTTTAGTAAAATAATCACCCAGTAGAAATTCTACATGATTAGTGGCTTCATGGTTGGATCCAATAAAGAGATTTCATCTGCAGAGAATATTTTTATATTGCAGCATTAAATTCCAAAAGAAATCCAAGTCTTTTCTAATACACAATATATATGGGGATTTAAAACTTGATTTATAGACTGTGTGATTAGGTTAGTCAAGGGAGATTAAACTTTATCCTTTATTTCTGAACTTGCCCAGTGCCTTTGTTTTCTATTGAATATTACTTCAAACAGTTTGTGTCAGAAATATTTGGGTGCTTAGAATCCAACAGACCTAATCTTTTCATATTTGTACCTGTGGCAGCAGTAGTCTGTCGTTCCCCCCCCCCCGTCATGGCTCCATTTATTTTATATATATATATGTTATAAACACACGGCTATAATTGTGAAAATTTTGGTAGTATGGCTGAGAGTTCTGGGTCAGGTGAATGTCTGCTGTGAGACTACGTACTTGGTTTTAGTGAGCTACTCTAGCAAAAGTTACCAGCTCACACTGCTAGTCTCGACTTGGCTTAAGGACCCTGAGGTAGAAAAACTGATTATCTCTTGACCACCAGTCACCGCAAAATGCTAATGAAGGGTTTTATTAAGGACATGATAGTCCAGCTGCAGGTAATCTGCATTAAGAGGTTAATACCTCAGTCCCTCTCATCCACCTACATTCACCCACACCAGCTCTCCTACGAAGACGATAATACACAGCTGGCGTAAGCGATTGCTCTGGCACAAGGCTACAGCTACAGCTATTTCCCCTGCACCTATAAAACTCTGTAGCTTAATACTTAATCTGTAGCTGGTAGAGAGTAAGGAACACCTGAATGTAACTTCAAGTAAGGATTCTATATAGCAGTTTGACTGAAATGACGGGAGGTGAACCTCAGGGAGGAGCAGGAGCAGGGCTGTTCATTGAGCAGGAGGACTCTAACCAAGCATGAGAACATTTAACTGATAAGCAGTACCAGAGCTTTGGAAAACTTCCGGAAGAAATACATTTTTATTGGCAAGAAGAAGCCCCATCATTTGTCTTGTAAATTGCTTGTAAGGACTTAAGGCAACAACATCTTAGTGTATAATGTGTCTGCAGATGTTCAGTCTGACTGCAGAATAAAGATCCCTTCAATAAGTGGAATTCTAAGTTTACTGTTGAGTTTCTGTCATAACACTTCATCATTCTCTTTTAGGTTCGTATTCCAGAGGACTGGGGGGATTGATTTTTCCTTAAGTGTCTGGCAGAGCTAGAAGAGGTCGTTACATATCCAGAACAATAGTTCCCTTGGATTTTTTTGTTGTTCTTACCAAATACTTTTTCTTTCATTCCCCAAACCTAATGAATGCAGGGGAAGGCCAAGCCATGGGGATTGATTTGAACTTAAATTTACATTATAAACAGACAATACCTTTCTTCAGTTGTCTTCTGCCAATAAAACAAAGACTGAGAAGCATGATGCAGTCTTAAATTTGTGCTAAGAAATTGTAACTTTCCAACATCATCGTCTTCTGTTGCATTTTTAATAGAGTGGACTTTTGAAAAGACGTCTCCAACGTGTCAATTGAAGAAAGCATGTAATCTTAAGAACGTAGTGGTTTCTTCAGACTGCATCTGTTAATACAGTGAGAAGTTAATTTTGCCTGTAACCCTTGTCTCTCTTAATAGCACATCATAATTCATACCTAAAGCTTTTGAGTGTCTAGTTCAAAACATGGGTAGTTCTTCATGGGTTGTTTTGAAACTGTTCGTACAGTCCTAATGAGCAACCCACCTAGTTTATTGCTAACTACCAGTGGTTAAATCTAATAGAGGGAGAGGTATTGTGCATTGAAACTGCAAGGTTTGTCAGTTCTTTAACAGCAAAGTTTCGCTGGTTTGTGAATGAAAGAGAGGGTTCCTGCCCCATGCCTCTTAATGAGGGCTCAATTCTGAGCAGTGGTGCAGAAGACAGATTTTAGAGAACTGCAAAGGAAAATACGGGATTTTACTCCATTCTGTTAGTTTGCGAAGAAGCGTCCTGTATTTGTAGTTTAGTACGTTGCCATGAAACTCGTAGATGGTTTAATTTAAAAAGATAAGCATGGGAAATTCTATGAATGTGTTTGGATTAACCTTGAATTACCTTGTACTGATGGTGGCCCTTTGGAGTGCTTCTTTGTAACAAACCGCATGTGGTAGTTCATGCCTCAGAAGAGGTGCAGACCCAGAGCCAGGGAGAAGTAGGTCCGATGACCATACAACAAACAGAAGTAGTGTTTTCACAAGCTGTTTAGGACAGTGCAGCTTGTATCTTGGTTCTTTGCCTTTATTTGTCTTCTGTTAACAGACTGTGAAATGAGCATACTAACAAGTAGAACACAATGTTACTGTAAAAATAAACCCAGACAATTATTTCAGAATTTCCAATGCTTAAGAAAATGGCAATGCGACTTGCTTTATGCACCTTGGAAGACGAATGTTATTTTGTATTAATTGAGAAGCAGGTGAGTCTCATGCCTTAGGATGTTTGATACTCTGGCCTGCCAGAGTCGTGTTCCCGAGTTAAATTTTGTTGGCTAAAGTTGAAAGATTAAACTGAGAAATAAAGCAAATAAGGAATCTTAAAATTCACTAGTTTCTGTTGGTTGTCAGTTTAGAATGTGTGCTGTGTCTTTAGCATCTCTGTCTCCACTGCATACGCTTTTGAAGCAAAGGTGAAATCAAATGGATTTGTTTTGTTCCCACCCTGGAATTTCTCTAAAGATTCAGGAGGAGGAAAAAGAGAGTGTCGACCCGGATGTAAGCATTTGCATTTTATTTCCGTGTCATCCCTAATACAGATGAAGCAATAGCTATTTAACACTTTTCTGGAGGTGAGTTGATGAAGGCTTATTTCAGTCTGTTAGCTTCATCGCTTCTTTTAAGCAAACAGCAGTGGTAATATGGTCAGGGTTCCTGTGAAGTCCAGCCAAAATCAGGCATGTTGGGACCCAGCTAGGCTTCAGAATTAGTTTGATGCCTCTTCATTGGCCTTAATTCTGGAGGTGCAGATGAGTTTTCTCTAAAGAAGCTTAAAGACCCTCCACTCTCCTTAGTATTAAAGAGTTAATATGTTAGATTGCAAGGTAAGATTCTAAAACTGAGAGTGCTGCATGTTAAAGGAACGCAGTGACAGAGCAGATACAACATTGCCATATAATGAAGTCCAACTTTTTCTTTAGTATTTGTTAGTGTATTTTGTGTATACACCCGAGGATGCAGATTTTCCTGCTGAATTTAGTGTCATTAGTCATGGACTAATGCTGCTTTCTTTTCATTTGGTTGATTGTGCTGTTTTCATTTACTATCTTCAAATTTTCATTGTGTCTTGGAGGTAGAATGAATTAACAGGACTGAACAGTAAGCACTGACTGTAGCATCTGTTCATGCACGAGTCATCTGTTGCTCCTTCATTTTGGTATACCTATGTCTTAAAACTTAAAACCGGTACAATATTGTATAAGTAGAATCAAATCCCCGTTGGATTTAGATTTTAACAAGAACTGATACCTGTTACGCATCACCACCTGCTTGTGCTTTTTCTTCCCTCCTCCAGTATAAAGCAGCCACACTACGGCTTTCTGCCCTTGAAAACTGAAAACCAGCTTTTAATATCCGAGTTGTAGTTTTCACCTCTTGTTCTTCTGCCCTTCTAAGGTAGTTCAGTGCCACCACTTGCAAGGGTGAAATTTCTGCTCTTCCTAATGGTGCAGCATAATGGAATAGTGGAATTCTTTAGGCCTGTATATGTGCTGACACTGACAACTCAAAGCCTCAAAAATATACTATGTAGATGAGGTTTTCAAGCAAATGTTTAATGTTAATGGTAATGTGTTTAATTGGTCTAAAGTACTTAAGAATCTGAAGTACCGATTCTGTTATAGTGTGTTGTGTCAGATAAATTATACTGATCTTCTGTAAAGTGTTGGGTTTCACAACAGAGGTGAAAGTGAGGGTGCTACCAAAGGTGTTGCATCCCCCGCAGAAATGATGGTGGATTCGAGTTAAATACTTCTTTTGAACCTCTTGACTGTGGTGATGATCCAGCTTTCTTCGAGTCCAAATCGATACAAGAAAAAACCAAGAACCGATCTTCTGAGGGAACGCAAAACGGGCCAGAGCTTTCATCTTGTGCGTGGTTTCGCATCCACGGTGCCTAAGAGTATTAGCAGAACCGCCCAAGTTTGTTGTGCTTTGGGGGGCTCCCAGACTTTAATAGGTTGTTAAGATGTTCCAAAAGTATTTCAGGACACTGCCCTTTAAAAGTGATAAGAAATAGGAGTGTAGCTGTTTAGCACTTAAAATCCATTCAGCATGGTCAGTAGTTCCGAGGGCAGGTGGGAACAGTGACTACAAATGCTGTGCAAGGGTGCCCTCCTTCCCCTTCTCGGGTAGCGTGTGGGTTTGTATTTCATGCCTCCACCCAGAATTTGGCTGTTGAAACAAAAGCTCCTTGGTTCTTTGAGAAAATCGATTGCCACCGAAGGTGCTTCTTATCTTCAAAGTGTTTTCCTGACATTAATTAATTGGATACTCACGAGCCTGTGAGCAGGACAAGGAGCAGCCTGAAACTGCAATGAATTGTATTAAACACTTTTGGAGCCAAGCTGGATCAAGTGTTTTTTCTGCTGCCCAAATAACTTTAAATGTGTTTGAAAAGCAGTGCACAAAAATTAAAAATGCTTTTGAACTTTGGGCAGACTTTTATGCTTATGTGCTTGCGGATGTAAAAAAGCTGCTGTTCAAACAAGCAGGGGCAGATCCTCAGCAGCCTGTAAATTACAATGGTGCCATTGATTTCATTGGAACTGCGCAGCCTTAGACGAGCGAAAAGGCCTGGCTTTCTGCTTGGGAAGTGAAGTAATATGTAGTAACACCTGATTTGAATAAAGAGCTTTAAAACCTAGTAATAATAATAGTAATAATACCCATAATGAAGATATGCTTGACAAACACATGGAATAGATTTTGTGTGAGAGTGAGTCAAGAGAAAGACACATTAAATGAATGGAAAAGAAAGGCAAAACAAAATAAAGTCATTGGTATTTGTGGATATATCCTAGTATGAAAATGGAAAATATTTTATCTCTCCACTGAATTACCAGAAATTCCTTTCTCTCTCAAGTGACCACTATCCTAAACTGTATCTGACAGTAAGTCATTGTAAAGGGAACTGATTTGTGGTTTGGTATTTAGGGTGGGGTTTGTTTCTGTCTTGACTGAAGTTAATCAGGAAATGCTGTTAACCACTGAAGTTACTGTGTGGATCTTTGATAGGATTATAAGTGAAAAATATGCAGCTTTGAAACTCATTGGACTTGGAATATATGCATATCGATACTGCCCAGAAAGATCTTTAATATTTAGTTGATTTGTGGTCAGCTATTTTCCCTAGCGGTTACGGTCCTTAAATAATGTAAGCATGATAGTTTGAAAGTAAAATAATTGTTAAGCAAGTCGGCTCTGAACTTGAGCACTGAAACAGAGATTGATTAGAAGAAGACAGATAAATATGTCATACTGGAGACTATGAGTACTACTTCAGTCTGCCAATTCAATGAGAAATGTTACCTTCACTGTATCGGATTTGTGATATCTTCCTATTTAGTGTAGACAAAAATGAACCCAAGAGATGGGAGAAGAGCTCTTGAATAAATTATTAATCTGTTGTGTTTGGTATGTTACATAAAGCCGAGCTTGCAGTATGACATGCTGTCTTTTTTGGTCATTCATTGGCAACCAGGGCAACAATGGGGATTTTTGTAGACAGCTCAGAGTGCAGCGATATTTCTTGGGTTTTAACAGGTTTTAACGTGGATGTGTTGGTGACTCCCAGGCCTGTATGTATGCATGTACAGACACAAGTGAAGGGACTACAGCTTTTGGGCAATAGGTATACAAGATCTTCATTCTCTAGACATTTAATCCAATTGTGTGTCGTCCTTTTTCTGCTGCTGTCATATTCCTACCCTGCCTGAGTCAGCATTGGAAACCATTATTGGTTATTGATGATGGGTGCACTGAAGGTCTTAACGTTGTTCACAGCATCAATTGCTTCCTACTGTACTCCAAACTGGGAGCGATGGAGAAATAGAGTTTGGGTCCCAGAGGGATTAACGCTGAGCCAAGTTCTGATGAGATGCCTAGCATCCATCTTTTCTGGAATGTAATGACTGAAAAAGGTGTTACAGAGCCTTGCAGCCTTTCTCTTCGTGATACGTTTAGAAGTGGGAAGAAACAGCGTGTTTACATCTTATATCTGAGAAGAGTATTGAACTCCTTTGACAAAAAAGAGAGCTCCGTTAGCTGATCAGCAGGACAGCGATACTGAGCTTCACAGAAATTCGCTGTTCAGAGAACAGTATTTGCTGCATTTTGGCTGCGTATGTTATGCCAGTGAAAGCCTTTGTGTGTGTTGCTCAGCCAGTACCTTATGTATATGGCAGTGGTTTGCAGTATTTCTCCTTGTCTTTTTTTACCTTGGCTTTCTTGTTGGATGGGTTTTTTTGTTTGATTGTTTTTTTGTTTGGTTGGGGGGGGGGGGGGCATTGAGCAGAAGACACTGTCAGTACAGATGTATGCAGTGATTTTATTTGCTTGAGTGAAAGAGACGTTGTTGGATCAGCTGGTTATGGTTTCTTCGGATGAGGTGGGAAGGGTTTGTGTTTTAGTTTAGATTTTTTTTGGCAGCTAGTATAGAAACAAAAAATGTGTAAATAGAAAAGAAATAAAAGGAGTGGAGAAAGTAAAGGAAAGATGATGCTAATTGAAAGGCAGTGTAGTGGGAAATACCAAACTCCATTTAAACAAAAACTCACTCTACCAATGTGCTCTTTAGAAGGCTGGGGGGAATTTTAACCTGGATTTATAGATCTATCTTAAGTCATCAAGGAAGTATCTGTGGATTGCTGTTTACTTGAATTGGTAATAATCACCTCTGACAAAGGTTTTTTTTTTAAATGTAGGTGACCCAATAGCTTTATTGAATGACTGTTTCTCAAAGTCAGTTGCCTTATGTTACAAAATAACTCTACAAGTTCTGCAGACTTTGGCAGTTACTACCAGTCCTGCTGTGCGGTATATAAAGCAGTTACATACCATGTGCCTAGCCTCTAAAGGATCCTAAAGCCTCTCCTAAATTTATATAGTTGACCCTCTTTGGCTTTCTTCTCTCAAAATAAAAAAAAAAAACGTTCTCAGGTTTTTGGTCAGTAGTTAGACCATTTCTGTATTTCATTAGTCAGGAATAAGAGGTAAGTTGGAAGATGCATTGTACGCTTCCAATTTAACAGTTGAAATTAAACAAAGGCCACACAGAGAGCTTGGTTGGTGAAGTAAGACCCATAAAGAAAAGTACAGTTTTTAAAAGGTTGCTTTAATTTACTTGAGCTCTTAGTTCCAAGTTTTCAGTGGTGCTTCATCATTAATAGTTTGATAGCAGGGTGGTTGTTGAACTAGTGCTTACATGGTTAACTGTTGGAATCAATGCTGTGATGCATAAAGAGGCTGCAGGGTGAATGGATGTGTTGGGTGAAATGTTCTCCTGCTTGAAGATGAGGAGTGCTTTGCCAGTGACCTTCACGCTGCAAGGAGGTCACCCGGCAAACTGGATTTTCAGTGCAGAGGTCTGCCCGAATGAAGAAGGGGATTGAGCAGGAGATCTTGGATCCTTGATTCTGCGTCACTTGGGCTATAAATTATACTGGAGGAGAGAAGGGGAAACTACAGTGCAGTACCACAGAGTTTCTCCCAAGCCATGTCCTTTCCCACTTGAAAGCAAACAACCGGCTTACTTTCACCCTTGTGTTACGTTGCAGAAGAGAGCAGAGTCAGGCTTTTGCACTGGCGATGGCTCCCTCATACAGCATGGACGTTCTCTGAGACAGTTCCAGCCACTTTGATCCCATTTTGTTCCCGACAGGATTCTAGACTCTGAGCCAATGTGTTAAGAGTGGCACTCAATCCCCAAATGGCACTTGAAGTCCAATTTGTTTGCAGAATTATACTGCAAGTCATTTATGGATCACAGTATAGGCAGATAAACATCTTACCCACCAAAGCAGCGGTAGCTTGCTCTGTTAACGTATTCGGCTATGGGAGGGCATCTCTAAGGTACTCACTCAGCGGAATACGATGTGCATAGAAATATCGGTGCTTTGATTTAGGACTTGGCAGTGGCCTGTGAATGTAACCACTTTAGATTATGGCAATCATTATGGTCTAGCCCACAAAGAACCGGATTGAGAAGATTGATTTCTCTATATTTACCCTCTCCCAAAAAAACTCCTCTTTGTGACTTGATTCAGATTGAAAGAGCTCATACAAAGTTAAAGACTTTCATTCGGTAGCATGAAGTATTTTTCTAGGTATGTTTAACCTGTTGCCATTGCAGTAATTATTTAGTTTGTGTTTGTAACACAAAGGCAGTTAAAATGACTTTGGGGAGGGTAGATATTTAACAAGCTCTTTACTCATGGACAGCATTCATAAAAGGACAGGCTTATTTATCTCAAATATGGAAAACATGTTCCCAGCTGAGTATGAAACTAGGTGTACTAGATGTACTTTTACAAAAAATGAAAGTCACTGTTAATCTAAACAGCGTGAAAAATGCTGTCTGAAATGCAGAAAAAATAGATTATAGATTATATATGTTTTGGTTTAAACAAAAATGAAGGCTATAGCTAATCACTTTTTATAGTTTTGAAAAAGTGATACCGGAGACATTCCATTAAAGAGCGAGGATAGAGATTATCAAACTTTCGTAAGAATTAATCAAAGACATAAGGACAAGGTTTTTTCTTTTCTAAGGTGGAATTGTAGAGAAGTATGAATTTTGCTTCTGAAATGTTAAATATTTAATGTTCAGCATGATAAATTCATTATGGTCATATTTCACGGTTTAGGAGCATAAACTTGGCTTGTTCTTGCTACTGAGATTCCTCTAGCTCCTCTGGAAAATCTGGGCCTCCATTAGTTTTTAAATATATAACAATCTCTGCTGAGTGTATTGATCAGGACACCTACAGGACTGGAAGCAGAAAGAAAGGAAGACCAAATTTGAGAAATGCAGAAAACTGTGCAGAGCAGTTTGCAAGAGGTGAGCTTGCATAGTGTAGGTGGAAGAAAATAAATAACTTCTTGGTAAAAGGAAGGAAAAAACCAACTTTCTCGTTACTTATTCTTTCCCACGTATGCTTGGAAAAACTTTAATTTAGTTCCTGATGGCCAAATAATTACATAGTTTGTATTAGTGATACTTAACTCATTTTCTTCTATTATCTATTCAGAATCTGGACTCCAGTGTTTTATGTACACTGGAGACAAAATACTGCCATTAATTAGCCAGACTTACTTAGTGATCTGGGAATAGACTCACAGCTTGCAAATATTTTTTTTCTGTGTGTCCATGAAAAAGTTTGATCGGAGAAAATTTTTGTTTCGTTAGCTTAATAGGTAGTTTGGGAATTAATAATAATGATAGAATTAGAAGTGATACACCGAAATGATTTGTGTTTGGGCTAATCCTGTGCTTCTTTTCATGAAATAATTCAGTCATATTCTTTGTTGTTCTTGGACCTATTAAAATCATAAATTAAATGAGATTATTTCAGTTTTTGTCATGTCTCTGGGTTTCTGGGCTTACCTCCAGGTGTCGGTTGTGTGTTTCACGTGGTTTGATAGCTTTGTCAAACAAATACCAAATCAGTTCAGTCCCAGAACATCTTTTTTATGTTTAAATGTGCGGACTGACGTAAACAATAACATGTGTGAGACTGCCCCGAGCCTGTATAGCCGGAAGATAATGTATGAGGAAGTGGATACCAATGCTGAATTGACTTGCTCTATTTCCAGCTCTCCTTTGACCACCCACCTTACTGCGCCAGGAATTCATCTTCTGACAAAATGTTCTCAGGTGAATGGAGACCGCCTTTCACTAGTGTATATATTATTCTTCTTTGCCAAGAGCAAAATACTCGGGAGGATCTATAATAAATTAATGTTATTTTAAGCTGAAGACCAACATCGACGACTACGCTGTTGTCAGCTTTTACTGGAAGAGAGAACAAGTGAAGAATTGAAAGGTTTTTCAGGGCCGAACACGGGCAGTGGAACAAAGTCTGTTTGGTTTATTTTGCAGCCTGCGTCCTTACTGTAACGGCCACTGAATTAGTGTATTCTTACCATCATGGCCACTAAATCAGTCAAAGCCAACTTCATCTCCGTGCCAGTGCCCGGTTAGAATCTACCCCGGGTGCTGGCCCTGCTTCTAACCCCGCGTCCACTGCTGGACCAGCTAGTTGTGGGCTGATGCTGTAACCTGCTTTTCAGCAGGGGAAAACTATTGGGGATCTCTCCTCTACCCTGTTGTCAGCATTTGTTCAAACGCTGCTGTGTTTGAGACGTCAACACCTTTGTCAGGCTTTGCTGAAATCAGACACCAGGTTCGAAAGCCCTCCAGTGAGCGGGAATGACAGATGTTGAGCCAGAGGAATCCATGTGTAAGGTAGGGGACCAAACAGCGCTTTGCAGCTCACAGATCTGTGTGGTTTGAGTTACAGTGTTGGACTTTACCCCACAGAGCATCCAAAATTCTTGAGAAATTCCACTTGAAGTTCGAAAGGGCTTAGGAATATTCATTAGCTCCAGTTTTTTTGTTGCGAGGAATTAAAGCTATTTAGCAAACGAAAGGAACAGTTCTTTCTGCTTCAGCTTTTGATTCTCATGAGATACAGTGCTGAGATACCACAATCCGCTCTTTTAACTTAGCTGTCTTAGAACTATTCCAGTTCTTGGCAGTTGTCAGGCGTGCAGAGGTACAAACCATTTTTTGTTACGCCAGCCGGAGAAAAGAGCGGGGTATTTGCACATGTGCATTTCCCTAATCTGCCCCTTCTGACTGAAGTAGTGTCTAGATTAGAAGATAATTCAATTGCATTTATCCGCCCATAGGATTTACGCCAACTGTGTGCTGAGTTTCTGTGCTGGGCTAACTAGTGTGCAGCTGAGCTGTGCCAGAAGGCTCAGCTATCACGTTCGGAGCCCTTAGCAGCCAGTCCGATCAACTCCTGAAATATAAGAACCAGACTCGAACTGAAATTATGTAACTAAGCCAAATACTATAATCTGCAGTTCAGTGGGAGCTGCATAGCTAAAATATCACATGCTATGTTGGAAATGTATCCCTCCTGGAGACTACTAGTCGTGAATGTTGTTTGTTATTTCTAAATACTTGGTTTACAGCTATTGCCAGTGAAGAGTATTTCCCAGTGTTACTGAGGTATGGTAGGAAATATGTTGCTAAAAATTCAAGCCATGCTTTTTCATTGGGGTAAAACTGAAATTCTTGTTAAGCCTTATAAGAGCTAAAGTTCTGAGACTGCCACTTAGAAACCTTAACCTTAGTTTATAGCCTGCCTTATTTGAAGAAAGACGCTAAGGAAGAATGTGAAAAGACTTTCTGAAGTTTTGTGTAGAAGGAACCCCACAATTATGAGTTACGTTCTGCTCATCAATTCCTATGTCCTCCTGAACCAGAAGAGTTCCCCTGAGATGCTGTATTTCCTAAAACAGAGTAGTAGATGCGCAACAGCATATACATTTAACTTAATTTTTCTACAGATACAAGACATGCATGACTTCTTTTCTGTTCCTCTGATTTTTATGCTGTCCTTTATCTTCTCCTCATTTCATTTCACTCGGTCTACTTTTCTGCCAGCCCTTCCTCTTCAGTATTTGCAGGACAGACCTGAACAATGGAAAAATTATATACCATTGAAAACAGCAGAATATTTACACTGACTTTAGTGGAACTGGGAATTCGGACATTTCCTCCTACCCTTTCAACTCAAGGGAAATTTCTGTACAAGTGAAAAGAGAATGAGCTTTTTATAGATCATTTTAGTAGTACTTAATAAAATGTATTTCAAGTGTATAATTACAGAGAATGGCTATGTAAAAATAAGTGGAAAGGTCACCATTCTTTTATCATATACTGTCACCATGTAGATTAATTGTGCAAGTCCTTTTAGTTTAGCTCATTTACAGAATAATGGGAAACCCGCTCGTTTTCAGTTATTGTTGGAATGATTCTTACCTTCAGCAAATACTGTGCTGGCCATCGGATAAGTTGTCTCTTACTTGCCTTCCAGTATAGAGGACTATATAATATACTACTCATAAAATACAATGACTGTGTTTAGGAGTTATGTCATTTCTTACAGGATTTTTTTTACTCGCTGCAGTCTATGCACTTTGATACAAAGTGGGAATTGAAACACCCTTGGTGCAGAATTGGATTGTTGTATCTTTTAACCGTGGTAGTGGTTGTTGAGATCCTTAGACAAAGCACCATTTGCATCTATAGCGAACAGCATCCCATTAATGCCTCCACAATTCTCTGAGCTTCAGTAAAGCCTGTCATGCTAAAGAGGACTAAGCAGGTTGATTTTTGTGCTAGAGACCTCCTAAACATAACACTAGCGTAAGGGTGAACTTCATCTCTGCTCTTTCCTCTTATTCTTTCATTTGCTTTCCCAGTAAATATTAGTATGTCCTACAATAAATGCTTTTAGAAACTAATTGTATACTCCAGGTAAGCCATTTAGAGTCATATCCCAACATTTGGGAGTATTGCCTCTGTGTAACTTACTCCCTACGGAAAGCATGGGAGTCATGTAAATGTTCTTAATTCTGTATTTAGGAATAATAATATTAAAAGTCATCAATCACTCAAAAGCACCTGTTTGAAAAATGGGAAAAGGCTTTTTATTAGAGCAATTTTAAAGAGGGGAAGCAATAATAGGAAAAAAAAAATGGAAAATGAAGCCCAAGATGCACTTCATAAGGAGTGCTTATGCCTTGCAGTGGAAGAATTGCCAAAATGCTGAAATTCTGCTTTAATTAACCTTTTAACTTGCATCATCTAATCTGCTTCATGAACTCCCTATTTCAAAAGTTCCAGCCCATCTACATATATTTACAGTCTTACTCTAGCAGCTGAGTGAGTAAAAGGAAATAAATACATCCTCTGACTGATTACCACTGCTATTTATATCTGCTTTCAAAAGGTCCCTGGTTAGATTTTTCACTGTTGCACACTGTTCCCCAGTGGGATTGAGTATGATGGGGGGAAAGCAATAGTGACACCAAAGCACAATAAATGCCATATAATCACTTATTTTGCAGATGTCGTGTCATATATCACCGTATGCATATTCTGTAGTAACTTGCATGTGTCAGGGTGTTGGAAGTTGAAGTGTACTGTAGTCAGAGAGTGTTTGTTTCCTTCTGCTTCCCATCTCACCAAAGACACGTAACAAAAGAGGAAGGGTAGACTAGCTAATGTGGTTTTGTTTCACCTGGCTATCATTAATACCTATCAGGGAAGACTGTATTAAAAAACATGGGGAAATACTGCATCCACTTCTGATAGAAGCTCAAGATGTATGCCCTTTTGTAACATGCAAGTTAAATCTGAAATTTGTCTGGAGATTTTATCAAAGCTGCCGAGACTTTGAACCGGCTGTAGTGTCTGGGCCCGAATAGCTTGTATGGCTATATGATAAATCAGTTTTGTTTCTCAAAGCCCGTATTAGTTATTGCAGCAGTAGTTAGTTGTCTGTTCTGCTTTGCTGCCCCAGCGTTTTTCTTGTGCTGATGTGTCAACATGGCTTTCGGAGTCAGAAGCGAAAAGCAGGAACCGGCATAAATGAGTGAAGAGGAAGCTGCATCAGCAGGGGGAAATTAGAGAGCAACAGTTTAATGAATACTCCAAAAGGAAAATAAATGACTGGTCGCTGCAGTGGCGGAAAATGAGCATATCTGCTTGCAGTGATTCACTGTAAAACCATTACCTTTAAGCAAGTAAATAGTATTTTCTTTTTGCAGGTAGCAAAAACTCAGGAGTTTTTTGAAAGCTCTAGTGGGATTTGTTGCCCGAGACGATCTGCAAGAACAGGCATATGAGGAGCTCTGAGCAAGATTAAACTTCTTTCTCTGAGGACAATCTCAGAACTGTGATGAAATAAAGAAATTGCATTGACAGCAGTATTTTACTGCAAAACTTCACCCATGCTGCTGCTTTAGCAATTTGATAAATTGATACTTAGAGAGGAAAAAGAGAATTACACAAATCATCCAAAATTGTCTTGTCATTGTAATTAAAATTTGGGAAGTACCTGCCAAAAAGTAGGAAGTTCGACAGAAGGCTGAAGCAGGATGAAAACTACGTACACATCTGTGTCAAATTTGTCTAGTACTTATGGCCACAGCTCTTTCTGGAAAGCAACAGATGTTTGCGAAACAGTATTTTCAAATTTTTATTTTAACACTTTTTATTTAACACAATTGCATTTCAAATTCAACTTACATTTTTCAGAGACGGACCAAAGGTATTAAGATTTTGACACGAAAGCAAATTTGCGTTTGGCTGGGCTTGTTTGCTGAGCTTTACCATCTAGTCCAGCTGCAGATAGTGTAGAACGGGCAGTCAGGTGTGTGGGTTTAGACCGCTTTTAACAGTGGGCTGCAGGGGAGCTTAGAATGGTAGTCAGAAAATCTAAAATGAAAAGTTAGGAGACTGTATGTCTTCTCCAGGCAACAAACCACTGGAAAAGTTCGCAATAATTTGTCTTCTGTGAACGCAGAGCTGCAATCGCTGACAACTCTCTGCGCGTAATTCGGAATTGAAGTGTAGGTTGATCACAGCTTACAGCCGACAAATGAAGCACAAAAAGCCTTTGTAGTTTAGCTTTATCAATTCATTAATATCAGACTTGCTTGTAACATTCAAACACAAAAGAAAAATGTATCACAACTAGAGGACATTTCCAGAGAGTCTTAAGTATTTTAAAATACTGTCAGATTACTTTGGACCAAAACCAAGGTTAAATGAAATAGATAAGACAGGAGGAGGGTGAGGCCTCAAAGAACTATCTTAACAAACGTTATTTATTTTAAGCTTGTCCTTGGAAGCAACTGCACTCTGAACATCTCGGCACTTGGTGATTGCGTGAAATCCAGAAAAGCAAATTGCCCAGAAACTGAAGTAGAAATGGCAATGCTGTTTTCATTAAGCCTGCTGGATGCATTGTGGAAGAGTGGCCAAGCAAGATGGATGGCAAAGTGTAAATGAACTCTAAAGGAACCGGATTCCAGCACACTCATCTTAGTATTAGTAATAAAGATTGTTCTGTGACATATATATAACATAGGTCTGCAGTACGAAACTGCAGGTTCAGAAAAGCCAACTTATAATCAGTAATAGATGGTGGAGATAAATTTTCCATCAACTCAATTGATTTCTCATCCACCTGTTCTGACTCTTACCATTAAGTCATCTATTTCCATTCTAACACTAAAGATGACATGCCCAGTCTCCAAATCAATACAAAATTACTAGATCACATTAAAAAAAAAAAAAAAAAAGATGGCTCTCGTAATCCTTAGGGAATGCATCCAGAACATGTCTGTTCCCTCACAACTAAAACAGCAGTATCTTAAATCTAAGACAGCAGAGCAGGAATCTCTTGTACTGGCTTTTTTTGACTGTGTCACTGTGAAAAGCTAAAACCTGCCAAAGTAGAACCTCAGGACAAACTTGGCAAAATCAGCTTGATGCAATTCACTGTTTCATATTTATTCTCATATGAAACAGGATTTCTTTGATTTGATATGATGTGATAGCTCCCCAAGTAGAATATCAGAAAAACTCCTTGAGCAGGATTATGCTGAAGAACATAATGTTCATCTGAAGTCTACTGTTAATATTTTAGCTAAGAAAGAAAACTGCCTAAGTCTCTCCTTGGAAATAATAGTATACTTGAGTTACCGTTTCCTTGTAATAGTATTGCAAATCTGATGGTTTTATCTCCATTTTTGTCTACTCTGTACTATGAAAATATTTAAGCAATTGCTTGAATGCTATTGCTAGCAAAAACGCTATGCGCCATACTTAATTGGTAATGTTACAACTGCTACTGAGTTCATGGATAACGTGCAACGATATCTTTGGGAAATAAGCGTATGCCCAAGCTATTCAAAGCTGTAAGGAAAGACATTTGTTGGATTTCTCAAAAGTTGATTTTTAGGTTCCTAGTAGGTGAAAAAATGATTAAGATTTTGTAAGGATAAGGGTCTATATTACATTGTTTGGGGTTACTGTATAGGTAGACAGAACGAGAATTTCAGATCCTTCCCAGATCCAAATAGGAGTAAGTATCTCAAATTTGGATACTTGTGCAGAAGGTTCTGATTCCTAGGCTTTGAAAAAGGACTGGAGATACCACAGGATCCAGCTTACTCTTGGTTTCAGTCAGAATCTGAAAAACACATGAAAAGTGCTATTATGCTTTTGTGTTACGTTTGCTTCTGGTCCTCCCTGGACTGCGCAATAGTGGAGGCATAGACAGGGGATTTTTTTGTCCTACAGGTTGTATTGGAAAGTATTCTTCTGCCTTCGGGCTCTGTAAGGTCATATAGTACTTCCCAATGGAGAGTCCCACGCTCTGGTCCGGGTCCTTTCTGACGCTGTCGAAGTGGCCGGTAACGGCTTTGAACTTCCAAAACGGTTACAAGTTCAGCAGCACCTTGTCTCAGCTCTGCGCAATGCAAAGATGCCCCGGTTTTGTCACAGAAGATCTGGACCCTTGCCCTGTTTTCTTTGCCAGTGAGGAAACCAAATACAGTGCAAGAGCTGAAGGCGTCCCGCCTGCAGAGATAGTGTCCTCAGATTGAGCGTGTACGAGCTGATATTCGTTTAGGCCCCAGTCAGTGAACTGCTGACCATTTTCGAATATCCTCAGTTGGCTCGAGAGTATGGGTTTTGTAGGATCAGACCGTTCAAGATCATTTGATTCTTGCTGATTACGAGACTCTTAGTCCTACTAATATTTCTTGAATTAAGCCTGGAGTCCTCTGGGAGCTTTGCCATGACCTCAGTAGGAGTTTGAATTCAAAAGGTCAGCGGCAAATAGTACGTAATTCAGTTCACAAGAAGCGTGCCAAATTCCTTCTAAATATTCTGTAACTAAGGTGTGTTCAAGTAATCGGCAAATATCTACGCTTTTGGAAAGGAGTTATTTCAGAGAATCCATTTGAACTAATGCATATGGCATTATTTTGAAACTGTAGGTTATTGACTCTCCAGGCATTTGCTTTTTATTAATCAGAGGTACTTTAAGTAGTCTAGTAGCTGTATTTCTAGATTGTGGCCAATACGCTCTCTCCTTATCGACTTAAAATATATTGTTGGATTTTTCCAACGAACTCCCCACTTCCAAGTCTCCCTTACTGTTACATTCCCACTGCCGAGTTGCGCAGGGTTTTTACCATGAAACCGAGTGACTTACCTCTCAGGAGATTTCACCAAAGGGTATCTTTATGGTTTAGTGGTACGGGATCTGTCGTTCTGCACTGATTTGAATAATCCAGCATGTGAATATTTTAGCTTTGTCTCTGAAAGCTCCATATAATGTATGTTCATACAGGAAAAATAAGTAATAGAAGTTGTGTGTCTCTTTCACTTCTTTCATCAATCATAGTGCTTATTCAGAAGTAGTCGTATTATTTGTGTCGCAGCTGTTTCTGGGCACTTGCTTTCAAGATGCTGGGAAGGTGGTGGTGCTTCTAAAGAAAACTAGTTCAGCCAAAACATTCTTACACTTTACTGGGACTTAAATGGCAACAGAATTTTTAAAAAAGCACTTCTTAAGGTAAATACCAGAAACCAGGCTCCAAGTGTGATGTGTCAAATAAAAATTGTGCTGAGGTGGAAAAATGAGATAGTTGCTGCGCTTTGCCTATAAGATGCTTTGGTTTAATTGGCAGCTGCAAAACAAATGTGGCTTGAGACCCCCGTCCATCTCACCCATTCTGCTGAGGAAACTCATCGACTAATATTTTTACCATGTTGTATCAATCTTTGACTTGCATCTTGAGTGCATCTGCAGCTTGTCAAGATTCCCTGGATTAAATTACCAGTGAGACATTTGCAATTAACTTCAACAGCACAAGCCTTCACTTTGTTTCCCACTGCCCACAGTTACAGGCATGCAGTCCTCTTCCCAGAAGAGAGGAACTACTCTGCTTCTCTCTCCTTGGGCCAGGATCAAATGAGGGACACTTAATAATTTTAATATATGGAAAGTAACATGGATTCCGTCTGTCGAAAGACTTTATGTGGTTTCTAAAGCAATTAAGTAGGACTTAGGACACTGTTCTCCCAGAGAAAAAGCCATTAGGACAGAAAATAAATGTACTGTATTATTCTGAATGTTAGTGCTGTCACCAGGTTTGAGAGGTTTCATTTTATTGGTAGTACTCTGCCTCTGCAACTTGGGGTGAAAATATACTGCGGGGAGTGATGTACTAGGCCCACACATAAAATACTTCTCTTCAGATATGAAATGGTTAGAAACATAAGAGTCATTCAGCAGTAAGTTCACAAAATATATCAAAATGCTTATATGGATCGGGATGTTTCCAGTTTTCTGGAGCACAGGTGGGACTTTGTGCTGGCAATAGTGCGTGTATATTCTTTCTGGATCATGCAAAGCATTTAGCATCTATTTTATAAATTTGCAATGCCGGACCAGACATACTTTATGTAATATAAGGTGTGTTTAGCATTGTGTTGACTAAAACGGAACATTTACATAACTGACCTGTGAAAACCCACATTTGAGGAACATTAAGGGTAAATAAATTTTAAACCCTTATTTTGCTTTGCACGGTGTGCTAATCGTTGTAGAAGTTGCTCAGATAGCTGTCCTTCAGGTAGTTCTATGAAATTGTTGCTTTCCTTACCCATCCACCAAATTCAAATCCAAACTAATGTTTTATTCCAAAATATCACAGTAATTTTCCCTGTAAATACTTTGCTCCCGAGAGTTGTTTCCCTTGGAAACTGCCTGGCACCTTCACAGCAGATGTTCAAAACCAGTTTATTAGATTTTAAGTCATTCATTCATGCTAACCACTCAGGTGTTTATAAAATTGAGAGTTGGGCGTTTTTTTGCATGTGTAGAAATGTTTATATTACTAATTAATGCTAAGCTATTAATTGTACTTTCAGTTAATTACTACCTTTATTGCAGATACTTGTGGCACTTTTTGTGGCACTTTTTTCTGCCAATATGCAGAAATATTTGCGTAATCTGAATAAAAAAACCCAGAGACACTCTTTTTCTCTTCGTATTTTGGAGTATCTTTAAGTGGTGCTGCCTGGTATGTAACAATTCCACATGTGTAATTGTTGGCACAAGTTGGCAGTACCTGACAAATTAACATTAATACACTGTAAATTACGTATCTTACAGAGGCAGCTGCCGTATGTTCCTATTTAATTGCTCACTTTCTTTTTGTCCTTTTTGTTGTGTTATGTTATAATGAGATAAATGAAGATGTGATATGAACCTTTGCTCTGTAACTCAAGCTGAATGTATTTTTACATTGACTTTATGCTAACTTTAATTTTCACAAGCAAATGTTTGGGGCTTTTCCCAGAAGTAGGCTTAGGAAAATGCCATGAGAAGTGGCTTTTCTTGCATAATGTGAACTTACGGTGAAATGAGAAGTTCTGGAAGTCCTGAACTCTTCTTCTGCTATAGTTGTAATGAGTCTCGTTACTAATTGAGGTACTTAAAAATATCTGGCAAACTAATTTTGTTCAAACTTAACTTGATAGCTGGAAGTATGTTAGGATTTTTCATAGAGAGTTAGTCGTCTAACCTCTGCAGTGGGTCTGTGCATGTAAATACTCTTTTACTGACTCACCACTACTCCACTGTGACTGACTGATGACATTTGCCTTTCATCAAGGCAGGTATTTTCACACGGACAGTTCATGAGTGAGTGAATTATTTTATTGTTCAGGTTATTATTTATTATACTGCAGGTGAATCATCTTAAGATGGCCAAATTACAGCTATTTACTTTGTTTTCAGAGTTGAGAAGCGCTGGGAAAACTTTCTGGTCAGGTTTAAGCAAGTGGGACCCTGAGTCATTAAAGATCAGACGGTAATTCTGGAAACAGGGAGATTACAGAGGAGCAGAAAATTAATCGGGCGGTTACTTTATGCCTAATAATATGCATATCAGCTACTGTCAAGAAAACTGTCTTCAGGAGATATGCAATGGTACCAACTTTTTCCAGGTTCCTCTCCATCTGTTTGAGCAGCAGTAGGCACTGAATCTAAGGTAGGAGAGTTCTGAGCAGAAGAGCAAATGTTTTTACTTGAATTGTACCCACGCTGACTTTTTTAAGGTGGGGTGGGTTCTTTTGGTTGTAATACTGTAAATGAGACACTGTAGTTCTAATAAGGAAATAGCCTATTTGAAAATGTTGGAGTGAAACTTGTAAAAACTGGAACACCAGAACTCACCTTAGCTGTTAAATTAGCCATAGCTGAAGGGAAGGGAGAAAGAGGAGTGACTGATTTATGCCAGAACAGCTGGGTTAGTAGATGCTAAGGAGCAGTGCATTTTTTCCCGTGTAAGAGTCTCAATTTACTGTTACATACTTAAAAGTTTTGTAGAGAGTTTTGATGCAGGCTGGATGATGTTTTTCATCATCACCATCATCATCATGGAGTCTTTTTTTACTTGTAGCCTAGCTTCGACATATACTAAGTTCACGTTTTTGTATATTTTTCTAGTTCTGAGTGTTGCAAACTTTTTGGGTTTTTTTTAATTCATCTGAGAGTGTGAAGTGGTCGCTAACATTCAGGAGCTGGAGCATGTTGTGACCTAGAATCAAGAAAGTTGACAAGATTGGAAAACACAATGAAAGGGAACTATAGTAATGGAATTATCTTCAAAGTAGTGGAGAGATGGATTTTTTTAAATTTTCTGATTGTAGTGATGTAGTTTAAATTGGGATTACAAAAGCTACTCTTACAAACCATCAAACATCAACTTCCAGCTGGAAGTATTGACCCTGAAAGTGGATCCGTGTTCATTGTTTACAGGACTTTACTCCATTGCACCACTGCATCAACTACCTTTGATGTAAATTATCTTTCGCCTTTTTTTCCCCAAGTTGTAGGGGAGGCTGTATGGAGTTGTTGAAGAGGAGGACAGGAGCTGCAAAATATCTTTAAAAGGAGAGCTGGAAGCTGAACTGGAGAAAATTAATAGTCTTCAGATACTTGATATACAAGTCTTAATATATGGCCTATTGAGATTTTGCCATCAAATTGTAGCCCAATCAGAAGTCTTAATCAGAGTTTGTATCCTGAAATATTATGTGTCTTTAGTGCAAAACATTACTGAAGGACACTGTAAACAACACGGGTTTAGTTAAGAAGCTGATCCCAGGATGAAAGATAGATGAAATCAGCTACAGACTATATGAGGAATTCCTAACGGTAAAGCTTTTCATAATCTTTCATGCTTTGGCTAAACGTATTAGCACCATAAAAATCATTCAGGGGGCAGAGTTGAGGTGGTAGCTGCAGAGTGATCAAAACATAAGAGGCACATTTTCCCTCTTTATGGGGAGGCCTTTTTCAGACCTGTCATATGATGGATTTGAAAGGAGTTTAATGGACTCTCAGTTTCTTGGACAGCCATCTTTCTACAGCTTCAGTATTAACAACAATTTAGTCTTAGCCAGGTTTCTTTTTTTTTCCTGAGCTCTTGAGAATTCATTTATTTTATTTGTTTCGCAGCAGTGTAAGAAAAAATACTCAGATCATAAAGTTAAGGAAGTGTTCCGTATTAAAAAACAATGTAAAACCAGTCTCCAGTAAACTTTGCAGAAGCATTTACTCCACAGTTGTCCGAATTAAAATGTAACGAGTGTAAATAGCATGTAAATAGTGGGAATGGATTTCATATTTAACCTGTATGCAATAGTATGTGAGCTGTAATTTTTCCTCCCAGCACTGTGTGGGTAATAATGATGCCATTTTCGTGGCCGAAGTTGTATGTATAACGTGTATGTGAAATATTTTTCAACTAATGTTCATGGTATAGAGACTGTTTTGTTGATGTGTCAGAAAATTAGACCTGGGAAGCAAGTGGATGTATGATAGCTCTTGGGAAAATAATCATGTAGCATTAAATAAAATAAAATTTCAAAATGTGTGAATGCATTTTTACAGGGTCTGATCCAGAGCCATTATGTTGTTTAGATTTTTTACTTCAGCTGCAAGCCGAACGTACCAGGTTCTTGGTTACGCCAGCTGTTTCAGTGCTCTCTTGGGAATGGTACAGACTAACTTTGCTTTCCTTCAGAAGTCCAGAACGGTGGGAAGCTCTCCACCGTGACTCGTGCCTGCTGAGCTTCTGTGGGTGCAGCTCTGTCTAGCCACTCAAATCCACTGACTATTTTACGCAGGGAGAAGTCAAAGTTTGAAACCTCACCCATCGAGGCTCTTTACAGGGGCAGGGGTGGTCCTGTGTATTTCCTTGGAAGTAAGTAAAGACTGTCAACAATACGGGCTTCTTTCTCGTAGGTCCAGAACTGGTGGTAGCCAGCTGCTTTAATCCTATAGCCTTCCTACATCTTACATTTTATCCAGAATGATGGAAAAAAAAATTCTTTACAGTGTAGAAAGGCTGGAATGTAATCATATAAAGTCTTTTAAATGACTTTATCTACTTTTTTGCTCGTTCTGTTCAGTTACTACCTTATTTTCCTCTTAATAGAAAATAGATGCGATCTTATTAAACATTTTTCTTGCACAAACTGGATACTAATAATAAAGACTAAACTAATTCATATTTTAAATTTGCAGATTGCACACGTGTTCTCATATCACTTTGAAAAAGAAGGTTGCCGAGTCCTTAGCCTCTCTAGAGGTGTGACTGTATCGGTTTAGTGCAGGGGTGACTAATAAAGCCCATACAACCGCAGTTCAAATCTGTTGTTAGTAGTTAGATAATGTGTTAGTATTGCATACCTCTGTTTCTGCCTGTATTCTAAGGCAAACTAATGCAAGCTGACTTGAAATCACAAACATAGCTGAAAAGTCTAGTTGGTTGAGGCTTGAAGATTGATAAAGTCACCTGCTTGGTCTAATGAACCGTTGCTTTTTCATTAACAAGTAACAATGGTAAGGACTTACAAGAGACATAAGTACATGATGGTACCTAAGTGCTATTTACAAAATTTTCCAAAAAACACAAGTAATCTATAAACCATCTCATCAGTATTAAGTAAATTAAGAAGAGCTAGTTATCAGCAACCCCTTCCACAGGGGAAAAAAGACTTTGAGTCTTGCAACTTGCCAAGGCAAGGACGCTGACAGTGTCACTGTTCCTCCACCCGCTATGTGCTGTTCTGAGTTCTTCTGTGCTGGATTCTCTTTAAGCCTGGGTATCAGCTCAGTCTCCTTGTACGGTTACAGAAGCTGCTCTGTAGATCAACATAGTGATCTGTCCAGTTCCCTGTATTTTGTGCTGACCAACAGTAAGGTGTTTCATCAGATACTGTAAGAATATACACTTGGCAAATAGGAAATAATCTGCTCGGGTTATAGGTCTCAGCCTAACATACATAGGATGTTATGAAGTTCAAACCTAAATATCAGGATGTTCCTTTGCAGCTATTTACTTTTACTAATTTTAAAAAAAAGCTACCAGTCCAATTTCTTCTTGTATGTTATTAAAATGTTCCCCTCGACAGTTTCTTGTTGGATTGAATCTGCGCCTATAGACGCACATCAGGTGAAAAGTATTCTTTCTGACTTCACAAACCTATTTTTCATTACTTTCCCCTATTTTTTTCTTGTTTTGAATTGGAATAATTGGTTTTTAATCCATATTTCTGTATTTGTCTGCATCTTTATCTGTAGCTATGGAGTTTTCTCAGTGCAGAAGGTTTTCTTTCAACAAGGGGTACTCAAAGAAGAGTAACGAAGTGATTGACATGGTTTCTGAAATGTGGCAATAGTATTGCACTTAACATCGCTAATTTATATAAAAGAATAACAGTATTTGCAGTGTGGTTCTCCGTTGCTGTCTTTTTTTATCTTACCATAACATGTCTTTACGTTGACATTTTGTGACCGTTTCTCACCACATGATCACACTGATGTTCTTCACCGAGAGGCCTGCAGCAAAAGCAGAGAGACTGCTTCTATTGATTAATAAAGTGAATTCAAATGTCTGGAATGTGTAAGAGCTATTTAAGTTTCTTCTCGAATGTGTATTGCTTTGGAATCAATAGCATAAATTTAATTTCCCATCATTTAGGCCACGCATGTAGGATTTTTAAGTTTTTCCCAGCAGCATAGTTATGTATAATACTGAGAGTATTTTAACTTGAGTATCACAGTTGTTGTGACAGGACAAAGAAGAAACAGTCTGTGCAATAACTGGCTCCTTGACCCTGAATTTTTATAATTTCCAAGTTTTTTATGCCTTGAATTTGCATTAAAAAGTAAATTGCCGAGCAATATACAGCCGAGGTTATTAGTAGATTTTGTTGTCTGTTTTAAAATCTCTATTTAAAAGCAAATTCTTTTGTAATAACATCGAAAATCTTTGAGGGGAGCCTTTAGGGAAAGGGTCATGTCTTTCCTGCATACCTAAACAATGTCTGATGTGGTTTCAGCCTCAGGATACTGCTATATTTTAAAATATGTAACTGGATATTGCATAAAATCAGGCACGTGTACATGGGGAGCTTATGACCTTCAGGACTTAAAATTACAGTCACATAAACAGATAAGGAAGTAGGAACAAGAAGGAACAGAAGCACCTAGAAATCAGTGACTTGCCCATGGTGACAAATGGAACGCATTGCACACCTGGACATTGAATCCATATTTTATCCTTCCCTGGCTAGCGTCTGATTTGCAAAGTCAATTTTCCTTATGCAAGTGTTTCTACCAGCATTTTCAGAGAGCTTGTCGTTCCGAACAGTGCTGCAGATCAGGGCTATGCAGATGTTCTGGCAAAAAAATTGTGTTCTGAAAAGGAAATGGAGGGAGTAGCCAAATGGCTTCATGAAGAATAACTGGAATGTTTGGCAACCCAGGATATTCATGTGTCCCTAAATTGTTTGCTGCTTCTGCATTGTATAACGTACCGACTTTCTGTATGTGCCCTTGCATTTTGTTCTGTCTAATCACAAAGTAGTCGATTCAATGACAAGGAAGCGGAGGAAAGCCGCTTCCTTGCCTTCCATGTATGTTCAGCGTATGCCACTGGCTGGCTGAGAGTCACAGCACAACCTATGAGAAACTGTTCAAAAAGGTTTCCAAGCTACCTTGCATTTTTCCTTCTTTTCTCACAGCATAAACATACCAACTGTTCGGACAAAGTTTTCTAAGCCTGGCTTTTTGCTTTTTTTTTTTTTTTTTGTGCTGCTACTAATATAACTCGGTTCTTTTCAACAGCCACACAGCTTTGTCCCCTGGCATCAGAGAACACCTAACAGTGTAATGCGCCTTTGGGGATTTGATTGGGCACCAGTATGTGAAGGTGATTGCCTCTGATCAAAGTCCTTGTGTTTCTGTCCCCATCCTCTACAGCATTGCGGAGTCGATCAGGACGGTCCATCATCAATGGAAACTGGGCAATCGATCGACCTGGGAGATATGAAGGTGGTGGGACAATGTTCACTTACAAGCGCCCAAACGAAATCTCCAGTACTGCAGGAGAGTCATTTTTAGCTGATGGTCCAACAAATGAAGTCCTTGATGTCTATGTAAGTTTCTTGTATTTAATCTTCCCGATGGCAAACACTGTTCAGTTCATCGTTAACATGCAACACATACTGCATTCAATCCCAATACTTCATTACTGGTTTGTTCCTTTAATTTTGAAGCAGTATTTTTTTTATATTTAACTGTTGCTTGCTGTTGCTCCCATCTTGCTCCAGGTCACGGGAAATCTAAGTAACAATGAAGCCTTTTTCTCTCAGACGTTACTGATTCAGCAAAACCAATTGTACTTGTTCAGTAAAATAGAGATAAAGCATACAAATATCTGGGGTTTTTTTGTGAACTGAATTTTCTCTGAGTAGTTTCCTACTCAAGCAAATTTAGAGTAGTTTAATTTCACAGCGAACTGAAGCAAATACCGAAATCAGACAAGGCCTCTCACAGAGTGATACCATCCCAATTTTCTTTAAGAGAAACCTAAGTCCAAAAAACTGTGGCATGTAGGATTTGCAGCAGGGCAGTTTTAGTACAAAGCTGGGCTAGGAGACCATAGGTAATAGCCATTTGAGAAAGGATGAGAGGGAGAAGACAAATTGCAGCTAAGGGGGGGATTGTATTGAAAAAGCTGTTTACTTCAGATGGGACAGGTTTCTACTGATTATTGAAATCAAAGATGTAACTGGGATTGATTACAACTTTTTCAAAGATAAATGGTGTGTTCTGAGATTATACGCTTTCACATGGTAATATTCATTGGAAAAACTAGGTTAACTGGTGCTACAGTTGTTTCATCTAGCTATGGCTTTTTTGTCCTTAAGTGCAATATGAGGTGGAAAAGTGAGTATGCTGGCTTGCTTCATAGAAAAATGAGTAGTAACTACCCTGATTACTCAGGTGGGAAAAGTCAGATATTGGCAAAGTTATTCGCCATCTGTTATATGGTGTCTTAATAAAGCAATGTAATAATTATGCAAACTTTACTTTTTGGGGGGTAATTTCTGATTGATTGCCACGTAAGACTGGCAAAAGCCCAGAAGACTAAACGGTTGGGCTTCTAGATTCTGCAGTGCAGACATCCATGTTTTTAAAATACCTATGTCATTGTGTAGTTACAGGATGCTCTGAGCTGAGGTTTGGTCTTAAGTTTTTACTGTCCACTGATTAATGCCTAATACCTAATGACCTGGAGAGAAAAGGATCAGGAAATGGTTTAAACAGATATTTTCTAATACCATAAAAACCCCCTTTGCTTACATTTATCATATTTTAGTGTTTCAGTTGAGGCTTAGTCGCGTCTTTTTTTTTGCTTTTTCAATGAATATAAGAAAGCTGGCATGATGGGCATAGCTTTATCAGTTTTACTCTGTGGCTGCTACTGTGGATTGCCACATCTAATTTGACTGGATTCTTATCTGAGGAATTTCTTGTAGATATGAGGAATACTACAGTTCATTATAAGCTGATAGTTTCATGTCTTTTTCAATATAGTGTGAGAAGATAAAAATGAATAGTGCTAGATGTAAGAAAATCAATCATCAGTATGACACAGCCTCTCTTACCGGTTTGAAATGTGTGGCTGTACAGATACAGATGTCTTTTTTCAGACTTTGTCTTGCAGTTCCTTGAATCATGTAATTCTCTTTCCATCCATACTCCTGATCTTTATGCTGCCTGTAGAAAAATGAAGAGATTTGCAGATGGGAACTCAGATGACTTTCTGTTCCTTTTTCCTGAGACCATGCTGTCTTTCTTCCACTCTAAAGATGTAGAGAAAAAGCTTTCTAAGTTACAATTAGCAAGATAAAAAGAGATGCAAGTTTTGTCCAAGTGTGAAGTATACATTACTAAAAGACTTAGGTGCGCTAACTCAAAGCAAAACTACTGTATAATTCCAGGTGTTTTCCTGCAGGAAAGCTGTGTCGGTATATTCATAGGGACTTCATCAGTTCAGCTCTTTATAAAATGTGCCTGTCAGTTGTTTTGAGAAATGTGATGGGAAAAACAAGAACGGTTGGAAAAGCTGTTCCTGGAAACACCTTAAGAACACGGTCCTGGTTCTGGAAGGTGGGCTGTACTCTTCCGCTGAAGTCAGCTTCGCAGTCCTCGGTTCTCTCAGGACCAAACACAAAGAAGGTGTATTTTTTGGATAACAAAGTGACGTGGGAAGGACCAGCCCTTACCAAAAAATACTACAGGCAGTGCATTATTGGATGGTTCAGAAAAGTAAATGATCTCCGAGGGACCGAGTTTAGAGGAACAGCTCTTACGTTTGGCAAGGAAAAAGTGATTTTGACACAAGGAAAAACAAAGGTCTGAATCCCTAGTTGGTGTTAACTGGTGTGACCAATTTAGTGAAACCTTGAAGCGTAAGTGTGCTCTGTTGGGTCGTAAAGCCATTGGCATAGTATGACTTTGTTCTTGCTGACCCACGGTTTGTCAGAAGCAAAGAGCTAGTGCAGGCTCTGGTGTTTGTTTAGTTTAGTTTTGCTTTGTAAAAAAAAGGTAGTTAAAGTGTAATCTGAGGCTTCTACCAGACCAATCCCCATAAAGAGTTCAGGACTTTTAAAGCAGCAGCGTTAGTAGAAGCAGTACTAAGTAATCAAAGCTAAACTAGTGAAATTAGCAGCTGATGGCATCCGTGCATATCTGGCGTGAGTGTGCTCAGGCCTTCAGCAGCAGCAATGTAATACAAGCCAGCTGGGTATGGAGTGTGCTGCTAGCAGTTTTAAAAAGCTTTCATAAAGTTGTACCTTGCTCAGGTCTTGTTATGCCTAACTGCTTAAACAAGCGGACAAGAAGCGGCACAGACTTTCAGAGGCGTGCTCGTGTCAGCTCACATGGGCTTGTGCAGCAGCGTTCTGAAACCACTTGGCTTCATTTTCACATTTACAAGGAGAAAAGCTTATGGTTCCCGCCTGCGTTTCATAAAGAACACTTTGATAGAGTTGTTGTGGCTAGCTGTAAAGCAGCGGGAGTCTGTCTGCACTTACATCACATCTTCATTCAATTGAAAATTAACGTGGAAGGATGCAGGAGGGTTGCATGGGCGCTCTTCAGGTGCTGTAACAAGTATGGGCCTTTGTAATCTTTTAACTTGATCTCTGTTGAGCAGTGCTTATGGTAGGAGCGGCATAACGTTAGTAATTTTAGCTGGTTGACTGCTGAGTCTCCATTGAGCGGTGCGGAGGTAGGTAGCTGCACGGTGATGAAAGGAACAGTTTGATTTGTGAGCCGGTACATGCAGAATAGCAGGTAAGTGCTGTCTGCCTGCGCTCTGCTCAAGCACAACCGATGAACCTTCAAAAAGGCAGTCGGCTAGATTTGTACATTGAGGTCTGTGGTATTTATTTTTCTCTGCTTTATTTCTTCCTTGCTTATCTTTCCTCAGGCATGTGTCAAGCTCCTTCTATCTGAGAATGTGTTGGTGACCTTAGGACCATCTCTTCTGCTGTGCAGGCCTGGCGTCAGCCTCTGCTGCCCACGCTGGCCAGAGGCGAGGCTGTGGCTGGTGCAGCCCACCGCCGCACCTTGGCCCCGAGCATGTCGGTTTTGCATTTTTCAGAGAAGATTTAGAGAAATAGTTTCTCTGCCCTCACAAGCTAACTCTGTCTGTGCACATAGTAACCTCTATTTTCTTTTTTTTCCCCAGAAAGAAATACCTTTTTTTTTTTTTTGCATTTTTTGAGACAGTCATTAACCATTGTTTCTATCCTGACCAATGATAAATAATGTTACATAGTCGATGAGTTCAAGTACATATTTAAGCATTAGTAATACTAACATAACAAGTGGAAGAAGTGAATATATGGCTGTTTTTCTTTTCAGATGATACATCAGCAACCTAACCCGGGCATACATTATGAGTATATCATTCCAGGAGACAATGTCATTAGTCCTCAGTTGCTTGCTCACAGGAGGCCAGGTAAAATGCCACTATTTCCTATGATGAAACACATTTCGTTACCCAATAAGCTAATGGAGAAATTCATACTGTTAAATTCTGTGTAAATGCTGCCACTGATGTGGGAGAGGCACAGCATTTCACCCTACATGTTGGAAGAGAAGTCTGCCATAGATTCGGTAACTTCGGTGAATTAATACTGGCAGGGATTATTTATACTGTAGCAGGGAATCTGTTCGCATATTTCCACTTCCAGTAACAACTTTGTTGTTAAAATGTGGCCTTGCATGAGCTGGAGTGTTGTAACCATGTCTCAGAAATGAAACAGAACATGAGTGTTCTCTTCAGAGTTTGAGATAATTTAAAACAACCCTTTGCAGTTTCTCTTCCCTCTCCCAACTGGAGAGGATCAAACACAAAACTGTTGCCTCCCCAAGCTAGAATCTGGACAGCTCGTACTCCTGACCGAGCTGTGGATGTGTCTGTGAGTACTGGTATGAAGTTCTGAAGGACAGCAGAAAATTTGCAAGGGAGTCTGGTCTTATTTTTAATGTTCGTGACTTGCCTTGGCAAATTTCTAAGTGTGTTTGCAGTCTGTAATGAGGAGCAGCTGTGCTGTGACATGGGGAGGCACAGAATACAGAGCATGGTACAGAAAAAAGCTTTGGGAAATTTTGACACTGGGTCCATTAATGCTGCAGTGCATTTGGAGATTCTTCAATTTTTCATGTATTTGCTGGCTGAGACTTGGTTGTCTTAGTTGAAAACAACACAATCTTTTGCAGGACACTATTAGGAGGTCTCTGCATAGCAGATTAAAGCTACTTCCAAGTTTAATGATGCTCCAGTTGCGACTGTTAATGGATGAAAACATAGACTGATATTTGCAAGTGAGGCTCATTATTTTACTTTTTTGTTATTGTCCATCATCAGGGGAGCCCTTGAATGGTCAGTTAGGAATGCCAGAAAGTCCAAATCAAGAGGACGAGGATTTGCACAGGGAGACAGACACTCTCACTGGACAGTCAGCTGGAACTTTTCCAGTTATTCAGCCAGGAAGATTTCCTTCTCATCAGCCAGAAAACCAGGTGCCTGCTGTGCAGCCACCAAGACAAAACCGAGAACACAACTGGAAACAGATTGGAAAAACTGAGTGCACTACTACGTGTGGGAAAGGTAAGTGCTTCATACACCATGCACAGAAAATAGGTGGCACATGGGAGGGTTCCAGCGTGGGAGAGAAGCATTGAGGGAAGAAGCAGTGTGACTATTCAGCAGCTCTTTTATGCACAAAGCACAGCTGGACCTGGTGTTTTCTGTTATCTCAAAGGAAAAGACGTGTCAGTACTACTGTGCGTGCTTGCATTTAAGTCAGTAGAAACAACAAAATTAAAAATCATAAATGCAAAGTATGTAAATTAAAAGGGAATATATGGCATTTGCCTCTGAAGGAAATATTTCAGGGTTTTATGGCAAGCTGCTCTTTCTCACACCCTTGATACACAGCTGCTTTCCTCAACATTCTTTGGCATTCGTTATCCTTCCATTTGGCCTCTCCAGCTTTGTCAGATATACCCTCAGTGCTTTTTGTGTCTTTGTCAATAGTTTTCTGATCTTCACAGTAAGGTTTCACAGGGATTCCATCAGCCATATCTTTGGCTCATTGGATGTTGCTGGAACAGCAATAATGTGACTTCAGAAAACTGAGTTTTTCATAGGGGAGAAGTGCAAAGGAAAAGGGTTGGAAAAGGACTGGTAATTAGCGGGCTTTTGGGATGGCTCTGAGCTTGCCAGATTGATCTTTGCCACAAGACATTCACAGTGACCACAAATTCAATAATGCATAGTACAAGCAGGTATTAGGAGAATAAGTTTTTCCGATAGCAAAAGTGAAATCTTTTGTACTATACATAGCCACCCATCACCATACCTAAAAAATTGCAGAGCTTTGAGGTAAAGACGTATCAGTGAGGGAACTCAGGCGATCATCACCAGTTCATACACACTGAGAACATTTGCCTCCTAATTAGTTTGAGAGGACACTTTGCAAATTTGCTCCAAGGCCAGATGAGTGTCTATGTTACAGCTACAGATAGAGCTAAAAAAATCCAGTAATATTGATACCAGTCAAAATTGCTTCCCAGTGTCCTGAGAAAACTTTTTTCCTTGGAGAAATGACTGTTAGAAAACTGTTAGAGCTAAAATATAGCCTATAAAAGTCAGAAGGCTTTTTGTGGAGAAATGGAGGGATTGCAAACCAGAATTATTTTGGTTGGCATTAAATACACTATGTGCCATTGATAGAAGTCATATGGGCTGAATCCTTAATCGCACCTGATTATTGTTTAGCAGCAATCGGTGAGTATCGCCTGCTGAGTGTCTGAATTATCATATATGTGGTGAATGTTAGTGTCCAGATAAGGTAGTTTATGATGCAGCTGCAGGAACACATCAGGGTAAATGTGTTCTTCCTTTACATCATAGAAGTCGATTGTATTTGCTGTGGACCTTATGGACATTGGCATGTAGTTCTTGCCATTTCTTCAGCGATCTAGTAGCCATTGGCAGTGGTGTTAATGAAATCCAACTCAAAATGATGATAGCCAAATTGTAGGAAAACAGAATTCGAAGGACATCTTTCAGCTTCCTGTACAGCTTAAATTTACTCCATGAAATTCAAGAAGAGAACTGTCAAAAATGAGTATCTCTTTTCCCATAATTTGGAGAACGTGTGTTCTGATTAAGTTAAATTAAAAAGAAATTGGACCTTGAGAGTATGATCCCGACACTGTTGAGACTGTATGAACATTCCTTGTGATCTTGGTGTGAGAAGCCTACATGAGTCTGATGCCTCTAAGGCATTTCAAGTCAAACGAAGTTATACAGGCTGATAAAAAATGGAGTGAAAAAAATCAGAAAGAAATCTTGTGCTATTTAAGGCTTTATTTTCATTTTGTATGGTTCAATATAGGACACTTTCTTTTTTTTTTTTTTTTTCTTTTTTCCATGTTTTCCTTTTTTCTGCTACTTTATTTCTTCATGCAGAAATGTAGATGATATGTGGTCTTTAGTTTTCTTTGTTTTTTTCCCCAAATGAACCTGTCAAAGCTAAATAACTTTAAAAAAATGTAAGTTGGAAGAAGAAAGAAAGAAATACTATTCTTGTACTACCTAAGGAAAAAGGAAGGATCGATTGAAAGTTTTGATGAAAAGCTGTGTGATTGCAAAGCACTTTTCAGTAAAACTTTGGCTTGGAAAAAATCTGTTCTCGTTTTTTTAAGAAGTGAAAATGCTTCACTTGAGAATTGCCACCAACTCTTGTCCCAGATTTCCACTTAAGATGACCGTGCAAACAGATCCGCTAGGATTTGGACGGTGTGGAAACTGCTACCGCATCCTGTCAGGGAAGTGAAGTAGCGTGTTATCCCTCTCTGTAGTCCAGAGAGAAGAGGGCTGGTGCAATGCAAATTCCTCCAGTCCCGGAGCCGCTGGAACTTCGTCCAGATTTTGTCTGAAAGATCTTACAGGAGGAGCGCCTCATTTCATCTTCTTTGAGCACAACCTGTCCTTGAAACTCTTATCTACCCCTCGGAAATGACGTGGGATAATTTGTTATCGGCCGTGGCAGCACGTTTGTTACTTTTTTAAAGAAGAATTAGAAAGGAGATTAGAGAGTGCAAACTGCTGATTTTTCCCTTCGGTTTCAGAAAATATAATAGCTTTTTCTGAAGTATTAATGTAAGTTAGCTGGTGAGATACAAAGCCTTGCTTTTGATAGAATTAAATTCTCGAACAAATATAACTTCAGTGAGAATTGTAATTTTAAATTTTCTATCCTGAAGTGTGCCAGCCAACAGTTACCATCAACTACGGCCACCCTTATTTTATTTAAAGTTATAAACTTATAATTTAGAATTACTACAGATCTCTGGTGCAATATATTTTTTTAATACATAGCTGAATGTATTGATCTCCTTTCTTTCTATTTCTTGGTCACAAATATAAGTTACCTGCTGGCAGCATGACAAAGAAAATTGACTTCAGTAAACCCAGGATGAGATGTTTGAACCGTTAATCACAAAAACATGATAATATAACAAAAAATTATTCAGCAGTTACCATTAAATCTATAGACGTTTTGAGCTCCAGGAGGTAAAAAAACCATGGAGCTAATTAACCAGAGATCTTAGACAAAGACTGCAAGTTCAGGTGGATAATTAGAAATGGAAAGCTGGAGAAAACTGATCTTCAATCCAGTGGCCTAAGACTTGTCGTGTCGATAATCTTACAACTCAGTGTCGCTGACAGTGCAGGATTTAGTAAACCCACACTTGAGGTACGTAAGCTTTAACAGTTATAACCTAACCCTTTTCTACACTGTTTTTAGACACAAATACCAACAAAGGTGCAGCTGAGTTTTCTGTGCAAATTGCCTAGGTCTTACAGGCAAGATGGGACTTCTTTTTGCCTTTGACCGAGAGGCATGGCGGTTTGGGTTTTGTAAAAGTGAAGACATACATTTTGATCTAAGGAAAAGAGAAGTCAATTTTGCAGAATGATGAAGCTACTCTACTGTTCACTTGTGCCCTGCTTCTTCCTATCTTGCCAGTAACATGGAAAAAAATCCACTTTTCTGTAATCTTTCTGATGCGTGGTCTAGAGACACTCCTACATAGGCTGCATTCCTGAGACAGAGTGGTAGCTTTCCTAGATAAATCATAGGTGTTTCGGACGAGCAGCGTGAGTGTGAGCAATGTGAGTTCTGTTGAAAAAGTGCTTGCTTAAACCACCTGAATTTTGGTTTTTATCTCGTTCTGTTTCTGACTGCAAACACTGAGAATTAGGCATTTATGACTCTGCCTTCATGTTGTACACTAGATTTCCCCACATTCTGAAGTATATTGTAATATCAAGGTCAGTCAGTGTAGTTTTACTTTAGAAACTCAGCCTTATTCAGAACGATCACACATCATCCATGCATTTCAAAGGCAAAATGACAAACATGAAATCTGAGAAGGAAGGCATTCCAGGAAAAGGAGGAAGGCATTCCAGGAAAAGTTTGTGGGAAGAAATGTAAACTGTGTATCTGCTTGACTGGTTGAATAGCGTTCCACTTGTGCTTATTTCATTCTGTGGAAGACAGTTAGGTTCAACCTAAGCAAAACGTTTCTCTTTCAGTTCAGAGTTTCTTTTCCTCTTCGTGTTTTTTTTTTTTTTTTTTCTCTGCATAATTCTGAGTATCTGCACTAATAAGGATTCAGTACCAATAAATAATTAGTCGGTTGGAGTTAGTTGGTGTAGGATAGCCTAAACCGACTAAAATCACCCAATTTTTAAGTCAGTGGGTCTAGCTTCAAGTGACTCAACTGGCAGTTGTGTGTTGTACAATCAGACAGCATCTCTGTACTCCTCCGGCATCCCCTGCCCCTCCTTATGCTCTTGTACTTCTTTTTTATGTCTAAGTTTTGTTAGGAGCCCCTTGTTTATCCATTTCCTACTTGCTGAGGCAGACCTTTCTTCAGCTTGAAGGAAGTGGTCTTTGAATATCAACCAGTTCTCCTGGAGCCCTCTTCTCTGAAGGGCTTTATCTCATGGGATTCTTCCACGCAGATCCCTGAAGAGGTTTGGGTCTGCTCTTCTGAAGTTCAGGGTTGTGGTCCTGCTTTTTGCCCTGCTCCCTCCTCTCAGAATCCTGAACTCATGGTCACTGCAGCCAAAGCTGCCGCTGATTTTCACATCCCTGACTACTTCTTCCTTGGTTTTTTGTGGAGCACCTTTCCCGCTTGGCTCCTTGATCACCTGGGTCAGGAAACTTGTTAATGTACTCCAAGTTTTCACTTAACAGATACAAGTAGGCATGTTAGCACCTTGCTCTTTGTCATCATTTTGATAGTCAATTTGCAATAGTAATAGAAGTAGAGTTCTGTCTTTTTGCTCCAGCATGAAAAGTATTTAAAGACAGAGCATTAAATATGGAGAGCAGTAATTTTTAGTGAGTCTGTAGTCCTCAGTAATGGTTAACCTATAAGCTTTATGTTATGAATCTTTTCAAAAAAACAGGTAAAGCAGATAATATTCTCATGTGTTTACTCACCACGTAACTCTAAAGTAAGGAGGCTCAGTCTATTTCCAGGACCAACAACAGAACCACTGCTAAATTTTTCCTCCCTTCAAGCCTGTGTTATGGCTGCTTGGCTGCATTTTTTTAAACTGTCTGAATACTTAATCTTTGTACTCTCTGCACTATAAAGATCCCATGCAAACCAAGGAGCGTGTATTGTCAGCCTTTCCTACAATGTCATGCTGTACTTTCTCTATACTAAGGACGTCCCTTTATACTACAATGGAAACAGTATGGCATTCGGCTCTCACTTATATTTGGAGATTTTGGATAAAATCTTAATCTATATTTCCTGTTGTTAAGTTATGCTTTTCCTTTCTGCAGCAGTGTTAGATGCTAGTGTTATGACTGCTGAGTGTTTTGCAACGCATCACCTAATTTTCTTCTTCATTTCAGGGTCACAGTACCCAGTTTTCCACTGCGTCAACAGAATCACTCACGAGGAGGTGCCTGAGAGTTACTGTGACAGCAGCACCAAACCCATTCCGGAAGAGGAGGCCTGCAACCTCTTCCCATGTCCAGCTTTGTAAGATATTACAATTTAAGCCAAGCGAAATAAGCCAATGTCGCTGAGGTTCTGCATGTGAAAGAGGCTGTTCTAAGTAGGAAATCAGTTTGAACTTCTAAGCACTATGTACTTGTATCATAAAGTGTAGTGGATATTTTTTCCTTAGTTGTTGGTGGCCGTCTTCCCCTTTACAGGGAGCAGTAGCATTCAGAGAAGACAAAAGGGAGGTTGGCAACAAGTGGGCATAGTAATTTCTCAAAATTTGTGTGGTTGTTCAGGCATACACACTATACGTGGTCTCTCTATGGGTACATTTTTTTCAAGTGAAAGCCTTCTGCATATACCTGTCTAAAGAAGAGGCTCTGTAGGTTATGTCACTCCAGATTGGACCAGTGTCCGGTAGCACCCACCTGTTCGTCCCGTGGTGTCATGTTTAAAGACGGGGCTGACAGTGCTCACAACAACTCTCATAAACATCACCTCTCTTCCCTGGAATTCAGTAGTTCTTCAGCTTGAAGACAGATTCTGAAGTAGTAGTCCTTGTTTCCAGCATACTAATACAACCAGCTCAGGTGTGATTTCCTTCGGAAAAGACGCTTGCCATCAGGAGACTGTGACTTAGAATCACCACCTAAGCAACTTCTTTTAAATAGTCCAAAGAAAAAGGGAGAGGGGGTGTGTGTGTGTTAATTCATCTAGGGTGTATACCAAGAAGAGAAAAGGGTTAAACCCAGCTGCAATTATAGCAGCTTTATTTCAGGTCAGCAGCTGTATTTTCCATCTCTCTTGTGGTTACATTCTTTAGTTCTCTTCTAGCAGCGAGTGGCCACTCCTTATCCCATGAAGTTTCTAATGGTGTAAGTGCTGTTACAGTGTTAGAGATGCCTGACAAGCAGTTTCCTGGTGTACATGAGATACTCGGGAACTTTTGAAGCCATTTGCTTGGAGATGTCTTCTCTTACCAAGCATTTTTCTCACCTTTTTCTTTCTAACAACTCCTATGAATTCAGCTTCATTTGTATACATGGGATAATATCAAGAGTATAAACAAAGCTGTGTAAATATTTATTAGAAAGAATACAGAGATTTTGCTTGCTCTCCACAAGAGTTCTGAAATAAAATGTGTGAACAATTTGGATACTTCCCTTAGTTGTGTATGTCTTCATGCTTGAAATGAAAACTGAAAGGGGAAAACGACATGTTTATACAAAAGTGATTAAATAAATAGTGAAATCTTGGAATGAGAAGAATACATCTAAGGAGTTTTTTCATCTCTAAAATTAAATGCATTTATTCATTGCTTATCATTTGCTATTTCAGTTTTACTGAGGAATGAATGCCTGGCTGCATTATGTGATTTTTTTTTTGTATTGTCCTTTTTTAGAGCCTTTGCTGAAGAAAAATTTTATGCAACACATCTTAAGTTTTTTGGGAAGTGTCATTAGAGCAATACTATAGATAGATTCTTTAAAAAAATAAACCAGCTATTAGTGGCTTAATTAATGTTTGTAATGTGTCTTGAAACCATGAATTGTGCAATCTGTATGCATGCTTATTATTATCAATCACTACAAGTAGATTGGTTGCATATATATAACATTATCTTCATAAAGGATTAAGTGATGCATGCAGAGGCGTGTTACTTTATAAGATTCTGTACCAGCATCAGAATCATGTCACCTGACATCTGTTAAGATTAGTATTTGAGACATTTTTCTGAAAAAATACATTGTCTTTTTTTTTTTTTTTTCTTTAGCTGGGATATAGGGGAGTGGTCTGAGTGCAGCAAAACATGTGGCCTTGGTATGCAGCATCGACAGATTTTATGCCGGCAAATGTACGCCAACCGTACCTTGACAGTCCAGCAATACCGCTGTCATCACCTGGAGAAACCAGAGACAACCAGCACTTGCCAGCTGAAGATCTGCAGTGAATGGCAGATTAGGACAGAGTGGACTTCAGTAAGTTCGATTGATTAGTAAAACCTCGAAAAACCTCAGAAAAGAGTAAGAGTTTTCTTCCAGGTATCACTAAACAAATGTGAAATTTGTTTTTGTTTAAAACAGGGAAGGGTAATGTGAAAAGCCTTGGAAATACGTCAATCCTAGTTCAAGAAAGCCCTGCTTGATTATGACCATTGAAGTTTACTGTTAGTAACCAGAAGGAAGCTGAAGAAGAGTGATTGAATAGTACAAAACTCACAGATGTGTGTGTACAGAAGTACACAAGCTTTCTGAGGAGTGGATTTTTTTTTAAATACTATATGAAGTAGAGTTGGGACAGTTCTGATAGGTTTGCCTGTGGTGGCAAACTTAATGCTCTTTCTTATAGCATATCGAGTTTAGTTCCAGCAATTAGTTAACCTTATTTATGTATTAAAGGATAGAGTCAGTAGTTGCTGTTACTGTAGTTGGTTTGAGGCTATGCCAAGACTTTCAGATGAATGTGGATGGTACAGTTCTGAGCCTTAATTTCTGCGTTGCTTACAAAAAAGTTGCTTACAAAAGCCTGACAACCATCCTAGATACTTTCAGGGCCACTGTGTGGAAGAGAAAATATCCTGGTGTATTAGGTGTGGTGGTAAACAAATCTCTTTCAGTTAGCCCTGAAACAAGCAAAAAAATTTTAGAGTTGCTGAATTATGTGGGTGGATAGACTGTGAAAAATTCCAGCTTAAACCCCGAACTCAAACCTTTTTCCTTTCTGCTGAAGTGCTTCCTTGCTCCTAATTGCCCCAGCCTGTGCGGGAATGCGTGTTGCAGCAGCCAGCGTGTTGTGCACAGGTAGCTGCGCTGGCAGTAGCAGAACAGCCTTCCATCCACCGTCACGGTAGGCTAAAGTCAGGCAGCAGATTCTGTGCAGCTTCATAGCGGGTCTTCCCCCACGGTAAAGTCTACGTGCGTTAACTCCCGCAGTGGCTGCATTTCTGAGGCTGATGGTGGCGTTGTTAACTTCCTAGTCCTGAAGTGTCTGCGATATGTTGATAGGTTCCTGATAAAAGAATTAGAAATACCTCGACGGACAAATGTAAAGATACTTTGGGTGGTTAATTCATTATTCATGATCATTAAAATCCATCTGGAGTTAAAGGACAGTGAATTTTATGTTAAAGGTCAAGTTTTGATTGTTTTGCGGATGATGAAAAAGGGGAGCTGGTTTTGTGTGTTGTTGCATTTTGAGAAGTGTTGCAGTGTACAGAGCCTCTAGGCATGTACTGCAAATGGTGAATCAAACTAAACAAATGCTTTAGAAATGGCAGCTGGTTGAATATAAGCATAATTCCAATAAAATTCTGTGATTAATTTCCTCTTGGAAGTAAAACTAAAGTTCTTGGCATGAGGAAGATCCATCATAAAGAAGGGAGCAATTGAGTTTGCAAACTGGTTTCACTAGAGAACATTTATTTGTGTTTGTGGTTACCGAAGTACAGTTAGGTTTTCCCTTTGGAGATAGGTCTGTGATCTTAAAAGTAAGCCCCTCTTAGGACTTTGATGCGTTTGACGTTTTTTCTGAAATACAAATGTCAAAAACTTTAATCTAAATCTGATTAGAAAATATGGCATTGTGGTAATTTTAAGTTTGGAGGCAGCAGACTAGAGTTCAAGAGTGACTCTGGACAAATCACCCCCTTTATGACATAAGCAATGCAGTAGTTGTTTTTATTAGTATTTTGCTATTTAACGACCTCACACATGAGGCTGGGGTTTGGCCAGTGTTCTAGAATGAACAGTTGAAGAAATGGCTGCAGTCTGAAGATGAAGTCTGTGAGCCGTCTTGCTGCAGGGAGTATATTTTACATGATTAATAACTTTGACATGTAAATATAGTAGACGGGATTAAGCATTCAAAAGCAAGGAAAAAAACAATGGGGCTGCCTGTGGAAGCTCTGCTTGGTACCTTTGTATGCAGGTACAGCAGTCTTTAATCTTCAGATGCCCAGAGGTTTCCCCCTTGAATTCTAGAGTGTTTACAGGACTCATCAAAACATATCATGCATACACAGCAGAAAATTACGTTCCCCTCTTTCTTCGTGATCTGGATGCTTCACATCATCAGGCAGAGATATCAACAGCCGTCAGCCCTCTCTGAGTTTGAAGAAGAGAGCAGGAGAAGACGGCCTTTACTTCTAAGAGGGATTCAGAAGTTGTGCTTCTTTGCATTTCTCTTGCTTCATACCTGCTTATAGGTCGAGATCAAAATTCTGCAGAACATGTCAGCCTGCTATTCAGATACCAGCAGTTCATTTTGATAAGGTACAGCATGGTCTGTTGAAGACGTGGTTTCCAAATGTATCTGGATAGTATACTGTAGAATCCTACAGACTGAGAATATGATTTAAAACTACTAATGCGATTTTTTCCCCCCGGTTCCTAGCAATCTAGAGTAGTTCTATAGCTTCTGTGGATATCTTAGCAGGAATAATTGAGCTCTAAGTTCCCAGCTCCCCCATAAACCACTGCAGTTCTTGCACAGTCCTGATGCAACCTCCCTTTTGTTACAGTGTTCAGTGCCTTGTGGAGTGGGGCAGAGGACCCGAGACGTGAAGTGCGTCAGCAACCTTGGAGACATTGTTGACGATGAGGAATGTAACATGAAGCTGCGGCCAAATGATATTGAGAACTGCGACATGGGCCCCTGTGCTAAGAGCTGGTTCCTTACAGAGTGGAGTGACAGGGTAAGGCTTCTCATTATCTTTGTGCTGCCGAATCTTCTAAAACAACTTATTTGCATCAGAATTTAAAAATATACATCTGTACAGCCATAAAAGGAGCGATCTTATTTTCCGTGTTTATCCTTGATCTGTTAAACAGGCAAGAGCAAACAAAAAAATAATGATCCCCAGGGCATCTTGAGTTTGTGTTAGATACAAGAATGCATAGAAAGGGCAAGCGTGCGGGTACATGGCCAAACATCTGGATTTAGAATTGGCTCTGTGTCTGACCTTCCCAAAATACTGAGTGTGCTGAGATTTATTATTCTGCCTTGCTTAGCCCTGAGTCTCAAGATTCAGACTCTAAAAGTTTTCCTACTGTTTTTTTAAGGGATGGAGGTTTGAGGCCTGAGGTCTGGGTTTAAGTTCAGGCCATAAAACAATTACCCTACAGCTGTGAAAAGAGGGGAACAACTTCATAAACTCAGGCAAGGTTGGTTCAGGCTTTTGTACTTTGTGAACATGGATGGGGTCTTTTTATTCTAGTGAGTCAGATGCTCCACATGAAAGCAATTAAACCAGTGGTGATTTACCTTGTTTCACAGCTGGGCTCAGAGCTGTTGTTCAGTAGTGATGCTTACATGCTTTCATTAAAAGGCTTACAAACATGGGCTAAGAAAATCCAGGTATTTTGGTCCCTCTTGTGGATGCTGGCATACCAGTTTCATCTGTAGACAAGTTGAGCCTTCAATCTATAAAATCCTGATTGCATTTCCCTTTTCTTTGACAGGTTGTTTTGGCAGGCAAATAGTATAATTTATCACTGAAGCTGTAAGATTACTTTCATAACTTCACAGATTCATTATTTAGGTCATTTTGTGGTAGTATCTCGGAAAGCTAGGAATGTCTGGCTCATAGGTTATGCATTAGTTTGGACACTCAGAAGATTTTCCATGTTTTAGATGCAGAGAAGGAGGAGGAACTTCACAAGTAGGACAGGTGCCTCGTATGTCATATAGTTTTAAAAAGGCTGATCAGGGTCTTGCTACAATTAAAGGCCTGCAAAATTTTCAGCCTCCAGACAACTCAAATAGATTTTATGAAGAAAAAAAAATTAGGCACTAATAAATCTTTGTGGTTGTCATTTGAACTTTTTTTTCCAGTTGTTATTCACTCAGTGTATGCTCTAGCATAGCATGGACAGAAAGTTACCAGGTAAAGTACAAGTATTAGCGCAAATGGTGAAGTTTTTGCTGTAGGGGAAATGACTGCGCCTTTTTTGGGTTTGTTTTTTTTTTAAGCTTGTAGAGCTGTTCTTTGTACAGTGCTATTAAAGTGGTATTTTACAAGTAAGAGAGAAAAATGAGATGCCCTCAAAGACATCTTTCTTGAAAAAGCTGGCTCAGCTACTATCAGTTAGTGCATTTCCACCACATAAAGCACCTACATTCCAGCGAAGACTCTAGCATCAATATTTTCTTCATTATTCCGCATTGATGTTTTGTCCTCTGCAGAATTAGTTTTTGCAGCTGAAGGTTATGACTGTAGAATGTGATTATGCTTATTTATATGTATTAAATGATACATGAAAGTGAAGCAGGTAATGTGGAAAATGTTGGAGTTTTTTCTTACCACAACCATTTTAGGGTCAGAGAGTAAAGAATGGATATTGTTACCTTCTCGGCTTATGTAAGTGTACAAATTAATTTCTTCCAAATGCTTGCTACTGTAGTTGGCATTATTCACCATGACTTCTGCCAGCAGTGGGTTTGGAGTTAAATTCACCAAGAGAATAGAAGTATCAGCTAATTTCAGGAAAAACATAGATTCGGGCTAGAATGTGCAGAATCTTCTAGGGTTCACACATACCTTATAACTCGGATGTTCAGAGATGTTTAGTGGCAGTGATTCTCGTGGAAGTCGGTGGAATATAGGAGTAGTCAACAGCTTTGCAAAGTCAGGGCTTTAGCCATTAGCTTTCTGGTTGTGCCTTTCAGGGGCTGTTTTTTAGGGTCAGAAGTCTCTCTCTCTTAGTAGAGGAGTGTGTTTCTGTTGAAAGACAAAAGGAGAGTTCTGGCGTGGAATAGAAACGGGCATTCCCAGGTGTATGGACTTTGTATGTGTAATTTCCCCAAACAATTCTTCAAAAAGTACTTTAAGCCAAGCCACACTTCAGCAATAAGCATAGATCAGCGATGGGCAGCCACAAATGGTTCAGATAAGCAGCCAAAAGTTCAAATGCTTAAAGAAAGCTTATTCAAACCTCTTGAGTCCGCAAAACTGTGGTGGAAATCTCACAAGAACAGACGTTCTTTGTGAGATTTATTACATGCCTACTTCAGGTCCCAGCTGGAAATACCACGGAACAGTCTTTCCCATTGTATTTTGACATTTCAGCCGTGGCTAGAAATAAGAGGTAAAAGAACTTATCATAACTTTTGAGAACGTTGGAACTTTGAAATGGTTGAGTTCAAACTTGGTCACAGCCATAAGAGAAGGCCTGGCCTGTACTTTTCTGAACCCATTTTGCAAACACTTAATGTGTGCTGTTGCACATCAGCAAGTAGAGATTTCCAGAGGCCTGTCAGAGATCGGTTAGGCACACACTTTCTCTTTCAGCAAGGGATATATCAAACTTCCGTGTCCGGATTTATGTGATGCATGGGGCATTACAATATAGCCTTGGTTAATTAGTGAAAAAGCACAGTAACATAAAAATTACAGTTGTCTTTGCTGCCAACAGATGTTAAATTTCAGGATTTGATAACTGTGATATATATTTGTGCAGAATTTGACAAGGGTATTCTTTCACCCAGGGAGAGGAAGAGATGAATAGTCACAGCTGAGTTCTTAGAAAAGGGCAGGATCTGATTTAGGATTGGTGGAAAGATTCGGGGTTTTCTTATTTTACTGAAACCTTGCAAAGTTTTAGTTGATGCAAAATCATCTTAGTTGCCTTCATTTTCATTAATGGTTTCTGTGGTTCTGAATTGGAAGATTGTATCATTAAATTTCCCTAAATATAGCTTCTGCAATTCAACATATGTGCACTTAAAAACCTACAGAGTGTATAGAGAGTTGTTTGTAGTTGTGTCGACTTCCCAGGGTGGGCTGTATGTAGCTTTACTCCATAAACAATACTTGGCTGCCTTCTCGCCATGTTCTCCCGTCTTGTTTTCCAGGAACATATATTTAGGCATTTTATGGCCCACCTGTTTCCTCGCCATGGCATTGACCTTCTTGGATTCAGTTACTGCACAGACTGGTTCTTTATACATGTAATTAATCCTAAGTAACTAAAAAACCCCTCCATGTTCCTAAAACACTAGTTACCGATTTGAGTTATTTTGATAAACAGGTATCAGCGCCCATTGTATGTATGTTACACACGCACCCTTTTACCTGCAAAGCTCATGAGTTGTGTAACTACCATCTACACACTAGTGGAACATGGAAAGGAAGGAAGGAAAGCAATTCATCCTTAAGAAACAAACCTTTATTTCCTGAAAAGTATATGCTCTTTTGTTTGTCTTTGAAGTAGATCTAAACACTACATTCTGATATCTCCCAGGCTCAATCCTGAGAGACACAGAATTTTTTACTCATTTCAGTGGGAAAGATTACAGGTTAAACGGCTCTAGCAGCAAAGTGAGACTCATCTTACTTTGTATGTGGCTGTCTTTACATTTATTATTCTGTGTGGCGTATATCTACGTAAGAGAATTAACTTAAGTTTCATGGCTTTGTCTTCCACAGGATCTTTAACCCCTTTTGATTATAGAGAGTCTGGACAAATTTTTTGTGATATTTTTATGTGCGTTTGTAGGAAGATGGCTTCCTGTCTCAAAATTCTCTTAAGATGTTACCCTGCATTGAAAAGGCAGAGTTCCACCAAACTGCATCCATTGATCAGTAGAGTAAAGCCGGTGAACCTTAGTGAAGTTAGCAACAAAATTGGATTGATGGGAGCAGATGAGATTCTTGCAAACGTTTCACATGACTGATTCTTTGACAGCTCTAGTTGCTGGAAAGTTTACTTCTCCTATGGGTCAGAAGTGGGAAACTGCATTCTCCTCATTTACAGCAAGGGGAGATTCATGGGGGTTTCCTTCCAGCTAACTGGAGCACTCCCCTCTTGCATTTTTGTTTGCCATCTCCTCTGTTCATTTGTTTCTCGTTTTATGTTTAGAGCACACTTGGAAAAGAAGCCAAAATACAAACAATCCTTAGATGCTAATGAGATTCTGAGGCCAAAATAAAATCTTGGGAAGAAAGAAAAAACGCTACACATCAGGGAACAAAATCAAAACAGATCAAACACATGCCCTGGATTTCACTTTTCATTAAAAGGAATAACAGCAATGCTTCTGTAATATCCTCCATTAGAGAACTGTAGCATGCTTCGTAAAAATCAGTGCTTTATTCCTCGCAATCCTAAAGCATTACCTAACAGGTACAAGTGGGTTTGATGACCACTCAAATGTGGAACCACCAATGAATATTGTAGCTCACACTCTTCTTTCACTGTTTTTATTTAAATCTGGATGGGTCACATAAAATCTCCTAGATCCTGAAAAAAAACCAAGGGAGAAGGGACCACCACGGAGCTTGTGCAGGTGTTTCGTTATTTTTGATTATTGATGTTTATTTCCAGTATAAAATGAAAACAAGATAAAATACTGCTTCCCATTGATTTCATGTGGGAATCACACGGAAATATAATTTTTGCGTTCTTTATGTATAAATCGGTAACTCGCTTCATGATTCGCAATGAGCCAGGGGAGTTTTGAAGGAGACGTTGATAGAAGGGCAGCCAAGACCTACAGAGATTTCTGTTTGCTTCTCTAGACCTGCTCTCTCCTTGTCACAGTTCAGCAGCTGGAGATGAAAATCAGCATACAAAAGTCTGCACGGCGGGGAGGAGCCTCGCCAGCCAGGGCCCGGAGTACCCCAGTTAGGTCAGCAGGGCAGGGGCAAACAAGAGTCCAGAAACGAGAGTCCAGCTTATCAGGCAAGGTGATGGTGATGAGGCAGGTCCAGAGTCACGCTGGGAAATCAGTCCACGGCTGGGCTTGAGCGCCAGTGCCCGGAGTCAGAGACAGCCCAGGGATCCCGGGGCAGGTCCAGGGTAATGGAGGTCCAAGGGGGAGGGATCGTCAGGGCCTCTGCCCCGGCTGCGGCTGGGGACAGGCTGATGGCTGATAACGCTCAAGCGGGGACCGGTGGTCCGGGGCTGAGGGTAAATGGAGACGCTGGGCCATGGGCAGGGCTGTGGGTAGAGGCCCTGGGTGAGGCTGGTCCGGGCCAGTGAGAGACGCTGGTGCGCTCAGGCCCTGAGAAGTCCTTACGGCGGCTCCCAAGGGAAGTGATGCTTATCTATTGGATGAGCCGGAATAGTGAAGAAGTCCCTTCCCTGAAGTTACTTCAGAGAGCATGAGTAATATCTAACCACTGACAGTGTTACCAATTACATGTAAAGAAAGTAACAGTGCGGATGTAGAAGCAATCATGATCCAGCTGAAGCCTCCAAAAATCCTTAAGACCATGTTTCAAAACTTTTATTACCTTGGAAGTATACCCTGGGTCTGCTAGTCTAAATACAGGGATAGTTCGACTTCTGATCCAGTACCTACTGTATGCATAGATGCACTCTAAAGGGAACTAATTTAAATCCAGATATCAGGAAGTGTTTTGGCAATACATAAGGATATTTCTGTGTTTCTGACTACACCCCTCCCCCCCTTCTTTTTTCCTTTTTTTTTCCCTTTTTTTTACAAACCAAGGGTGCTCTCATCAATTTTATGTCCTTTGAAAATCTGCTCCTAGCCTTGGAACTGCAGCAGAAGTGAGCTTCTGAAATACAATTCTTAGTTTATTATTGGGAAAACAAAGGTTACATAATCCTTCTAAAATCCCTTCTGAAAGGGATTTCGTCAGAGGAGGTCAAATAATGCCGAAGGGTTTTATAAGTGTGTTTCAAACACAGATCTTAATTTTTATTTTTTGCAGTAGTGCAACATCAGGAGGATGATCCATAAAAAAGTTTACTGTCTTGTGGCGAGTAATTAAGATGATGAAGGTTGAAGAGTGGTAGCCGGAAGTCCTGCACAAATGGGGACGTTTTACCAGAACTCGGTCTGTTGTTGTTTAAAAATTTAATTCAGGCTAGCAACGATGCTGAGACCTGGGAGGAAGGACTCTGGAGTTCTGGTCCATTCCCCGCTGCCTCTTCCTCATGGTCTGTTGCCCCAGTGGAGGGTAATGAGTAGGGCTGGCCGTTAGTGGAAGGAGCTGGCACTGTTAAAGGGGCTTTTTGCTCTACCAAGCCCTGTGGCTGTGACAAAAATTCAGGCTTCCACTTGCAGTTTTCCAAGTTTGCAGGAGCTAGCCTTATTTTCCTGGACTGCTGTTACGGTTGTTTTCTGACAACTATCAGAGCCCTGGAGTAGGGGTGGGTTTTTATTTTTAGTTTTTAATGGGAATGGAAAGCTGCTGAAACTGAACTCAGGAGGGAAGGACCTCAGGAAGAGGAGAAATGGCAGACTCCTTAAATCTAGGGAGGGTGTTCCACAGGCTAAGGTTTCTGAGGAATTTCTGCCAATTAAAACAAGACAGTGAAACAAAATATCTTTAATAATAGGACCAGAACAGAGAAGTTGCAGCTTGTGAAAGTTCCTCATGCCGTACAATGTTATGTTATGGCAGTTACTATGTATTTAATGCAACCAGTCAATGGCACAAAATTGAAAGTAGTGGGTGTGTCAGTTGTGAAAACCGAAGGGAGAGGATTCATTATCCAAACGCTCCCTATTCTCTGCCTTGGGCTTTGGAAATCATGGCTTTCACATGGAAGATTTTTACTGAAAGGAAGAAAAAAACATGAAAAACCAAATACTTAATGCAGAAACATTCAGGTTTAAGTTTGCTTTGTAAATCCTTTGAGGGTAGTTAATCTGTAGTAAAATCTTGCAGGAGAGGGTGGGACAGCCCCATACCTTCCCATTTGGTATTTCCTTTGTTATTTGATATCTAAGCCTCGTTCATGCATAATCATTTAAAACATAAGACTATGGAGATTTTCTGGATGACTTTATAGACTAAACTTGTTCCCAGCTCTGGCTTGCAAAGGAGAAAAGCAAATTAGATTGTCAAATGAAAATTACTTAGAAATAAGAGAAGTATTTGCAGAGTATATGCATAGTTCTCTATGCGTAATGTAACTGAACATACTTGCCGAGGATAAAATACGAACAGCCACAAAATTTACTTCTGTACAGTGGATTTGAAAGGTAGCCATCTTATGGGGCTCAGTGAAACAGTCGGTTTACCTGGGAGTGGACTGTTTGAAATGGCTTTGGGTTAGTTTAGTTTTAGTTCACGTAAACAGGAAAATGCTCACTACTAGCACAATTTACATCAAGATTTTGCCAGTTTACTTTGAAAAGACCTCTTTAGCCATCAAATCTGGTTTGCTGGGGAGATGACATATATTTTGCATATCTGTGTGAAAATGGGAAATTTTGCTGTGCACCACCAACAAAAAAAGTTCCTTTTAGTACTTACAGGCATCATTAAAGCGAAGCTTAATTATTTGTTCTCGCAGATGGAGGAAGAAACCATTTCAAACTGAAATGAGGAATTTTTTTCCTTTTTCTTTGGGGTACTTAAGCACCTCTTTAAATTCTGAATTTCTAGTGACACCAAAATTGTATTCTCTTTGTTAAAAAATGACTTGTAAAAAGTTGAACCACTTTTAGTTTTCTGGGGATTCCATTTCAGTAAAGCTTTGCCTTTCTATTTGAACATCTTGTGAAAGACGCTAACTTGCTGATAGGAAAATAGGTTTTCTATATTGTATCTGTGGGATAAGTATAACGTGGCTACATGCTTCACATAAATAACAAGTATTCTTCAGTGCAAGCGAGTGAAGAGTAGTTTGCAACCAACTGCACATTCAGTCACTAGTCTCTCTCTTCAGGAGATGCATGACTGTTAGTTAATCCCATTATTAATAGCGGTGCTGTCATGGCATCTGCTGTTCTGTGGTTGAACGACTGGATGTGAACCCTTACATTTTTACCGATGGGAGGCAAATCGAGCTACTGGTCAACTCTGTGTCTCGTTGCCAGTTCTCTGAATCATTCTTACTTTTTTTTCAATAAAATGTAAAAAAGTATTCCAATACAGAGTGACATATATTCACAAGAAATGTCCTGTTCATTGTGGAAGTAATAGACAGTTTCTGCTAACTAAATACATGGTATATTAAGAATAAAACCTGACATGTCAATCAAATGCATCTTTTTCTCCCATATATTATACTTCTTTGTGGCTTTCTTTGCATGTGCAATATAATTGGGTTTAATTGTTTAAATTCAATTATATACGTATCTTTCAGCATGCTGCACATGTGTTTTTCTTTATTTTAAGGGTCTAGACATGAAATGCCAAATGCCTTTTAAAAGCAAAAGAAAGAAAGGGAAGATTAAGAAGGAATTAAGCAACAAACCCCAGTCTCACACAAGAATTTATTATTTCCCTGGCATGTTTCTGTTTCTTAAATGTCAATAGTTTGATGCTGCCCAGAACAGCAGAATATTGGAGACTTTCCCACTGAAGTAGATGAAATGACCAAAGTGTAAGGGCATAAATGGAATTCATGCTGCATGATTTATGGATGACATAGTATACTATACCTGAATATCTGACATAAGAATCTGCATACCATTATTTATTAAGAGCCTTCAGAATTTAGCAGTGAAAATTTGAGAATGGTGAATGTTAGTTACTGGGAAGTCATATAATTAGGAAGCAACATTGAATTTACATAAACTTCTACAGCCACCTCTTCTGCTAAAACTAATTAACAATTTACAGTTGAAACAGGCTGGGCAATAATTAGTGGTCATTACAGTTATTTGCTGAGGATTTACCTGAATCTTTTGAAAGCACCTGTCAGAAACATTTTATCTTTTTCTGCTGTATGGTGCTTCATACTCTGTCAACAAATTGTATGGAAAAGTTCAAGGATGCACTGTGCAGTCGTTTTACGACCAATGCCACCCCCTCAGCGTCTTCCAAGCCCTGGCCTTGTCCTTTTAACCGGTGTAAGAGCTCACCTGGCTGACAGCTCGAATGGTCAGAGCAGAAACTCCTAGAACAATTCAATTCAAAGGCTGAAACATGACTGCTGTCTGAAAAAACTGCTTCTTGAAAATATCCCTTCTCCAATCTATTCACTGGTACGCAAAAAGACGAATAAAATGAAAACTGAAAGGATTTACAGACAGGAAGAAGGAAAGAGAAGTAGGAAAGTTAATTAAAAGCTATAAAAAATAGTTTTCTTTCTTCCCTAATCCTTCAGTTTCTTTCATATGTGACTGTAAATTGTAGTGTATGCAAAAGTATGAAACTGTACGATAATTTGCTACCGCTGAATTACAAGTACAAATAATTGAGTTTGCATGAATTCATTTACTTTTCGTGAGTGTTGCCTCTCTTCATTTCATTGTGTAGTCTGGAGGATGGACTAGTGAACATGGTCTGTCTTTTTCTCCCCAGTGTTCTGCAGAATGTGGTGATGGAGTCCGTACGCGTTCAGTGGTTTGTATGACGAACCACGTCAGCAGTTTGCCCCTGGAAGGCTGTGGCAATAACAGACCCTCTGAAACAACTCCCTGCAATAATGGACCCTGTGCTGGTAAAGTGGAGTGGTTTGCTGGGGGCTGGACACAAGTAAGCTCTATATCGAACACAAGTATTTATTTTCTGCTGGTATTTTAATTTTAAAAAATGTGGTTTTGTGCAATGAAGATGTGTGCTGTAAGGTGTTTCTACACCTCTGTGGAATATGTGGAATTTTTTTTTCTGTATTTTGCTGAGTTGATGTTCAATACTTTTCAGTACCTGCTGTTTTTTCACTTCAATGAAAATTAGGTTTTGTTCTTCGCTTCCTCTGTACCTTCATTTTTATTTCTCATCTACTGACACAGTGTATTTATAAAATGAAAGATAACAGAAAGCTGCTTAGCATATTCAGGTGAATGCTAAAGCAACAGATTCTCGCCTTTTCAAGTAGACCATTGGTGATCATGCAAATCTGCAGGGAGTCATAGATATATAGATATATATATATATATATATCGGGAACTTCCAAAAGATAAATAAGATAAAAACCAATGGCTAAACCCAAAAGTTGGCTTCAGTACTGTTGTGTTGAAGTTCATGATGATAGATGAAAAGAACAAAATTTGCTTAGTGGCCTGTATCGTGATGCTCTTTCCTCAAGTTAAACTCTTCCCTTGATCCACATCTCGATAGTCCCTCTCGTTCTAAATACACGTTTCTGCTGTCATTCCGTACGGTCATCCTAACTCTCCCCGTTCCGTTCAGAGGAAGGCAGTTTCCATCCTTTACAATCTCCGTGCTTTTAAGCTAATTCACCTTCTTTCTTTGCGTGAGATTGGTTTGGTGCATGCGAAGGGTACAAAGTCTTTGCCGTACGTTATCTAAAAGAAGTATCTGACAGCCAAATCCTGACTTTTAAATACCAAAACGAAAGCAGACAGTAGACCAGAGCAGGAGGGAGCGTTGGTGGATGACCTTCTGTATTATACTCTGCTGCTGGAGCTAAGGCTGAAGGTTAAGATACTGTCTTTTGGAGGAACCATTAAAAGAGAGCAGTGACAGAGATGTTCAGTGTTAAAGGAAGCGCAGTTACGTTATTTCCTGTAGAATTTATTTGGGTGGGTTCATCTCAAGGTTCTTCATTCAGCTCAAGGTTTTTGTGGGTATCTGGTAAAGGGATCATAAATTCCGCCCAAAATATAAACAAAATCCCCACTTTTAGTAACACATGATTGGTTTAGGCTAGAAAAATCCGTTGAAAATCATAGTCCTTTACGCAATGTAGAAACCAATATGTTGGTGGAATCATCTTCTAAAAACCTTTTTACAAGTGCCAGGAACAGTGCTGTGTGTGTATTTAACCTTTAAATGGGCAGTAAGGGTCCATGTGAGTCAAATCTGCTTTTCAGAACTGGAACCAACACTGTATCACATCAGTACTTGCAAACATGAAAAGAACACCCTGACAGATCAAGGCATTTTCTAAAAACCACACAGAATGTGGGGTTTGTAAAGCTGCAAAACTATGCTCTAACCTTATAACCCTCAAAGGTTCAGTGCAGTGCATGCAGTCCTGCTTCAGCAAGAAAGAAGCAGTAACACTGTTTACGGAGAAAGTAAGTTATGCTTCTCCTCTTACTGGAAAAATAAATACCAGTTTCTTTTTGTAGCTACAGGTAAAACTACACTTCTAGGTTTCTCCAAAAGCACACTTGAAGTCGTATGTCATCTTCTTAATAAAAATAATTAGAAATATGTTTTGAGTCTGTGGTACCATGTGGAATAAAAATTCACAGAAGTACAGTTCTAACTGCTTGTCCTGGTTTCAGCTGGGATAGAGTTATTTTCTTCCTAGCAGCTGGTACAGTGCTGTGTTTTGGGTTCAGTATGAGAAGAATGTGGATAACACTCTGATGTTTGCAGTTGCTGCTAAGTCATGTTTCTACCAAGTCAAGGATTTTTCAGCTTCTGATGCCCAGCCAGCGAGAAAGGTGGAGGGGCACAAGCAGTTGGGAGGGGACACAGCCAGGGCAGCTGACCCAAACTGGCCAAGGGGGTATTCCAGACCATGGGACGTCACGTCCAGTATATAAACTGGGGGCAGTGGGGATGGGGATCGCCGCTCGGGGACTGACTGGGTGTCGATCGGCGGGTGGTGAACAATTGCGCTGTGCGTCATTTGTTTTGTATATTCCGATCCTTTTGTTACTATGATTGTCATTTTATTAGTGTTATTATAAGTTTCTTCCCTTCTGTTCTACTAAGCTGTTTTTATCTCAGCCCACGAGTTTTACCTTTTTTTTCCCTGATTTTCTCCCCCATCCCACTGGGTGGGGGGGGAGTGAGTGAGCGGCTGCGTGGGGCTTAGTTACTGGCTGGGGTTAAACCGCAACACTGCTGTAACCATTTTTAAGGTTAAAAATTAAATATGTAGTACCCTGAGCCTTACAGTCATTAGTCACTTGATGAATTAAGTCATTACTATCTCCTTCAGTATTTTCTTGTCCTGATTCCTGACTGGGACAGCTGGCTACTATATTAGTACCACATACAAATAATAATAACCCAAGGTTTGTCTAGGCTGCTATCCTGGTTCTGAGAGATAAAAACCCTACTGCAGGAACTTAAGGAATACTTTACCCTTTTCCTTTCTCTTTAAATCATACATGTGCCAGTGATGGAAGAAAAGGTACAGTTCATTTTACTGAGAAAAAAACATGGAAAGGAAATGAATTTTTGATCTTAATGTCTAGGTATGTGTCCAAGAATAGGGAATAAGCAAAACTTTACAAATTTTCCTGTTTGATTATTCATTTAAAATGCAAGTGTGTGTGTGTGTGTATGTGTGTGTGTGTTGTTCTATTTCAGAAGCAAATAATGTGGAGAAACATGTTACTTTGGAAACAAGTTGAAGGACGTAAGTAGAATAGCAAATTCCACCATGGTTTTTTTGTTGTCTGATACAGTGCTCTACTGAATGTGGCAGTGGAACTCAACAGAGAGAAGTCATTTGTGTTCGGAAAACTGAAGGTAACTTTGATGTTTTGAACCCCTACGAATGTTCATATTTGGAAAAACCTCCCAGTCAGCAATCCTGCTACCTCAAACCCTGTGGATCTAAGTGGTTTCATACAGAATGGAGCACAGTAAGTTTATCGTGTTTTTTCTATAACTACTTTTGTTTTGTTTGACACATCTTCTTCCGTGTATATTGAAAGGGAACAGCATTTGAATAAAACTGCTAATCATGAAGTTGACTTAATCTTGCACAGGAACAATACTAAAAAGAAAGCATACTCTCTGGTACCCAGTGGAACTTAGCAAGTGTCTTGACCAGAAGGAGACACTGCATAGTTGTCTTCTCATCAGTGATCTCTTCTTCCAAGAATCTTCCTGTTTTATAAAGTTGGTTTGCCCCTTAATGAGACTATGTAGTGCACTTAGAAGTTCTTTCCAGGCCTCTAGTTTCGTTAAAATTAAGGAGCATAAATAATAAAGAATGATGGATGTAGTCAGTTTTTAAAGTCAGTTTTACCATAATATTTTACTGTAAGCTCTTCACTCTAATACTTAGAACGTTACTGAGAGAAAACTTACTGTAGAGCTTCATGTATCTTCATTTTCCCCTGGAAGTAGGCAAGCTACATTCACCAGTGCCACAAAATCCTTGGGTTTCATCTGTCTTTCCATCATTTCCTATACGTGACCAAGCTTACTGGATTTTTACAGAAAATCAGCATTTTTCTCCTAAATGAAAATCAGAAAGTCCATTGTCATCTTGGAATGAGAAATGGTGTGAAAACTACTTAGATGACATCATATCTGATGCAGTTACTTACACCTTTCCTTGAGCCTTAAATCAAATTCAGAATGACAGCTCTGAAATGTGGAAGCACCTCAGATGCCTTCCGTTTCCTTAGTCAGGAACCTTTGGAAATACCTCATCCACATGAGATGAGAGAGAAATTATTTTGGTTTTCCCTTTTACTCAGTGCTCAGTTGTTTGACTTGCCTACTGGCAGCACTAGAAAGCAGAAAAGAAGGTAGAATGGTTTTAACAGAATAAATGAGCTGAAGGGAATCCTGATTTTTCTTCCTTAATTGCAGGTAGAGATGTTTATTTGGAAACAACATCCGAGTTAGGCTCATAATAAAGCCATGTAGATTGAAGTATGTTCTTTGATGTTGCTGGAAATTCTTTGGATTCTGTACTGAGCTGTTAGTTTAGGTTAAATAACTTAGCAAAGCCTTTAGCAAACCTGTTTTCAAATGTGAACCTGCAGGTGTGTATGCACAAGAGATACAGCTGTCTGCATCCATAGAATGCAGCAGATCGATTCCTTCTGAAAGTGAAAATAAACACTCTCTTTGGCAGGCGCAGAAGCCGCAAGGTGCTAAGACTCAGAATCTGACAGTTATTTAGAGGTCCCTAGTTACTGTTTAAGTGCCTACTTCCTAAGAAGTGGTGTTAAAAATCCTTAAAGTTCTAAGCCTTTGTGACCATCTTCACTGTAGGAACAAACCCGTATGCTAGCTGAGGTTTCACAAGATCATAAGTGGTTTTCAGTTCTCCTTCTGATGTTGTTACTGTTACCAACAGAGTATGTGGTCTTTCTTACTGTTAGACCTGAAGAGAAAGGATTACAGGGTTAGCTGTGAGCAGAATAGCTGCTTCAAAGCCCCTGTACTAGGGTTTGAAACTGTCTAGTTCGTATCTTTAGCAGACTTTTTATATGACCAAGGATAAATGGCGTGGCCTCTCAGTCATGGAGATGAACTGCAGAATGCTGGCTTTTGCGTAGTGTGTTGTACGTAACTTCTAAATTCTGTCTTTGTTCCATTTTAAGTGCTTAAGATCTCTACAAACCTGAACTCATTGTCGGATGTGGGATAATTACAATATTCTATACAGGCACGTAATGAGTAATTACATAAAAACCACAAGTGTTCTATTACTGTCTCCAGGGGGCTGTATCTTTTCGAAAGTGGGGAAAGGTTGTACTTAAAGTTGAAAGAGCAATTTAAGAATACATTATTAGGAATATTTTAGTTAGTTTGCTACAGCATGATTTTATGATAGTGATAAGTTGTTTTTGCAATGTTAGGAAAAGAAATAATAATGTCAAAAAAGTCAGAAAGGAAACGTTCTTACTCGTTTGGGGCTATTAAGGTTTTAATCATTAGAAATGACACAGGTTTAATTAAGTTTGTGAGCACTTAGGTCAAACTGGACAGTGAGCCAAATCTCAAGGACCTCACTCAGGCAAAATTCTTGAAGTCAACAGGGGATTTTTTCAGTATGGGCAGAAATGTGTAATAATTGGCTTTAAAAATACCATGACAAGCAAGTACAAAGGTCTCTGGCTTCATAACAGACTTTGAAGGAGCACAGAAATATTTTCTTCAGAAATTCAAATAAACCTGTGCTTAGTAAAATTGTTGTGCTGCAAGAAGTGAAAAGTAATTGAGTGCTAGAAAAAAGGCAATTAAAATTATCCTGATTGTATATAAATGGAGGCAAGAGGGTAGTGCAGTCCAGTAGTAAAGCTCAGTGCAGGAAGTTCTTAAAGCAAGAAACATGAATGCTATGGAAAGAGTAGATTTGGGAGATACGTATAAATAATCAGAGAAGAACAAGACTAATTAGAGAAGCAAGAAGCTAACTAATAAATTCAGAAAGGGAAATACTCTAGCGTGCTTTCAGTGGCGCAGTGTCTACCATGTTTACTTGTCCAGTTGTTGCCCCCGTGGTCAAAAACGTTTCTGAACCTTTAATGAAACTGCACCTGTATGCCAAGGACTCTATAGTTGGAAAACAAAAAAACAACAGAAGGGGTGAAGTTGATAAAAGGCTACAGCAATACTTGGGTCTGGCTTCAAGGTTCCCTTTTTTTTCTTTCTGTATTTGCACATCTCATATGGTCTTCACAAACTTCAGCTTTTGTGTTCCAGTGTTCCAAATCCTGTGAAGGAGGATTTCGGGTTCGAGAGGTACGATGTCTATCAGATGACATGACAGCCAGTACTCAGTGTGATCCACAGCTTAAACCTGAAGAAAAAGAACCATGTAACACACAAGATTGTATCCCTGAAATAGGTAAGGAAGAGGAAGCTTCTCTTTTAACTCCATCTAGTGGAGAAAATATTTAATAATTTTGCAGATGTTTTGGAGTGTATTTGCTTTATCAAGTTCAGGGTTTTATTTTTAAACAAAATACAGCTCTTCTCTATGCTGTAAAAGTAGGTTTTTGTTTCTCACGAAAAACGTTTTCCTTGTAACATGTAAGAAACTGGCTTACTTACTTACAACTTTAAAGTTGCTGAGAATGTGAGAAATCTACTTCTGTCAAAATGGTACATATAGGGTGTTTTTATGCAGCCTCTTTGCATTCTCAAAGGTTTCTCTTGTCAGTCTTTGAAACAAAAAAAGGATCATGTCTGATACACTGTATTTGGTAACAGGTTCTGTAAGGCCCAATAACATTAAACTAAGACATTAAGGGCAATTAAGCAATTTTCTTTTATATATAGTAAATATACACATATACATAATTTGGCATTGGAATTACTCATTCATCTCATACAGATTTGATTTTAGTAGTAATGAAGATGACTAGGGAAAGGAAGATGCAAGTATTTAGAACGAGTTTTAACTCTTACTTTCCACAACAATTTTCATTTGAGAATTATTCTTCAACATAATTTAACTATATAAAACCCCTGGTATACCAATATTATTAAAAAAGTTTTTGTTGTATTTGTGTTGTTATTTCTTTATTTAAAACAGATTGGTACAGGATTGCTCATTTTTACATCTGCTATTAGTGTTGTTGTCATTCCGTCTTTTTCTTAACATCTCAGTTTCTGTGATTACATCCATGATCCTATGAAAACCTTAATTGTCACTTAAAGAGTATTTCTAACCGTGTTGGTTGTAAAGGAAAACTTCAAAATGTGAGCAGAGCACATCCTAACAGCTTGGGAAAATGGGAAATGTTAAGTACATGAACTTTTGTCTTTTTTAATCTAATTATTTTAAACCATTTGTAAGGAGGGAGATGGTTTACTGTTTTCTGGTATTTAGATTCGTCAGTACTTGGAAATAACATTTGTGGGTTCTGGTGCCGTCTGTACACTGCCACAAGAGATTAGTTCCTGGGAATCTAAAAATGAAGTGGACAGGTACCCGAGTGAAGAATACTTTCCTATCATCTTTATTCAAGACAAATTTTGTGTTTAAAGAAACCAGCAACACACTCCCCCCAACCCACAACAGTATACATGGGGATAGGTACATTTCTTCCACGGTTTTATTTACATTAAATGTAGAAAATCTCGAATAATCTAATCTTTGCATAGGTAGCCTATTTTAACCTGACAATGAAAGTTTAAATAGAGGTCCAAGGGATTTTTACATGGTAAAAAGAAAGGGGATTGGTTATTTGTTGCTCTAATGCTGTTTTCTTCAGTGTCTTCTCTCTTCCTTTTTCTCCACAGATGAGAACTGCAAAGATAAATACTACAACTGCAATGTGGTGGTTCAGGCCCGGCTCTGTGTCTACACCTATTACAAAACAGCCTGTTGTGCATCCTGTACACGCGTGGCAAACAGACAGCTGGGGTTTCTAGGACGTAGATAACAAATACTCTTCGACTTCAAGCGGCAATGTCAGTCTTCGGATGGAGCTTGAACAGAGTTTCTGTTTTGACTACAGCAGGTTTTAGCTTCTTAGAGATATTTTTTATATTGCCGAGTACATCAAGACTATGGTTAAATCTCACACCCTTTCAGTTACAGTTATTGCGCAGTTAACTTCTTTAAAATGTTTTTTGTGAAACCATGGTCTTCTTAAAGCATTAACTTCTAATGATACTCTTCTTTGCACCTGCTCATCAGATAATTATTTAAAGAACATACCAGCCATAGTATTGTGAAATCAATGAAAACTAAATCAATCACAGGCAATTACTGGAGATATTTGACCAGTATGGATGCAGCTGCTGCATTATTTTCTGAGTGCTTACTCTTACTTGGTATTTTGGACTGCCTTAAATTAGATGACTAAATCAATGAAACATGGACATGAGAAAAATTACTTCACAAAGAACCAGACACTTGAAGAGCCATTTATCATCACTATCTTAGCACTCTAACGTATATTTTTAATTACTTCAGTCCATTCATAATAAATTAGAGTCACTGTTGAGCTCTCTCAGTTGTACTTTGAACTAACTTCCTGTCCTCAGGCAGCAAATATATATACACTTGACTGCCAAAAAGTGCCTTTATATTTAATTCATAAACTCTTGAAGTTACACTTTTGTAATTTTGTATAGATTTTAAAATATATTACCTACCAGAGTGCCACTAGTATCTAGCCTTTTAAGTCTTTAACAACTGCAGCTGTCAGTGAGACAGATTTACCAGAAAGGTGAAGAGCCTTTGCTGGTGTAAAAAAAAAAAAAAAAAAAGAAGTGACTGTTTCCATTGGCAAGGTCTCTTTCCTGTAGGGCAGTTATTTCAGTGAACTGGTATCTTGCCTAATGTCTTGTCTCTGCACTATTGCTTAACAACTACCGTACCAAAGTACTTTGTCCGGACCTAGTCTGGATACGTCACCAGTTTCTGAAACAACCACCAAAGGATGCAGGCCTCTGTGCTTTATAGTAGTAGTCTGTTACTCTTAGTATCAGGCAGCAGTATGAGTGTAGTAGCTGAGTATCTATAAAAAGGAGATCTTAGCTGTTGACATTCTTCAGGTTTTGATCAGTTATTACAACATACTTGTCTTTTTTTAGTCAGCGTTTCATCCCGCAGACCTATTCATACCACTCCTTTTCTAATACTCAAGAAAGACTGCAGACTTAGAGCTGAATTTAGGTGGTGATTTTTCATTTCTCCAATTACTGTACTCAACCTTGGGACTTGCTAGAGGCAAATAGAATGTGCTATGCAGTGCAGATGAAAGCTTTTGCATACTCTGCACATTCTCTAGCCTTCACCTGAGAGGTCTTTCAAATGTGTAAATAAGGCTGAGGGAAAAAAAGAAGCACCTCTGCTTATTCAGCTGTTTATTACAGCATATTGCTTGTAAATTAGTGATACCCAACTATGCATCTATTTCTAAGGTGCCTGTCATCTGAGTTGAAAAACAGTTTTAATAATCCATGTTAAGTCACTCCCAGTGATGTGATAAAACAGTGATTAAGGTGTCCCGCTACTGATGAAGAGCCATGTTTGAGCCTCATTGCGTATTCATTTCTTCTTACTGCTTTGGTGGAGAGGATGCGGAAGAGAGAATGGGGCTCTGGGAGGCAAAGGTTGCTGGGTGTGGTACTAGTCCCATCGGTTCGTGTGCTGGAAGCCACCAGCAGGTGGGATTCCTGTAGGCTAAAAGCTGCCTTGGATTAAGACAAACCTTAGATTTCTTGATTCAGTCACTTGTGAAAACTATATTCAGACATGATGAACTCCTGCTGTTTGGCTCAGTGAAATGAAGAAGTGTTTCCCCTAAAATTTGAAGTTACTCCTTGTGACTATAAACTAATAATGTCATTGGCTGTTTCTGTACACCTTGATTTGGGCTTTCTCACTGTAATCAATTGATATAAAGCTGTTAGCAACAGAAGTGCTAATTAGAAAGCCTTTCATTTGAGCTCATGAATCTTTCACAATCCTATTCTCCTGTATTATAAAGATTTATCCTTGAAGATAACGTACAGATTTGTGTTCATACTATATTCCTTAGATTCTTGACCAAAGAATGGTATGGAGAAAGTGCAGCATACATAAACAGCTCTGGAATCCAGTATTTGTAAATACAGATTTTAATCTGGATATCTCATTGCAGCAAATCTTGACATACAGTACATAATTTTTGCTGTCGTCTCTTTTGTCCCAAGGAAACGCATCCTGTCAGCTTGAGGGAAATACCTGTTCCATAAAAAGGCTTTCTGAAAACCACAAGGTGAATGAAATGCAGAGAGGTAATCAGGTTTGCAATCAATTCATAGAAAATAACCTGCTCACACACACTTTTGGCTGTGAGACAGTCAGCGACTCAGCATATAGACAGGTGATCCTGGTCCTTTATAAAATACGTTATTTTGCTCTGGAATATACGGCCATTGGGTTATTTTACAAAGACTGTCATCTTGTAGGCTCCATTAAGCTGCCACTAAAGTAAACAGAGTTCATGGGAGCTAAATATCAAAGAATATATACATACACATAGCAATATAACCCTCTATTATGCCTATATATAGGTATACAGCTTTGTGAACTGAACACAGTGAGTTACGGTTATGCAGATAGTACTTTTTTTTTAGTAAAGGGGCAGTTTTCAGATGTACCAGATAAAACAAAAAAGATCGATTCACCTAATTAAACATCTAATTACAAGGAAACTGCCAGAATGTTGCTGAACTTAATCATTTATCATCTCTTTTCTTGTGTCAGCATAATCAAAATAGTTGTTTGCAAAGTGAAGTAATGAACCCTTCTTTTCAGCACTTCAGTGTACTCATATTGTCTACACCAAGTAAGTAGCTATGCCAAGATTTCACCGTCACACAAAGTGCACTTTTGAAATTGTGACTATAGGAAGTGTTTGTTTTAATAGAGCAGTGCACCAGTTTAGGACGATGCCTGCAAAGGGCCTAATTTTACTTTCACTGTAAATCAGAGGTGGCCTTAATGAATGCCATAGACTTAGAGCAGGTGTAGAACCAATGTAAGCAAGAAATGACACAGGCTTCTGAGTTTGAATGCTTTAATTTCTTTTTCTGATATTTTAACATTGGTCCAGAGCCTACAGAATGGTGGAAAAAAACGCTTCCTTGCCTTAAAGATTTTCACCTTACACAAGCCAGTAAGACCAGAGTAAGTGTAGGAAGACTGCTGTAGATTGTTGATTTAAAGAGTCTAAGCGGCCTAAGGGGTAAAATCAGCATACAGCCTTCATGTCTTTCTGACATGCAGCTGGCCAAAATTGGCTTGATCCGGAGCAGGCTGTGTGTCTCAAAGTACTTTCCTTCTGGAATTGAGGACTGCTGGTGCAGTTGTTCGTCAAGTTATCAAAGGTCCATCAGGGTTTGCTAGCTCCTGCGCAATGGCAGATCCAAGCATACGTAGGTAGAATTGCTTGTGTGTAGCACTTGCATGCCAAATTTGAGAGCCCTTACCAGCAGCACTGAATTCACGGAGTTCTCCCTTTCTCTCACTAGCTGAGAAAATTGAAGATGATGGCCTGGAAGCCTGAGGGTTGCTCCTGTGAGAATGACCTTTGTCTGACTTGGCCGGCAATGAGACAGAGTTAATATCTGCTTTAGTGTCTCTGACCTTCAGTCCCTAGGGCTCTGAATTAGAAAAGGGCTTGTCAGCAGGCAGTCGAGTGCTGGGGAGTGCAGTGCAGGAGACACAGGTATTCTTGGGAGCCTGCTAGCCTTGAAGTCCAGCTGTAGTGTATGCCCACTGCCTCAGTGCAGGACTAAGCCATTATCTCTGCACAGGGAACTAGTGTCTTCCTCATTACAGGCATAATCTATTTTCTTTTTTTCCCCAATACTTCAGCAAATGGAGAACGTTCTGTGTGAATAAAGCAGTGTTTAACATGAATGTTGTTGGTTAGATCCCACTTTCATGACAATACGGTGTAGTTCAGAGTTTGGTTCTTTTATACAGAGGAAAAGCAATGTGTTGCAGAGCATGTTAGTTAATGACATGTTAATGCAAAGACGTCTTTTAGGTTACTTGTTCATAGACTTGATAAAAGTGGTCAGTATAGCCGTGACTCAAGTACATGAAACTCATAGAACAGAAGACGACATTGGGCAGCAGTATTGCCAGGACCTCACTACTTACTTTGCTTATGTCCGAGTCCTAGAAGGCACCAATGGTCACCACTGATGGAGGAAGGAGGTAGGTGCTGGAAACAGCTTATGGCTAGTAAAGGGGAGGTTATGCCTTCCTGAAGGAAATACTTTGCTTCCACTCTTTATAATCTATACCGCTGTAAGTAGTAAAATGTGCTTTCTGGGCATTTGCTTTTCTTCATCCTCATGCTGACACGTCTCCCTTTTACACCCACAAGTGTTCTGCTCTTCATCTTATCTCACCTCCCTCCTTTTGTCCTTTGGATGACAATATTCAATTTTGCCAGAATTACTGAAAATCCTGAAGTGGCCATTTGGTTGGTAAGAATCTGTGTTAGAAATCAGCCCAGGTATTGAGAGAGCTATATTCCTGGCAGTCCAGTGACAGTTTTGTGTGTGTGTGTATGTGTGCGCATGCCCGCTTGTGTGTGTATGTCCATGTTGGCTAGTTTTAAATGCATAGTATTAAAGTACCTACTGAATTAATTCCTGTGCAATGAACCTGTGATTGAACAGCTATTGAAGTATGTAGTGGCCCTTCATTCTCATATCTAACATCTATTGCATAAAAAAAAGAGAATTAGCCTCTTTACACTCAGAAAGGAAAAAATGTGTGTCTACCTGGTTTTCTTGAGACTTACACTTAGCGTCTCCAGCTTCTTAAGAGCTGTTCTGTTGGGCAGATAATACATGTACATGTCTGTAACTGGAACGCAAAACATGAAATTTTGAACACTGAAAACTTCCTTTATTCCTAAGCTTACAGAGTGTGTTTGGTGCGGGGGGGGGATACGTTAGCTGTAGTTTAGCAAATGGAGTAAAATAATTATTTCTATATCAGAAATGAAAAATCATCCACTAAGCATTTTCAATATATTTTAAAGCAAACTTGTCATCATTATAACCTCTCAGTAGTGTGGGTGAAATTCAGACCTGGTGAAAGGGAGAAAATTCCGTTTAGGAGAACTCATACCAGACCTGAACTCAGCTCTTTGCTTCTCAGCTTTTAGCAACCAGACGTTTTGAAGAATGTGAGTTCCCAATCTTCTATATCCCTATTTACTGTAATGGCTTAGAGATATCTACCACTCTATCTGGAGAGGAGGGGAGCTTAATTTTAAGAAATCGTTGATCTTCCAGCGACAGTCTGTCATTGCTGCTTGCCCTGAACTGTTTTGTCCATGGTGTGTTTGGGTCTTGTGAGACCAGTGGCCTCGGCAGGGGTTGGGTACATAGGAGCTTGTGAAGTCCCACTGTAGTCACTCAGGATCTACATAGAGGATCAGGAAGGAATGGAGACAAAAGAAACCCTTAACTTTTTTAATATGTATAAAATTGTCTACTTGACCCTCGTAATTGATTTTGGCAGAAGGATATACTTTATTATAACTTATTTTGTCATTATTTGTAAATACAAGATGTCTATGGGAAATATGTAATTCTGAGCTGTGTCTATGGAACAAGCCACTGCACCAAAATATTTCAAATATTTAGAATAGGCAGATTTTTTATTAAAAGGGACCTAATATGTATTTATTTACATATACCATTCAAATTTTGTCCAGCTCTTTTATTATACTAACCCAGCTTTTTAGGGAATTTTAAAGCACAGGTATTACATATATATTTTTGTATATATGTCATACTGTAAATCCATAATACAGTTTTCTAAACTTTCTGATTAGCCAATTCCTTGAGTGAATTAAAGGGGGAGAGTATAGGCAAATTGCTTTCTGACTCGTTCAGGAATATGTATCCATGGCAATGCACCTGAACCAGAACTGTACAGCATCCTTTTCATACTGTATACATTTTCTCTTTGATGAAAAAATGTTAACTATTTTTGTTTATGACTAATTTATTTTTTGTTATTGTGAAAAATAAAGTAATTCAAGATTAATTTATGGACATGATTTATTTCTTATTTGGTTGATTTGTTCTTCCAGAGTTTCTTGAGAATTAAGTACAGGCATCGACAAGAGTATAATGCACTAAGGGAGTCCTTACTCAAACTTGGGGGTGGGCAAAATAAAATGATGTTGCAAAAGGCTGCATAACCCGTGTTACAGCCTTGCAGAAGTGATAGCAACATCCCGATAGACTGCCCCGAAGATGATCACGCCTATGGCACAGGGGAAAGGCAGCCATTTCCTGGTGGTCTGTCAGGGCCTGGTCATTTCCCGCGCCGGTTTGCCCCCAGTATATTCTCAACTGTGTGGTCAATTCGCAGGATAAGGCTCTGCCGCTTCCCCACACAGACTCGGCAAAGGAAGTGGTTTGTATTTTTGGGAAGTGGGACATAAAGCCCCTGGAGCAGCGGCATCTGCTATGCCTTGGTTGAGCAGACATTCCGAGTTTTTGAGTCTTCCAGTTCTTCATTTGTAATTGCATCTTTTTTTTAGTTAGTGCTTTACCAGTGAAAAATCAGCGATGTGACAGCAAAGTGCTGTAAGTGTGGGTGCAGCTGAAGTGTGTTCATACCGTCAAACGATGTTTTACGCTGTAAAACAAGTGTCCTGGGTGCTGAGGGAAGGTGCAGGCGCTAGGCAGAATTTCCCTTGGTAGCTGATGAAGGGCCATACTTTTTTTTTTTCCCCACTGTGGCACAGCCAGACCAGCAGTATGGTCAGCTCATTACAAATTTCATTATAATTTTACTCTAAACTGGTGAAATCCAAAGGAGGAGAAAACCAGTACCTAATCCTTTCTGGAGATAACTTCATGTTATTTGACCATTCATCTTGGCTGTTGTGAGGAGTTCTGCACAGTTCAAGAAGAGTGCAAGTTACCAGTGTTCGGAGTTAGCATTTTATTCCCAAATTCATAATTACCCGCGCCCTGACCAGGCCCAACCCCCTCGGTGGGCCCGGGGAGGCTTCGCGCCTGCGCGCAGCGCCGCCTCCTGCCTTTCCCGCTCAAAAGCGCGGCCCTGCGGCGCGAGCTTGCCGCCTCAGGAGCCCGGGCGGGCGCGCGCC